>CM065427.1:28130000-28455000 GCA_033030585.1 Hippophae rhamnoides | reverse complement strand
AGAGAAAGTTGCTAAAAACACAACTTAAAAGCTTATTTTTTTATATACAGAGGGTTCTATTTATAAGAAAAAATGTGAGAAAAACTTGTATTTTCGTCGCAACACAATCGGATTACAACCAAATTTTTGATAAGTTCAAACCTCTTTATTTTCCATTATCTCTTCTCTTCACTTTAGATAATATCAAATAAATGATATTCATTTAAACTCCAAAAAATATGATAAACATATTTTAAGTATTTTTCTTTATTTTAATATTTATATATTAAAATACCTATAAAATACTACAATATACTTATTAATCTGAACAAATAGATTTTTCTAAAATAGAATAGAATAAAATAAATATAAATTAATTTTATTAATTAAATGATATTAAAAGATAATATATTTAGGACCCAAAAATGCTAGGAATAATTCATCTTTTAAGAAGTTAATTAAACAAAAAAAAATTGCTACTTCAAACATTCAAATTGGTAAATTAAGAAAACCAAGGATGACACGGGGGCATTGTAAAATAGTTGGAAAGATTGCAAGAAGAAGATAGCTTCAAAATGAACAAAAAAAACATCCATATGGAATTAAACGCTCAAACAAAGACAGAGGTACAAAACCTATTTCTTTACAACCAATTTTGTTATTTTTTATATATTAGTTTGAAATTGTGCAACATATTAATAAGTTGTAATACCATTGAAGATTCAAAGTTCTATAAATGTCCAATTTGATCAAGTATACCCGTTTAATGTCTTTTTTTGTAAATATTAATTTTACAAAGTATTAATGCCCTTTCTTTGTTATTTTTATACATTAAATTGAAATCGTACAAATTAACAGGTTGCATATTATTAGTCCACCAAAGTTCTATAAATGTCCAATTTGATAAGGTAAAACCTTTGAATGCCTTATTTGTAAATTTAAATGAAATTATGTTTAAAATTTAAGTTGATACACCATTATGCTATTTAATTACAAGATGTTGTAGATCAAGTGGTGATTCCATCATTTCTTGGTAAAAAGGAGGAAAATAAAGCAAGCAGGATTGTGCATGAAATGAAGAGTGTTGTAAGTCCAGGCAGGGCAATAAATAGATTGTATCCATAGAAGGAAGGCAGAGTTAATTCAAATTCTATGAACCAAAACCACCATAAACATGCAATTGTACAACTGTAACATATAATTGTGTATTATGAGGTGGCCATGTCATATGGAACAATTTGAAAGAAAGTATTGTATGAACATTTACTGAACCATTCAATAGTGAATAAAATTTTCAAGCATTTCTAAACGTTTAGCAATACTATGATTAACAAACGATGTCAAAGTCTAAAAGTGACGGATGTGTCACATTATATCTTAAGTAATTGTTATAATTTGGGAGAAAAAAGATAAAAATGTCATTTTTAATTTTACTGTTTTTCTTCCTCATTGCCACATTGGACCTCCGGCATTGCCATGAATATATCAGACTTAGTGGCCTCTAATTAAAAGAGCCAAGGAGAATATTCAAACCACACCCCCCCAGGAAAAAAAAGCGTGTAAATACAAACAGTCAATCATCTAAACCTTTTATGTCATGCTGTAAACAATCCAGTATAACAAATACAAATAAACATTAAGATGCATAAAGAGAAGAAAAACCTCTGGTCTAGTTCAGAAGAAGGGATGCTAAAGTGAGCTTGATATCTTCTTTGGCTTGTTTGTCAAATGGATCATCACCAATATACAGATCAAAAATTGATCTACACAGAAGCTTGCTCTGGATACTTCCCACATTCTTTCCATCAACTAGAGGACAAATTTGCAATGTTAAAGACTAAAATACTGATGGTTTAACGTTTAAAATTGTTTATTTATCACGTTTCATAATATACAAAAAATTTATTATTCATTCTTCATTGCAAATGTTCAGAGTAAACTAATTACCATCCCAGTTATCGTCTGCATGCTGAGTTATATGTAACTACCGAGGCATTTACAGATCATGTGGAACAATATATGACCTTCATTAGATTAGCTAGTGGGTGATAATTAGACTATACTTCACCTTGTTTCCCAAAGATATTTGAGGCCTAATATTTTTTTTAGTTTGAGAGAAAATTGGCCTAAAATCCTGAAATTTCTCTATATAGAGGCTGTACCTGAACATTTTTGGTACAAACTTCAGCAAAGGCGCAACTTAGGGACCGAACTGTCCCAAAGACAAAGGAATTGGGATGGTATAGGTACCATAAGTTCATAGGCCCATTTCAATTTTTTATCCTTTTCTTTTCTTTTCTTTTCTTCTCTTTTAGTAGGGATTTGGAAGTCATTGTTAATAATCCCTTCATTTAGGTATAAGATTCATGGCATCAAGGCAATCCTACGTCTATTTGCAGAATCATGGTTTCAGGTAGAATCACTGAACTTATGTGAACAGCTGTAAAACAAACATTATACTTCTGGCAACATGCCTTAAAATTAAAAATATCACACTATTATACAGATTGATTAAGAATACAACACTTAAAGATGTATATATCTTACTTGATGTCCGAAGTACATGTCCCCGATCCCTTGAGAGTTCTATTATAGATCCACGAGGTATTTTATATTCATCTTTGAACTGAGAAGTGAACCTGCAATAATTAAGGTATTTTATATTCATCTTTGAACCGAGAAGTGAACCTGCAATAGTTTGTTTTGTAGCGAAAAATATAACACATTCAAGGGCAAGATAACTATTCCTATGCAATAAATATAACCTTAATTATTACTATGCAATAACTATAATCGTAAAGCAATTAGATAAAAAACTAACAGGTTAAAAAATTCACCTCAGAAGCAGTTCTTTGTTATCTGGTCCTCCAAACTTTCCTAGCCTGCTTCCAATAGACTCCTCGAAAGCATTACGAACTGATTGAATGCTCAATCTACTGTAAATTATTTGAAGTCTAACAGTCATACACACATCACTTTCTAGAAGCTCATTGTAAAACTCTTTGTTTTCCATGAGTTCAGGAGTGGATAGCTGCTCGTATTTATCATTGACCAATTTCTTTACGTCATTATCATCAGCATAAACACCTGTTGGAAGACACAAGACCATTATAAGAAAGAACAAGTCCAAAGATTTTCATGTACACTGATGATGAACTATGAGTTTCTAGAAGGCAGTATCAGTATACTTGAAACCAAACTAAAGTACCCCAATTCCAGTAACACTAACATCTACAATCATTTGGATTAAATTGAACATCAAAACATCAATAATGTTTTTCACTTCCTTTTCAAGAATTGCATGTATTATTGTCATAACATAATTAGCAGAGGGTGAAATTAACAAATGCATAGTCCCAAATTAAAAAAAAAATTAAAAACAGAGCTAACCTAATCATTTTCCACAATAAGCAAACAATGTAAACATCACACTAGTACAATTGCAAATTCATCAACAAAACACAAAAATTGGGAAGCAAAAAAAATTAATTACCAAATGCGTAGACTTGAATGTTCTTCAGCCCCAATATACTCTTGTTCCTCAGCCCAATTCCGAGAAGTATCTGAGAATCAGACAATGTCGAAGGAAACGAGACCCCGGTCCTCGAATTTACAATAAAGTTTGAAGAATTAGCAAGAGAGAGCGAACCCCAAAGAGGCAGCGAATGATTAGCGAAGAAGAAATTGAAGGTGTTTTGGAGAAATGGATGTTGTTGGTTGAAGGTGAAGCCTTGGGAAGAAGTTGCGATTCCAGCAACGGCACCAGCGCCTGCAGAAAAAGCGACTGTGAAGACGGCATTGAAAGGATGAGAAGTGGCAGAAGAGTTGGAGGGGGGACGAGGGGTTTGCTTTGCTGGTCGAGAGAACAAGTTGAAAGGAAAACGGAGAGACACCATTGTCGTTGATTTCGAGGAATAAATGCATAAAATATATTTATATTATAATTCTCCGTCACTTTCCATCCCAACATAATTATTACGTCCATTTTCACCCTACAATATCAAATACTCAATCAAATAAGTTCAAATATCAATTTTTTATTATTTAATGAAAAATAATTTTTTATTACTTATTTGATTTGATAACTAATAATTAATTAAAATTTAATTCTACTAACAAATTATTAATTGATTATATATCTAACTATTTTTCGAAAAAAATGATGAAAAAAAATATAACTTACATATATCTTTATATTTTTCAATTCGATTTAATCCATCCATTTATTAAATATTAACATGCTAAGAAATGTTTTAAAAAAAGTAACATACAAAGTACAAAAACTTCATGCCCGGATAAAATTAGAGGTCGAATTTCAACACAATTAATATATTTATTATTTTAAAAATTCATCATAAAAAATTTACCAACCCCCATTTATTTTTACACCAAAAACCAATTAACTAGATAAAATCAAAACAAAATAGAAAGATTTAACTGAATCATTAAAAAAAATTGAACTTATTGTTTCCTCGTTTAAGCTCAAATTATTTATTTATTTGTGATAATTAATTAATTGATTTTAATTCATATGTAAAACTCATGTTATAATTTTTTTGGTATATTGAATGATGAATTTGGACGAAAATAAAATGTGATTAGACTTTTTTTATTTATTATTGTAAGATAAATGAATGTTGGCGATGTTATTGAATAAAATATCGAAATGTAATTTTAGTTTTTAAAGAGTCTTTTAAGAACACTTCTGAAGTCGAAGAAACTACCGAGCTCCAAATGAACACATCTCAGTTATACCTTTATTCTTATACACATTAGATTTTATATTGAAAAAATAAGAACATTTTGCACCTAGGTTAATTGATTGATCGAGACATGTATGGATCGATCAGGGTTTAATGTTCAATCAATCGAGGTGAGTAGATCGATGGAGAATTGATCTATCTTGTTTAAAAAGTCCCTGATTTAATTTTTAATTATAGATCAATCAAGATTTAATGTTTGATTGACCAAGTACTAGATCGATTGAGAATCAATCTACTTGTCTTAGAGTTTATTTTTTAATATCTTAGATCGATCGAGGATTGATTAGATCGATTGGATTTTTTTGATTGATCGACCAAGCTTGACCTAGATCGATAGATCGAGCTTGAGGGACAAGGGTTTTAACTTTAACCTAATCGTTTACTTGAGCCAAGCATTTTAATTATCATTTTGTCCATATTATTTACTACTCTATTAATTGTTTAATGAACAGAAATATAATTAGACTTTAACCTAGTATTAAGGCTTCAATCTTTCTTATATAAAGAACCTAACATTCCATATTTTAATTAACCACGTGAGAGCATTATTCTCTTCATCTTAAGCTCTCTCTCTCAAATTATTTTGCAAAAAGAATATCATATTTCTTTATGCTTTATTATTTAATTATTCTATCAAACATTAGTAGCTGTATTTGATTGAATAACAAGCCTAATTAGATTATGATATTTTGATAAAATATTCATATAGCCTCTTTTTTATTATGTTCTTGAATTATTGGATCAAATAATGGTGTGTGTAATATCATAATTATTTGATTTGATTATATTTCTTTAAAGAAGCTATCTTTATTGAACTTATAATTAATATGTTTGTTTTAGTGTTGCTAGTTTATTTTGATTTAATTGATATTTTATTAAATCATTTAGCTAGGGTTTTTCGTTATTGAATGTGCTATAGAACACACCTTGTACTTGCTTTATTATGCTAACTTTTCATATATCAATTGAACGGGTTCGATAACATAACTCTTGTAACTTGAGTTTATCGAAATGTTGGTCAGGATCTGAATGAATAGTTAGGTGGCATTATCTTAGAGGGTCGTTTAAGTTCTGTCCTTGTAATTAAACCTCATTTTCATAATGGATAGTTAGGTGGTCCAATGGACTGGTATTTTTCCTCTTAGGTCATTGGTGTGACTTAGGTTGTTTTCACCTAAAAATATTGTGTGTCAATCTTTATTTATTTTCACTTTATTTTATTTACACACAATTGCATGTCTAACAATTGGTGAAATTTTAATTTGACATAATTCAATTAATTATCTATTCACCCCCTTTAGTTAATTAGATACATGACATAAAAAAATTTAGTTAGTATCAGAACGGGTCACTATAAACACTTAGTATTGTCTAGGACATTATAATGGATCATTTGAGAGATGATTCATCTACAAACTGTGTTCCCTTCTTTGATGGGTCTTACTATCCATATTGGAAGGCTCAAATGAGAGCCTTTCTACGTGCTATAGGTGAGCATGTTTGGAACATTGTTATTTATGGTTGGAAACCACCTACAGTTAGCAAAGATAAAGTTGTCACACCTAAACCTAAGAAAGAATGGATCACTCAAGATAAAAATGCTAGTAACCGAAATCCAATCGATATCAATGCTATTTTTATTACTGTGTATATATTGATGAGTTTCATCATACTTTTAATATTGATATTTCTAAGTTTGCTTGGGATATTTTAAAAGTTGCCAATGAGAGCACTGCACAAGTTAAATGAACTAAACTTTTCATAATTGGTACTCAATTTTAAAATTTTAAGATGAAAAAAGATGAGACATTTTTTTGAATTCTATGTTAAATTATGCGATATTAATAAAATCTCTTCAAATCTTGGAGAGAAAATTGAGGATTTTAAGATAGTTCGAAAGATTCTTTGCCCATTACCCAATCTCCTCCATGAAAACGTCACTACCATTGATGAAAGCAAGGATGTAGACATAATCAAAATTGAGAAACTCGTTGGCTCACTCCAAACCTTTGCGATGAATTTTCGAACACCTCCAAAGAACAAAGGGGTAGTTTTCAAAATCGTTACGACTGATGATGGTGATAGTAAGAATGATAAGAATAATGAAGAATTCATACTTTTAGTCAAAAGACTCAAGAAAATCTTCAACAAGAACAATTCACAGAATAACTAGCTCCCAAGCCATTCAAGGGATCAGAATCTAAGAGAACTCAAAACTATGAGTTCCAAATATAAGAAATCTAAACCCACTGGATCTCAATGTTTTGAATGTATAGGTTATGGTCATATTGCAACTGAGTGTGCTAACAAAATGAAAATAAGACTAAGAGCTTTCAATGCTACCCTTAGCAACTCAAAAAGTGACAACAAAAATCCTAATGATTCAGAAAATGATGGCACCAACTTTTAGGCGTTTACTTTGACTATTTATATATACTCCAATGAGTCTGTAATTGGCTTAGATAGTGAGGAAAGTGATTTTAGATTCCTACTTACTAAAGTTAATACTAATAACATTAAGGAACTATTTTTAGATTAGTTGGGTTATAAAAAAGAAAAAGATAGGTTACTAGTAGAAGTAACCAAATTGAATGATACACTCAAATCCTATGAAGTAAATTCTTCCATGTTAGAAAAGAAAAAAAAATTAAGTTGGCTGAACATATTGATGGTTTACAAATTCAAGTCTTCTAGGTCTTAAATTGGAGAATAATAATCTTATGCATAAACATAATTGATTAAATAAGGATGTTAAGAGATTGACCATTGGAGCTAAAAGACTAAACAAAGTCTTTGATTATGAAAAACCTTTTAAAGACAAGAGAGGGCTAGGAAATGTAGATGAACACTATGCACCATCATCTTCAAATACAAATGAGTTTGTAAAACCCTTCAACCTTTCTTCACATGCTACACATTTACCTCCAACATCAAAGACCACACTTGTAAGGGATTCTTACTCCACTTTTACTATTATTAATTATACCGAAAGAACTATTGTTCCTATAATAGGAAAATCTGTTAAGTTTGTGACTGTTTGTTATCATTGTGGTAGGAAATGTCATATAAGACCAAAATATAGGTTTTTAATAAATGCTCCTAAATTTAATAATTCCTTCCATGATTCTAATAGGATTCATTATTATCATCCAACTAAGTATAGTATGTCTAATAACACTACTAGAAAGCATGAAGTTGTAGGTTTAAAAGGGCAAGTGAATTTGAAAAAAATTAATTCTAAGACTAATTATCATCGTCCTACCATGCATATTTCATCTTCATTTAAGATGAATGTGAAATCTAAAGGTAAGTCCAAGAATATGCCTATGACAAGTAAGTTAATTTTCAACCCAAAGGTATAGAAAAACTAAAATTCAAGAAAGTTTGGGTTAATTTTTTTTCTTTTTTCGATCAACTAATCGTCCCTTAATGTTCACCTAGTAACTTTTGTTTGAGTTCTTATTTAACCCTATGTGAGCATCTTCAGTTTGTTTATTTGTTTCATTTTTATTTTTATTGATGTTTCTTGAGTTTTTGTTTTAAAAGGAGAAATACATGAATTTGACATATTATTTTTATACTACTTCGCTTCTTTTGATTGACTTTACATTTCTTAATTGAATATTTCGACTTGTGTATCTGCATATTTTTCCCAACTATTGATCGATGTTTACATGAACCTACTCACACACTCACTCGACAAATATGTATGTCATGCTTGAAGTTGAAGTTTATGATTGATATTTTGAGATTTTAGGTCTTGAGATAACCCTGACTGTAAAATTGTGTTTAAGCTTTTTGTTTCACTTTATAAAATGCTACTATAAAGAGATAGCTAATTTTGAGAGGGCTATATACTATGATGTCTGAAGCTACTACAGTGAATAAAATGGCTATCTCACAACTAGTGTGAAAGTAATCATACTAGGTTTTTGGCTCGTGTATATTTACTTAGAAAGATAATAATAATATTAAAAGAAAAAAAATCCAAAATCTTTTGCTTGCACAAAAATAAAGAGTCATAAATAGTTATACAAAAAGAAAATAAATAACCAATCCTTTCACAAAAAATATACAAAAGGGGAAAATAAAAAAAAGTTAATTAAGTTATCTCTTGATAAGTAAATTTTAATATGTGTAAGTACAAATTCTACTACAATTTTTTTATGGTAGATATAGTCTCTTTTTTAAATCTTTCATAACTAATCATTAACGAATAAATTGACATCTTATTGCAATTCTAACACATATTTTACTTTTTGGTGACTGTAGATATGTCACCATATGTATTAATATGTTTGTGTGTCTTGTCTACATATATTTATGTTGTTAATGGATTGTCACGCTTTGAATAAAATTAATTCAATCTTTTGTGTGTACTATTGTAGTTATGTTTAGCTAAGTCTATTACCCTTGATTCAACTATGTAAAACTCATGTATATTGATTAGATTGATCGACCTTTTTGGCTTAATCGATCGAGCTCTACTTGGATCGATCGAGCGATCAAGGTTTCAACTTTAACCTAAGTGTTTACTCAAGCAAAACATTTCAATTACCATTTAGTTCCTATTATTTACTACTCTATGAATTATTTAATGAACATAATTATAATTAGACTTTAACCCGATATTAAGGCTTCAATCTTTCCTACATAAAGAATCTTATGTTTCATATTTTAATTAACCACACAAGAGCATTATTCTCTTCATCTTAAGCTCTCTCTCTCAAATTGTTTTGCAAAACAAGATCATATTTCTTTAGGCTTCTTTATTTAATTATTCTATCAAACATTAGTGGTTGTGTTTGATTGATTAATAAGCCTAATTAATTTATGGTATTTTGATACAATTTTCATATAGTTTTTTATTTATTTCATTCTTGACTTACTGGATCAAATAATTGTGTGTGTAATATAATAATTAGTTTGTTTGATTATTTTTCTAGTTGATTTTGATTTAACTGATATTTTATTAAATCATCTAGTTAGGGTTTTTTTGTTATTAAATATACTCTAGGACACACCTTGCACTTATGTTATTATGCTAACTTATCAGGGGCTAGTTGAATGGGTTTGCTAACTCATTTGACTCGAGTTTATCGAAACGTTGGTGAGGATCAGAACACTTTTCTTGTAGAGACTATGAAGAAAAGTAGTGACTTGTAAGTAGATTACTTGAGGGCATTATCTTGGAGGGTAGTTTAAGTCATGACCTTATAAATGAACCTCACTTTTCATAGTGGATCGATGGTTTTCCTCTTAGGTCATTGATACAGCCTAGGTTTTCTTTTACCTTAAAATATCGTGTGTCAATCTTTATTTATTTTCACTTTATTTTATTTACACACAATTGCATGTCTAGCCATTTGTAAAATTTTAATTTGGCATAATTTAATTAATTATTTATGCACCCCCTTTAGTTAATTAGATCCATAACATAAAAATTTTCAACCAGTATCAGAGCGGATCACTAGATACCCTTAGTGCTACGTAGGACCTTGTTATAGATCATTTTAGAAAAGGCTTGTCCGCAATCCATGATATTTTCTTTGACGGGTTTAACTATCCATATTGAAAGGCTTGTATGAAAGCCTTTTTACATTCTATTTATGAGAGTGTTTGAAACTTTGTTATTTATGATTGGGAACCACCTATAATTAGCAAAGATAAAGTTGTCACACCTAAACATAATAACTAATGGATCACTCAAGATAAAACTGCTAGTAACGAGAATAAAATACATATTAATTCTTTTTTGTGTTGTATCTTTTGATAAATTTCATTGTATTTCTAATGTTTATTCTGCTAAGCATGCTTGGGATATTTTAGATGTTATTTATAGGGGCATCACATAAGTTAAATGAACTAAAATTCACATGTTTGGCACTCAATTTAAAAAACTTAGGATGAAAGAAAATGAGACATTTTCTGAATTCTATGCTAAATTATGTGATATTTCTAACACTTATGCCAATCTTGGAGAGAAAATTAATGATTTCAAGATAGTTCAAAATATTTTTGCTCATTACTAGATCATTTCCATGCAAATGTCACTACCATTGATGAAAGCAAGGATGTAGACATTATCAAAATTGAGAAACTTGTTGGTTCCCTCCAAACCTTTGCTATGAGTTTTCAAACACCACCAAAGAAGATGTAGTTTTCAAATCAGCCATGATTGATGATGGTGACAATGAGAATGATGAGAACAATGAAGAATTCATACTTTAAGGTAAAAGACTCAAGCAAATCTTCGACCAAAATAATTCATAGAGTAACTAGTGACTAAGCTATTAAAGGGATCAGAATCTAAGATAACTCAAACTTATAAGTTCCAAAGGTAAGAAATCTAAACCTATTGTACCTTAGTGTTTTGAATGTATGAGTTATGGTCATATTGCAGTTAAGTGTGTTAACAAAATGAAAAGAAATGGAAAAGCTTTCAATGCTATCCTTAGCGACTTAGAAAGTGACAATGACAATCCAACGACTTAGAAAATTATGGCACCAACTACTAGGCATTTACTTCAACTATTGATGGATACTCCAATGAATCTGTTATTGGCTCAGATAGTGAGGGAAGTGATTCTGAATTCCTACTTACTAAATTTAATGCTAATAACATCGAGGAACTATTTTTAGATTAATTGGGTTATAAGAAAGATAAAGATAGGTTATTAGTAGAAGTAACCAAATTGAATTATAAACTTAAATCCTATGAAGTAAATTCTTCCATGTTAAAAAAAGAAAAAAAATTGAGCTATCTGAACGTATTGATGGTTTAAAAATTTCAGTCTTATAGGTCTTAAATTGGAGAATAAGAATCTTGTGTAGGAACTTGAATGATCAAATGAGATTGTGAAGAGATTAACCATTGGAGCTGAAAGGATAAACAAAATCCTTGACTATGAAAAAGCTTTTGGAGATAAGAAAGGTCTAGGCTATGTAGATGAGCACTTTGCGCCATCATCTTCAAATACAACAGAGTTTGTAAAACCCTCTAACCCTTCTTCATATGCCACACATATATCTCTAACATCAAAGAGTTATTAATTATGCATAAATAAGTTTTGTTCCTATAATAGAAAAATATGTTAAGTTTGTGCCTATCTATTATCATTGTAGTAGGAAATTTCATATAAGACCAAAATGTATGTTTTTGATGAATGCTCCTAAATTTAATAATTCCTTCCATGATTCTAGTAGGATTCATTATCATCATCCAACTATGTATAGTATGTCTAATAACTCTACTAGAAAGCATGAAGTTGTAGGTTTAAAAGGGCAAGTGAATTTCAAAAATTTTAATTTTAGGACTAATTATCATCGTCCTACTATGCATATTGCATCTTCATTTAAGATGAATGTGAACTCCAAAGGTAAGTCCAAGAAAATTCCTATGACAACTAAGGTAGTTAATTTTCAACTCAAAGGTATAAAGAAACTAAAATTGAAGAAAACAATTGTCCTTTTTCTAGTTACCTTATCATCCCTTAATGTTAACCTTGGTACTTTTGTTTGAGTTCTTATTTAACCCTATGTGAGCATCTTTAGTTTATTTATTTTTTTCGTTTTTATTTTTATCATTGTTTCTTGAGTTTTTTTAACAAAAAAAGAGAAAAGGGGGGTAGACTTTCTTTAACATTGACATTAACTTTACATGTTATTTTCATATTACTTCTCTTATTTTAATTGACTTTACATTACTAAATTGAATATTTTGACTTATGCATCTACATATTTTTCATATCTGGTAATCGATGTTGAGATAAATCTAGTCACACACTCACTGGACACATATGTGTGTCATGCTTGAATTTTATTATTGATATTGTGAAATTTTAGGGATTAAGATAACCCTCACTATAAAATTGTGTTTGAGCTCTATCTTTCACTTTATAAAATGCTACTATAAATACACAACTAGTTTTGAGAGGATTATCTATAATGATGTATGAAACTACCACAATGAACAGAGAGAATTATCTCATAACTAGTGTGAAAGTCATTATACTAGGTTTTTGGCTTGTGAATATTTCCTTAGAAAGATATTATTATTATTATTATTATTATTATTATTATTATTAAGGGAAAAAATAAAAATTTAAAAGTTTTTGCCTGCACAAAAAGAAAGAGCCACAAATGGTTATATAAAAGAAAATAAATAACCAATCATTTACAAAAAAATATGCAAGAGGGGAATACAAAAAAAGTTTATTAAGTTCTTTTTTCGTATGTAAAATTTTATTATATCCAAGTAAGAATTCAACTGTAATTTTTTCATAATAGTGATATTATTTTATTTGAATCTTTCATAACAATCATATCCTATTACAAGTGTAACACATATTTTACTTTTGGTGATTGTGGATATGTCTCCATATATACTAGTATATTTGTGTATCTTGTCTACATATATTTATGTTGTCATTGTATAGTTACACTTTGAATAAAATTAATTTCACCTTTTGTGTGAACTATTATAGTCATGTTTAGTTAAGTCTATCTAAAAAAATAATAGGGAAGTTGTAGAACTTAGTAGGAGTTTATTCATTTAAAAAACATATTATTTTTAATTATCTGTTTTGATCATTATGTTGCTTTTTAGAATATATACTGCTCTTTTCAGTCATTAAATACAATGTTTGCTTGTTCATATATTTTTCATTGCTTCATAATTATATTATTTATTTGTATGACAAAAAAAGGAGAAAATTGAAACAATAATTGAAAAATTGGAACATTAATTTAAAATTGAAACATTAATTGAAAAATCTAAAAATAAAGTAGAGAACTAATTTGGGGAGATAATTAGTTTGAAAATATTACATATAAGGGGAGTTGTGTTTTTAATTTATATCTGATAACAATATTCGCTTTTCTATTGTTATACACTAAGATAATGAACAATGAGTCTTTTAGGACTTGTTTGATTGTTTATGTTTTTTGTTTTATGATGTACATATGAGCTATTAAGATTCAAGTGAAGATGGTTTCACCGGATCATAGGGTAGTTTCATTATGTAAAATTTATTTCTTCTATAAGCGTGACGTAGTGAGAGAGATGTTTTGATCCACGAATATGCCAAAGGGGGAGATTGAGATTATAAGGTTTATGAGTGTTGATGATATTTGTGAACAAAACATCATAATATAACTTTAGTTTATAGGTAAGTTTTTCAAGAACACTTTTTAAGCCGAAGAAACTATCGAGCTCTAAATGAACACATCTCAGGTATATCTCTGTTCTTAGGTACATTAGATTTCATATTAGACATATAGGAACATTTTGCACCTAGGTTACTCGATTGATTGAGACATATGTAGATTGATCGAGGTGAGTAGATCGATATAGGTTCAATGTTTGATCAATCGAGGTAAGTAGATCGACTGAGAATCAATCTACCTTGTTTAAAAATTTCTTGATTTAATTTTTAATTGAGGTAGATTGATCGAGCTTTAATGTTCGATCGATTGAATACTAGATCAATTGAGAATCGATCTACCTATCTTGAGATTTTTTTAATACCTTAGATCAATTGAGGATTGATTAGATCAATTGAAATTTTTGGCTTGATCGATCGAGCTTAAGCTAGATTGATTGAGCAACTAGGGTTCAACTTTAACAAATTGTTTACTTGAACCAAACATTAGGGGTTCAGTTTTTCCTATATCAAGAACCTAATATTTCATATTTTAATTAACCACACAAGAGTATTATTCTATTCATCTTAAGCTCTCTCTCTCAAATTTTTTTGCAAAAATCAGATCATATTTCTTTAGGCTTCTTTATTTAATTATTCTATCAAACATTGTTTATTATGTTTGATTGATTAATAAGCCTAATTAATTTATAATATTTTGATAAAATGTTTATACAACTTATTATTTCATTCTTGAATTATTGGATCAAATAATTATGGGTGTAATATCATAATAATTTAGTTTGATTATTTTTTTAAAAAAACTATCTTTATTAAATTTGTGCTTAATCTACTTGTTTTAGGGTTGCTAGTTGATTTTGATTTAACCGATACTTTATTAAATTATCTAGTAAGGGTTTTTTGTTATTGAATCTTCTCTAGGACACACCTTGCACTTGTGTTCTTATGCTAACTTTTCAAGTGCTATCTAAATGGGTTCGATAACTCGCATGACTCGAGTTTATCAGAATGTTAGTTCGAGTCTGAATACTTTTATTGTGGAGATTATGAAGAAAAACATTGGCTTGTAAGTAGATTATTTGGGGGCAATATCTCGGATGATAGTTTAAGTCCTGGCCTTGTAATTAAACCTTATTTTTATAGTGGATAGTTAGGTGATCTCGTAGACCAATGGTTTTTCTTTTAGGTCATTAGTGTGACCGAGGTTGTTTCCATTTAAAGATATCGTGTGTCAATCTTTATTTTTTATATTATATTTAGACATGATTGCATGTCTGACTTCTTTTCAAATTCTAATTTGACATAACTCAATTAATTATCTATTCACCTATTTAGTTAATCAAATCCATAACATAAAAAATTTCAATTATTTTAGAACTTTTTATAAGTGTTAAACTATGCATTATATTAGTTTTCTTGTAGTGGTTAGCTACAATCTAATATGAATAGGCACCTATATATGCAAAGATTGTAAGAGCTTGTTAGAGTGCTAGTTGTCATGTGCAAGTGCTAGCTATTACTTGAATAGATATATTCATCTTGTAATAAGTTATAGCATTGAAATATTAGTAAAGAATTTTCTTCAATCTAGCTACTATCTTCTTCTCTCTAATATCTCATGGTATGAAAGCTATTAAGGTTCAAGAAAAGCCTCGCGTTTTCATTAATGGATATTCCTACAAGAAATGAATTGACTCTTGCTAGAAATGGATTTCAATCTACTTCACAATTTTCATATGCAATTTCTTCTCCTCTTATCAATTTTAGTTTCTTAATCAAGTTTATAAGGTCTATCTAAGTGCTGGCGATATTCATGAACAAAATATACAAATGTAATTTTAATTTCTAGGTTTGTCCTTCAAAAATATTTTCAAGCTGAAGAAAATATCAAGCTCCAATTATTATAATTCATGCATATCTTTGTTCTTATGCACGTTAGATTTCATATTAGACACTTAGGAACATTTTGAGATTAGTCTACTTGATTGATCAAAACATGTCTAGATCGATCGTGCTATGTAAATCAATCGAGAATCGATCTACTTAATTTAAAAAGTCATAAATTAATTATTTAATTGAATAGATCAATTGAGTAAGTAGTATTCGATCTATCAAGAACTATATCGATGAATTTATTAGTTAGATCAATCGACCCTGGTTCAAAATTAATTATTACAATGGATCAATTGAATGTGTTTTGATCATTGTATTGGATTAATTGATAAGCGAATTCGATTGATCAAACTATGTAGTGGATTGATTGAGAATATGTTAGATCGATCGAGTAGTCTGACGTTGATTTTAAAACCTATTTCTATCTCAAGTTGAATTGAATTTTTACTATATTGTTAATTTTCTTTAAAACTCTTTTAACTGATTTTATGGACAATGCAGTAATTTTAATTTGACCTAGTACTTCAAAATATTCTATATATACAAACCTAAGCACACAACTTTAATCAACCAGACAAGAGAATTCTTTTCTTCATCTTGAGCCTTCTCTCAAATTGTTTTGCAAAAATATGATCAAACACTAGTGGTTGTGTTTGATTGATTAATAAGCCTAATTAGTTTATGAAATTTGGATAAAATTTTCATATAGCTTCTTCTTTATTTCGTTCTTGATTATTGGATCAAAAATTGTGTGTGTAATATCATAATTATTTGATTTGATTATTTTTCTTTAAAGAAGGTATCTTTATTAAACTTGTGCTTAATCTGCTTATTCTATAGTTGCTAGTTGATTTTGATTTAATTGATATTTTATTAAATCATATAGATAGGTTTTTTGTTATTGAATCCACTCTAGGACACACCATACATTTATGTGATTGTGCTTACTTTTCAGGTGCCAGTTGAGTGGCTTTGATAACTCAAGTAATTCGAATTTATCAGAACGTTGGTCTAGATTCGAACACTTTTATATGAAGAAAAACAACATCTTGTATATAGATTACTTGGAGGGTTTTATCTTGGTGGGTAATATAAGACTTGTCTTTATAATTGGACCTTATTTTTCATAGTGGATAGTTAGGTGGTCCGATGGACCGGTGGTTTTCCTCTTAGGTCATTGGCGTGGCTTATGTTGTTTTTTTTTCTTTCTAAAAATCTCGTATCTTAATCTTTATATTTTCACATTATTTTATATACATATGATTGTATAATTTACCGTCTATAAAAAATTTTAATTTATCATAATTTCACTAATTACCTATTCACCGTCCTCTAGCTAATTATGTTTGTAACTAAAGAAACTTTCAAAATTAGATCGCATTTATTTTCTTGTTTAGAGAGAACAAATGTTATATGCAATCACACCCTATAGATTAAAAGATTACATTGATTACATAATCATTCCTCTAATTCGTATTCTTCTTGGAATGTCTATGTCAAACCCTAAGTTTATCTTTTGGAATCGTTTCAATAACTTGATTAAGAGCTGAATCTATGGCTCAGTTGGTCCAAGCATGATTTCACATCTAGTTTGTGCTAGATCAATAGTTAAGATGTGGCATAAATTGGAACCAATATTCTTAACCTCCTATGGTTCTCAAGTGATGGATCTAATTTTGCAACTTCAAACATTCAAGAAAGGTGATCTAAATGTGGAGGTTTATGTACTACGAATCAAGATAGTTGTAGATCATCTTGCTACAATAAGTCAACTAGTGCCTGATTGTGATCTTGTGTTCTATGTTTTTGGTAACTCAGGTGCAAAATGGAACTCTTTAATTCCTAGGATAACATCCAATTCTTATTCTATTAGCTTTGATGAGTTATATAGTCATTTACTCTCACATGAGAGAATTCTTGAACATCAATCTTTTGGTTTTGGTTCCATACAAGCTAATAATGCAAGGTTTCTCTATGGTTCTTCTAAACCTCTTAATGGATTACAACATAAATCAAAATGCACTTAATAACAATTCATCTAAACAGAACTTGAATTGTCAAGATTTTATGACTTAGTAACACTCATCTCATTCGATTGGTTCTTCCTCTAATTTTAAAGGCAAGAAACCTACAACTTCTTCAAGTAATAATTTAAGAGGTACTCATGTTTAGTGTCACGTATGTAATAAACTTAGACATTCAACCAATTAGTGCTTTAAACTTAGATATTTACTTCTTGGAAGGTCTTCTGGACCATGAATCATCTATGTTAAAGCCTTTGCACCATCACAACCTAGAACTTCTAATTCTAGTGTTTCAAATTTTTCTTGGTTATTAAACTTAGGTGTGTCTCATCATATAACCAATAATGACTCATCTCTTGGTGATGTCACACCTTACACTAGCAATGATAGTGTCACTATAGGTAATAGTAACTCTATCTCAATCTCTACATGTGAAAATACAACTCTTACTATCGATGATTGTAAATTGCATCTTCCTAATGTGTTGCATATACCTAACATGTCACATAACATGCTTTTTGTACAAAAACTATGTGCTAAAAATGAAAAATTTATCAAGTTCCATGCTAACAAATTTCTTGTTAAGGATGCAATTTCGAAGAAGGTTGTGATTCAAGGTAAGGCTAGTAATGGACTTTATAGCCTAGGTAGTACAACAACTATTGGCTCTACAAAACTTGTCTGTCATTTTACAAGAGTGCATGAGGCAAGCTTGTGGCATTCAAGATTAGCATATGCCTAGGATGATATTTTTCATTCAGTTTGCAATACTTATGTCTTCAACATTTTATGAATCTAATAAGAGACCTTGTGAGATTTTTCCTTAAGTCAAGGCTCATAAACTTCAATTTGTGTACACTTATGAATGAGTTTTGGAACCTTTTGAACTGATTTACATGGACATTTGGGTCTCACCTATTGTTGCTAATACATGTACCATATATTGTTTGTTAATAGTTTATTACTATAGTCATCATGAGTGGATTTTTTTCTTAATACGAAAAAGAAGCCTCAATATGCTTTTAACTGTTTTCTTACATGGTGGAAAGATATTTTACCACTAAAGTTGGATTAGTACAGACTGAAACTAGTTTAGAATTTACTTTGATTTCCTCTTAACTGCCAAAGCCTGGCATTATACATAGAAAAATGTGTTCACACACTAGTGAGTAAAATAGTGCGGTGGAATGTTGCCATCAAAGGGTTATGGAAAAAGGATTGAACTTAATTTATAGTTCTCTCTTCCCACTAGGTTTTGACTTATGCTTTCAGATCTACTTTTATTATTATTATTATTAATATATTATATCCCAAAGTTTTGTGTTTTAAGTCTCATTTTGAGTTTCTCAATCATAAACTTCCAAATTACTTTTTTCTTAGTCTTTGGATGCATTTGTTTCCCTTATGCAATGCCCATAAACTTTAACCTCGATCTACTAGGTGTCTTTTTCTGGGCTATATCCCTTAAGAACAAAGCTTGTGTATAAACCTACACTTAAATAGTCTATACAATAGTAGACATGTAATGCTCCATGAACACACTTTTCCTTCTCATCCTTTAATTACTTCATCTTCTTTTTCAAATCCTTTTGTTCTTCTTTCAAAAACCATTCTATCATCCTCTAAAGAACCATAGTTTACCTCTAGCTCCTCTCTAGTAGTTTCTCCAGTTGTACCTATTTTCAACAATTTAGTTGTACCTACTTTCAACAATGAACATTTAGTTCCTTGTTCTTAGTCTTCTTATGTTTCCCCTTTCTTCTTCATAAACCTTTTTAGTCTTACCTGTTTCCTCAGCTATTCCTTCACCTATGGATCATCTTAAAAATTTTCAAGATCCAAACAATGAGATTCATCTCATTGTTGAATTTTCTCTTTTATCTCCAATGTTTACTTCTACCAACACTCATAACATGACTACTACATACAAGGTTGGTATTTTAATACCTAAGCCAGTTGCTTTCTTGGCTTACCTTAGTTTCTCACCTTCTGGTTCCCTTAAGGTCACTCTTATAACTAAGTCTTCCTTTTTCACTGAAGCACATAGCATTCTTGAATGGCCCACATCCATAACTCTTGAAATTGAGGCACTTCTAAAAAATGGCATACGGGAGCTTGTTGAGTGCCCACAAGGTAGTAAACCTATTGGTTGCAAGTTAATGTTCATGGTCAAATTAAATTAGATGGTAATCAAATTAAAATCAGATGATGCTCTTGATAAGTACAAAGCAAGACTAGTTCCCAAATGGTTCAATCGGGTTGTTGGTATTGACCACTCAGAGACTTTTTCTCCTGTTAAACCTCAAACAATTCAAATGGTTCTTTCCTTAGCTCTTTCTCAAAATTGGCCCATCAAGTAATTGGATGTTAATAATGCATTTCTAAATGGTGATTTAAATGAAATAATTTATATGTTGCTACTTCCTGGTTTTAAGGATTCCACACACTCTGATCATGTTTCCAAACTTAAGAAAGCTTTATATAGGCTTAAGTAGGCCCTTCGTTCAAGTACAAAAATTTAAGCTTAGCTCTCATTGATCTTGGCTTTGTGAACTCTAAAGTAGATACAAGTATGTTTTTTAAGCATCAAGAGTCTACCACTATCATCATGTTAGTATATGTGGACAACATATTATTAACTAGTAAAGATAGCCAATATTTGGATTAGCAAGTGGCTTCTTTGCATAGCAAATTTTCTCTACGTATGCTTGGACACTAGTGTTGAAATCTAACGTTCCTTAAGTACTATGCATCTCAGTCAGAAGAAATATGTTCAAGATCTCATGAATAGGTTTAGCATGGTATCTTGTAAGGCTTTCAAAACTCCCATGAAGGTTAGTACTTTTTTTTCTTCGAGTTATATGGTATTCCATTTGTTGATCCTTCGTGCTACAGAAACCTTGTTGGAGCCTTACAATATCATGTTTTAACTAGACCTGTCATTGCTTTCTCTGCAAACAAGTTATGTCAATTTATTCATGAGTCCACAGATGTGCAATTAGTTGCAACCAAGAAAATCCTTCATTTTCTTAAAGGATCTCTCTGTTATGGTATCACTTTTTCCAATTCATCCACAATTGCTCTTGTGGTTTATTTTGACTAAGATTGTAATAGTAATAAGGATGATAAAAGGAGCACAGGTGGATATGCAATATTCTTTGGAAATTCCTTGATTTCTTGGATGTCATCCAAGTGAAAGGTAGTTGCATATTCCTCAATTAAAGTATAATATCGTGCATTAGCTCTTGCTTCATTAGAAATGATTTGGCTAAAATCAATGTTGCCATGTTTCATGTACTTGAATTGTACTGTAATAATGTGAGCACCATATCTTACAACCAATCCTATCATGCATTCACATATGAAGCACGTAGAGATTGACTGAAAATTTGTTAGGGATCAAGTCATGGAAAGATTGCTTCAAGTAAATCATGTTTCCTCTAAAAATCAGCTTGTAGACAGACTATTAAAACCTCTTTTAGAGACACGATTTAACTTGTTGAAATCTAAACTCATATTGCCATCCACTTGAGTTTGAGGGGTGTTAAACTATACACTGTAACAATTTGTTGTATTGGTTAGTTACAAGCTAATAGAAGTAGGAACCTATGTGTTCATAAGCTATTAGAGTTTGTTAGAGTACTAGCTGTCATGTGCAAGTGCTAGCTTTTACTTGTATAAATACTCTTCTTGTGATTTAACTTGTTGAAATCCAAACTCATATTGCCATCCACTTGAGTTTGAAGGGTGTTAAACTATGCACCGTAACAATTTGTTCTATTGGTTAGTTACAAGCTAATAGAAGTAGGAACCTATGTGTTCATAAACTATTAGAGCTTGTTAAAGTACTAGCTATCATGTGCAAGTGCTAGCTATTACTTGTATAAATACTCTTCTTGTGATAAGATCAAGCAGTAAAGAAATTGCCTTTCCAAATTTTGGTAGTTCATGTTTTTTATTTCAAATACATAGTGGTAGCTAGCTACGGTATAATAAAGAGAGAATTACAACCCATGAAAGAGAGTTTTATAGGGATAAAATTGAACTATATCCATGTTACCAACATGTGATCAAAATTATTGCAAAATATAGGCTTCTTTTATAGGAATCAAATTTTATTGTCAATTCCAATAATTAAGCCAATGGAGTAATACCAAATTTTTGTTTGATGACTTCTTACATCCCATTATTAGTTTTCACAATGTTCAAATTTATCAAGAAAATCATTTTACATGTTACTCAATATAATATAACTTGGATTACAATATTTATCAACACATGTTTTATAGGCATTAATATCTCTATGATATTTAGCGTATTTCCTTTTTCTTATCTCATCATGATATGATTAAGTGTTTCTAAAATACTTTGTTTATTGAAGAGATATTAAATCATACCACATCAAATATCATAATTATTACTATTAAATTTATCACCCTTATCCAAATCCCCCAATATTTTAAAAACCTATATCTATATGAAAAAAAGTGTATATAAAATGTTTATATCAACACCACACATATAATTTTATAGTACAAATTTAAATAATTATTAAAAATAAATCGTACCACAAGATCAAAAATTTTATATGCATTTAATTATATGATTATTTTTATTAATTAATTAATTTATATGCAATAAATATGTTAGTATAAGGAAAAATATATTTTCAATCCAAATAACTCCCATTTGACATTATATTTATAAATATGTCGTATATTTAATTTCATGATTAATAATTCTATATTTATAAAATAATTATACAAAATAAATATATTTGTAAATATTTTACAATAAAATATTAAGATAAAATTAATCAATAATCATGAAATATACATGTGTATAATTAGAAAATGTAATTAATATAAAGCGTAAAACTACTTATATTTTGTCAGTTAAATTTGCGATCTCAAATTACTTTAATAATAATTATTGCATAGTTCAACGCCCGTACACAATCAAATATATATATATATATTATATTATATTTCTTTATTTAAAAAAATTGTATTGGACTGTTCCTGTAAAAACAGCGAAAGCCCAGACGATTTGTCGTTAATGCCAAACAATACTTTTTTAATAATTTTGATTTGACTCGTAATGGATTTGACGCATCAACCATCTGTCTCTTTCCCTAATTTTTAACTTTTTATTTTATTTTATTTAGCTCTCGTGCACCAAATCAGAATTTATTTTATCATTATCAAAAGATATAATATTTAAAATATTCTTAAAATTTATTATATTTTTATTTATTTTCTTAAAGATATAATTTTTAAGTAACTTATATTTTAATGATTATATTAAAATCTTGATAAATTATAAGTGTTCAAGAAATATTATTATAAAATTTCAATAAATATAACCTTAATATGTTGTCAAAGTTATTAGAATCTTGATAACTTATACGTGTTCAATGCATATTTTTTTATTGAATATTTTTTTTTATTTTTACATATTTTTTATTAAAATAGTTTATTAAATTCCTTGAAACATGATAGTCTATTATACTTGTGATAATTTTAATATAATCTGTATATATATATATATCTAATAATGAGTTGAACTTTTTAAAATTTTTAAGATAAATTTCATAATCTTCATTTTTAAAATAATCATTTAAGACTAAAAGATAGTATTTATCAAATTTTTCTAATAGAATTAAATTTGTATCTTTATTTTAATATCTTTTAAATTTGGAACTAGTTATTTATTCCTAAAATTTTTAAAAATATTTTTTTATTTTATTTTCTATTTCCATCTTTCTGTTTATTAGTATTATAACTTGATATAAGTAAATATCTAAACATTTAAGATTTTTAACTGTCTTAAATTTATAATTGTTATACTTGAATTTAATGAGTTCATCACGATCTTCCTTTCTGTTCGTCTCATTTTGTTACACCGGTTATGCCTCAATTTTGCTCAAATCTTAACACTCTTCTGATAACGGTGAGCCTTCTACATCCGTACATAGATGATGTCTAATTTTTTACTTATTAAGAAAGAGTAGCTGAACTCTATTTTATTCATAAAATAATAATTATTACAAATTTAAGGCCAACTAAGAATCTTGAAGTGATTTTTAGCTGTTCATAATTACTGGGTATATCATTATTAGTTTGAGATTTCTAGATAGAGGGGATTTATATGCTAGAGTTAATGTTTCTAAGAGTAGTGTACTCAAGTTTTCTATGGGTTAAAAATGAAAATAAGAGTTTCTTTTATAGCACAAGAAATCCCTGTTTACAATATCAAAATTATTATTTTCTCCTTGCTTTATTAATTCATCTTCTTTTCTGCTTTAAATGGTAGCCGTTGCTTTTTTCCTTGGCATATGCTACCGATTAAGATGTGGGACTACATCTTTATTTTATTTGTCATTTTTTTGCCGACAGTTCCTCTCTTTATTCTTCTTTTTTATTTTCCGCTGACTGTCCTTTTGATGACGTTGATGATGACACATCTTCGTCTTCTCTATCTTTGATGCAGTAGATGCATCTATGATTTTTGGTGGCTTTTCTGGCATAGAAACAGAATACCTTCCTTATTTCTTGACAAATTTACAGGTTGTTGTTGTTAAAATTGGTTTCGTATTTGATAATTTTTTTTCATCTTCCTCTGAAAGAGCCATTCTACCATGAGAAATAAGGATGCCTTTACTAGTTAAATAATTTACTTTGATCTCATTAAAATTATCAATCTTCTTGAGTTTATAGTAAATTTGGCCTAACATTTGACCCCTTAGTACACAGAGTTTTTCTATGTCGAATTCCTTTTTTGGAAGCACCATTGGTTTGGGAACTTCTCTGTACGCATTGGAAATCCCTATCTTGATGAAGTGGTAGGGACTAATACATTCTTCTTCATTCCAGTCCATTAGTGAACTGTAAAATCTAAGATAAACAAGTTTGTCACCTATTTTAAACATTTTTATGAAGTTCTTGATTTCTCTTTTGAAGTTTTTTGGGGAATAATTTAATTCACTTAAATTAATTCATGGATACATGTTTTCTATTAGTCCTGCATGGAAAGCTTTATAAATAAATTTTAGATTAGCTCTTTCCAAGATGTTGAATTTACTTCCTGAAGGAAATTCCTTGTCTGTAGTGTAGAACTTCATATCTTCAACATGTTCCAGAATAGATTTTCTGGCCAAGTTGTAGAGACTCAACTATTGTAGTTTATTGAGATTTTTATATTGGTCTTTCTCATCTTCAATGATTGGTGAATTTTTGGGGGATGTCTCATTAAATAACATTGAATGCTTTACTATCTTTGATGTCTCTAGGAGATATGCTTATCTAAATAGTAATTGAGGCCTTACTATTTTTCCCAGATTTGTCAATCTACTTGATACTACCTCCTTTAAATTTGTAATTGGCATAACTACCTTCAGCTTCTATTATGTTGGTGAAGGCTCTATGAGTTACTCCACTAATTCCTAGAATAGATTTACTAGCTTCTACCCAGTTGTTTTAGATTCTTAGTTTTGGGTCATTATAGACTACATAAGTCTTTTCCTGTTCTTCTTTTTCTTTTACATCTGTCTAATTGAGCTTTTTTGTTTCAGAGATGTTACTCTCTTTTGAACGATTAGGTTCTTCCTTTTCATTTTGAATTCTTTCTTTAAAAGTTTCACCTTCTTTAGAATGAATTTTTAATGAAGATTCCTCTTTTGAGTTTTTGGACTCTAAAAGTTGTTTTAAACAATTAAGTTCTTCATGTTTATTTCCTATCTCCATAAGAGACTTCTCGAGGTATAACATCTCAAGTTGTTCCTATAGTATTTTTATCTTTTTTTCCTTTATCTTGATCTTGATATCAAGATGTTTCATTCCTAAAATCACAAAAATAGTTAGAGATGTTAATTCTCTAGTAAAAGCATATGTTAAACTATTCTTATTTCATAGTAGATGTTCAACATCAAAATTGTAATGGTTGAACCACTATTGTGATCTAACTAATCTTCCTTGTTTGTAATCACCTTCAATATTAGTTCTTAAGAAATAACCAAAATTCTTGTTATCTGTTCTAACAATGAATATGGAACTTATAACATATATTGTGAATTTCTTAATAGCTCTTTTAACTGCTAAATATTCTTTTGCATTACTATGATAATTTAACTCTAGACCTTGAAAAGATCCTAACATATTTCTACAAAGATATTCATCTTTGTCGTCTACTTTTGCTTTTAGAATTGCTCCCCAATATTCTTGTGAGGCATTTGTTTCAATTATCATTTTATCATCTGGCCTTTGATGGTATAAAGTTCACAATTTTTTTACTTTATCTATATACAAAGTATCTTGTTCTGTCCATTTCCAAATATGATTTTTTTTCAATTTTTCTTGTAAAGGTTTTCTCATTTTTACAAGTTTCTTGATATATGCTTCTACATATATCAAATATCTTAAAAATCTTTATAATTATTTTTTGTCTTTTAATTCACTAGGACAACCTTGAATATTGTTTGGTATATAGGGTTGTATATTATGTTTTCTATCTTTAATTTTCAACCCTAAATACTTAGTTTTTTGCTGAGCAAGTACTGCTTTCTTTTTAGATAATAAAATGTCTTCTTTCCTACATTCTTATAGAACATTAATAATATCCAAATAGTATTTATTTAATTCCTTATTGAACACTAAAATATCATCTATATAGACACAACAAATATTTTGTAATTTTCTAAAGATGTTATCCATATATCTTTGAAAGATACTTAGAGTTTGTTTTAATCTAAATGATACAATAGTCCATTGAAATTTTCCTTTGGGATAACTAAATGCCGTTAATTTTTGAGATTTTTCATGCAGTCTTATTTGCCAAAATTCACTTTTGTAATTAAAACTTGAAAAGTATTTCTTTCCTTTTATTACTAATAATAATTCTTCTTTCTTTGGAATAGAATATCCATCATCAATGATTTCTTTATTTAATACTTTGAAGTTTATTGTCATTCTTTTTTTCCCTATTTTTTTTACTAGGAATATTAGACTAAAGTGAGGTGAATTACTTGATATTATGACTTTCAATTCCAAAGTTTTTAAATTATTTTTCAAATTCAATCATGTCTTCTTAAGTATAAATCATTGGTTTTACTCTTATAACCTTGTCAGGGTCTCTTAATTTTATATTGACAATCACCTTAGATTTATTATTTTTGGATCCAAAGAATTTTCTAAGCTTACTGTTTTTAATAATTTTCTAATGTCTATTAAGGCTTTATCCTCCTCTATTTCATTGAGAAAAAAGTTTTGTTTCTCTTCTATATCTAATGAAATATTTTCTAAATAAGGTTTTTGCAGCTCTATCTCACCACGTTTTTTTTTTATTTTTGATACATAAATGATATCACCATCTAAAGTTGTTAGACTTATTTTGTCTAAATATTGTGTAAAAAGTTTATATAAGTTATTTCCTATTAATAAATCAACTCATGTTTCTTGTTGATATATGATAAGAATATGAAACTTTTCTTCTTCTATCATTATATCGGTATCTTTCAAAACTTTATTAAGATTTATTGTAATATTATTAAAAATTCTTACAATTAAATCTTTTGGTGCCTGTTTCCAATGTTTTGGTGGAAACACATATTTACTTGCTACACATATATTAGCTCATGTATCTATATATGCATGTAAATGATAATTGGTATAGCCTTTAAATTTTAGTCATACTTTGATGTAGGTACTATTTGGATTTGTAATAATATACAAATCATTCATCTTTTGTTGAAGAGTATTCATATTCTGAATCGGTTATTTTTGCTTCAATTTCCTCTAAAAGATAAATACTATAAATATGATTTATATCTGATTTCTCGATTGGTTCCAATTCCATCTTAAAATATTCTTCTAAGATTTTGCTTTCTATGGGAATTCCTTTTAAAATTATTTCCTATGTTGAAGCCTGCTTAGACATTAATTGGCATAATGTCTTTCTTTATTACAGATCCAACATCTGCATCTTTTCTTTCCTAAAAAGCAATAATTCCTATTTTTAGGAGGTTTATATTTCTTTCTTTTAAAATATCTCTCCCTATTAAATCTTCTTTTAAATTTTTAAAAATATTGTTTTTTGAATTCATATTTTTTAAATCTCTTGTATTGTTTGTATAGTTTTATGTTACATCCATATTTTTCTAATATTCTAAAATCTCTTGTATCACAACAGATTTTATCATTTCCTCTTATTTGTTTATATTTCTTTCTTTCTTGGCATTTAATAATTATCCAGCTTTTAAAGCTTCTTATTCTTCTTCCTAGGGTGTCTAGTATAGTTTCCCTATTTCTTTGATTCCAACTTTCAGTCAAGGTCTTATGTAATGTTCCAGGTAATTTTTGAAAAAATATTTCCTTATAAGTTGTTTGCATAGATGGTGGTAATTTATGATAGTATATTTCATATTCACAGATAAAAGAATCTATGTAACATATGTTACAAATTTTCATATTTGTTAGATGTCATTTGGCTTCATTGATTTCATTTACACTGGATTTAGTGATAGTTCTTCCTCTATCTTCCCCAATAAATTCCTTGTATATTTCAATTATTATTATATCTAAGTATTCTCTTCCTGTGGGAGCATTTATTTGAATTAATAAATGTTGTTGGTCTATTAAATTTGAAAACCAAAATTTAATATTTCCTATTATTTTATGAGCTACTAATACCCTATAAATTGAAGGGTTTATTTTTGTAGTTTGAGAGGTTTGTATGAGCATACTCATATCACTAGCACATTCATCTAAAGCTTTTTTCCTATCTCTTATACAATCTAGATCTAATAGATCATATTTGTAATTATCATGGAGTTTGAATTTTTGTGGGATACTATCTAATAGATCATATTTGTGGGATACAATCTGTGCTGTCAAGATCTCTTGACTTTTTCCTATTTCTTTCTTCCCTATGTGGATCAGATGTTTCTTTTTGGTAAGAAACTAGTAATGAAATTGGTTTCATATGATCTTTCGAGGTCATGATTTATGGTTCAGAATCAGTCTCACTGATTATTATCATATCATCTTCTTCTTTGTTTGTACAAAGTTTTTCATCTTGATGTTCTTCTAATTATTCATTAGTCAGTGTTAATAAACTAAATAATTTTTCTATATCCCTAATTTCAGGGTTCATGAATTGTCCCTCTAATTCTTTTCTATATTCCATTAAATTGAAATTATATATTTTTCATTATATTTCTTCACTTTTTCTTCTTTCATTTTTAGGAATTAGGGCATCTGATCTCGTAGGTAGTTATATTTTTAGTCCTTCAAGGGGATCATATTTATGACCTACAATATCATTGTTTCTATGTATGTTATATACATCTTTTCTTAGCTCTATAAAATCCATATGTATATCTTGTTGAAGTTTATTATAACCATTTTTATTTATTTTTTTTAATAATTCTTTTTGTGTTTCTATTATACTTTGTAGGTATTTCGTGTTTACTTCCTAGATTAAATCAAAATCCTCTATTAAAAATTTCAAAGCTTTTAGTAATGTTACTTGGTTTTTTGCTACGCCTACTAAGCTTCCATTTATTCCTAACTGTATATTTTTTAATTTATCTTTAAAAATTATTATTTTCCTAATACGACATCATGAACTAGTGCCTTTATTATTTGGACTTCATCTTTTATTTTTTTAACTTCTTCTTGATTAGAGATTTCTCTTTCATGATCTATAAAAGTAAATCTTTGTATATTATTATTTTTAACAACATTACTTTTTCTTCCAATTATTAGGGTTTTTCCTTAATATCTAAGTGTCATTCTTCTGGTATTTCAAAGCTCATTAATATTTATGGTTTTATTATTTTCCCAAGTTCTTAAAAGGTTTTACTTATTTCTATAAATTCATTTTGTCCATATATTGATTTATTATGACTATTTGGTAAAGAATACCTACTAAGTAGTGTATTGAAAATGAATGATTTTCTTCTTTCATTAAATCTTCTATTTTGAATTCATAAGCTAGACTTAATACTTGGTTTAAGTTTTTATCATAGATATTAATAGCAAACCTAGGGTATGCTGTAAATTTTAGTTTTTAGTATTCTAAGTTACCGTGGATTGTTCGTAATAAATCATATTTCCTATTTATTATTCTGTTATTTAGTAATATTATTTTTATTGGTATATTTATTCCTTCTCTGAAATAAGCCTATATTAATATTTGAATTACTTCAAAATAAATGTATCTAATTTTTTCTTTATCCTTTTGAGGAATTTTGGATAGTTTATTCAATATAGTTTTTTTGTCAATTAATGGTATATTATACCTACCTTTTGTATCAATGACATTAATGCTAATTTCTTTATTACTTATTCCATAATAAATTATATTTTTTCTTGGGAATAATTTTTTTAAAGATGTAAATGATAGGTTTTTAAATATATCTCTTTCTTTAAGATTTAAATTTTATTTTTAAATTTCTTTTACTTATTATCATTTTATGTGAAAAATATTATGATATGTCCTCTATTTTTAATTCTACTATTCCTTTATTTTTTATTATTTTTTGGTTTTCTATTATTTCCTCCATTTTTATTTATGGAATGATACTATTCACTTTTGTTAAATTTAATTTCTGTTATATTTGGGGGGTATTTTTGAATTTTTTAAAACTTTAGAGATATTTTTAAAGATACCTCAAACATTGAGGATATTTTTTATGTTTATCCTTATCAAGACAATGACTCTAAATAATAACAATTTTTCGATATTTTAGCAAAATTTTATAAATAATATATTATTAGAAATTTTATAAAAAAAGAAGTCTAATAATATAATTTTTGTTCAAAATTTATTTAAAAAAAGAACAATTTATTTATTTAAAAGTTTTATTTTAAAAAAAAATTCTTCGCATTTTATGCATTCAAAACGTATCGAGCATGTAGTAGCTCTAACACCAATGTAGAATAATAAAAACAACCAAAAGACTGTTTATTTTGAAAGAGAGAATAAGTATTTATGTAAACTCTATTCTTTGTTTTTTATTTTTTTTATTATCCATTTGAAATAACGTTCTTTTTAAAGAGCCATAAAATCATAATTATCTTGACAATTTTCAACAGATATATAGATTCTTTTCATTCTAAATAAAAACATCGATGATGTTCGATCAAAGAATTGAATCGGGTAAACTAATTGGACCAAGTCTAAAATTCAACATATTATTGATATCATAATTTATAAAAGAAGAAGGGTTGATGGGTAAAGATGGCCTTTGTAAATTCATTGATGACAAATCATGATATTGATTCATTCCCTAAGTTTTAAAAATAACATTGACCAAAGGCAAAAAACTATTTATCATTCTCTACTTTCAATTCGATTTTCAAAATTAAGTAACAAGGTTTTCATATATATATATATATATATCATCAATTACAACCTTCTCATTTAACATATTTATGTCACAGAAGTATCAAAAACACTATCAAATTCTCATCCAATCATCTCAAAACATACATCAACTTCTCTTCTTTAGTAATTAAGCATTCAGTCGATTGGAACTCATCTGTAAGCATTTTGATTTTTAAAGCATATTCATTCACTCCCATACTTCCTTTCCTCAGATTATGTAACTCATCCTTCAATTGGATCATCTTGGCCCTTTATCTTGAAACAAAACTTTTCTCTAATTTCAACCCAGCGTCTCTTGAGGTATATATCGAATTCAAAAATCAACTTTAAGATATCATCAATCATGTATGTCATGATTAGATATCATCCCATTATTTCATTTTATCTTTTCTATAAATTAAAAACATCCTTCCATTTCTCAAGAAGTAATTACTAGGAGATTCTTGGAGCACATATTTATCCCATAGCAAACTACTAATAATCTTTAATATTTAGTGCTTATCGATTACAAAATTAGTATTGTCTAACTTGATTGATAGTAACAAACTATGAAAAGAGAAGATAGTTTGACTGGCTTGATTTGACTCTATTATAGTAATAGCTGCACTTGTATCACCAGAATCTTTACATGCAACTTCTATTGCTTTATGCATTTTGATTTTGTTAAGTTTTTTTCGGTCCAACATCGGTCAGGAATTTGACAACAATACTGTTTATAAGTTTGGACAATCTTTAACTCAATGAGATCTAATTAGTTTGAGTTAAGCTTGAGTTTCTAACATGGTATTAGATTTGGACTTGACTTGATCGGTGACTTGGGCTTTGTGCTTAACAATCTCATCGTGGCTTTGTGAGACCACCTCTGTTCGTGTGTAGTGAGACTGTTAAGTGTCCTTCAGTCTCACAACGGCCAAAAATTCGACAGTAATGTTACTTATAAGTTTGGACAACCCTTAAATCAATGAGATCTTATTGGATTGGATTAAACCTTAGTTTCTAACATATTTGAAGCTTACTTGAACTTCATATGCACTTATACCATATCAAGAATGTTGAAGCACTTAATCAACATGGAGATTCGCTAAGAACACACAAGATGCACTATACTCACCAACACTTCAAGCAATTCAATAATTATTGAGCAATTTAATCCCTATGCTCGTTAATATGAAACAACTAAGGACAATATTTAAATTTCCCCTAAATTCGTCAAATGCTCATCTGAGTATTTCTTGAGATGATATTTTAAGGGCAAAAGTGGAAAAACACATCATTCTTAAGATGGTATAGAACTTTGTGGACTATAACACCATTGGATTCAGGTGTTTGTGGGATATATAGGTGATGTTTGGCTAAGCGCTCGATGCAATTAAGATTGATATAGGAACTATAGGTGGAGCAATTACACTTACTGTTTGTAATTTCATCAAGTTGAGTTTCTTTAAAATAACCATCCCGACGTATATTAATCACGTTAAGTAAAAAATCGAAATCTATTTATGAAATGCGGTTAGGAAAGATTAAACAAACTTATTTTTAATAAATTAATATATTTAGTTGGTAATTTAAATATATTTATAATAAATTTAAATTATTTTCAGTTTAACCATATTAAATGAATGAAATATATACTTAAACTAAAAAAAAATAAAATCATTCTATTTAACTCCATTTCAATTAGATATATTTATTTATTGATTATTATAAGTACCCTTAATAGTAATATATTAGTAGATATTTGTCCTATCATTCGAGAAACAATCATTAATGATGATTAATAGTTGATGATGAGGTAGTGGGAGAGATGGCATAGGGGCAGAACCAGCGTAATTGGAGTGTCCACCACGACGTCCTCCATAGCTTTATAAATTTTTACTGTCGTATAAAATTAATTTTATAATTTTAAAAATTTTATATGAATAAAATAGATATTTATTTTTTTATTGTAACAAATTATTCATCTCATATGAAAGACAATAAAAATAGTTTTAATTACGTGAAATAATATACTTTATATATTAAGATTTATTTTTAATTTCTCGAAAAAAAACATATTTTTCTTAAAAGCATATATTGTGTGACATATATGTTTTTATTATAATGAAAACATAAATAAAATTATATAAATGAGTTAATTGGATATACTCTTAAAAAATAAAAATAAAATAGCTTATTATGTATTATTTTGTCTATTTTTGGGAAATTTTACATTTTTTAATCTCTCTCGCCATTTTCCTACAATATAAAATAGCTTACATTTTTTGTCCTCCGATCATGATTTTGAGGGTTTTGACTAATGTCTTCAAGTTTCCCTTGTTATTTTGTCCAATTTTTCTAATATATTTCTCAAACTTATAGTTTGTGAAAAAGGATACAGCAATGGCTTTTGGAATTTAATGTGAGATACTATCTACCAAACAGGAGAGGTTATCTTTATAAATTAAAAATATTATGTATTTTTTTAAAACTAATATATTTTAATCAATTCTAGAATGATTATAATCATTTTAATTTTTTTTTACTGTTTTTAACTTTTTTCTTAGACAATTTACTAATTCCTTACTAATAAAGTTAATTTCAACCCAACATAAATTTTTTCTTAAATAATATAAAATGTCAAAATTTATAAAAAAATAACTAAAGTATCTAAAAATACAATAATAAGGTATCTATATTGCACTAATTTTTATAAAAAATGACTAATATATTTAATTTATAAAAATAAAATAAATAATACGTTGTATTACTAAAAAGAGAATGTTTATGAAACATTTTTTTTACTTTTAAGCTACTACCAATTTTTTATATTTTTGTGTTGGGATAGGTTTCTTTTTTTTGGATTTTTTTCATTCAATTTTAACATATTATTTTTATTTTATCACAAACTTATTTATACGAGTTAGGGGTATTCATGGTCCGATATGGTCCAATTTTACCTGAAAGAAATTTAACCAAACTGGATCGTTCATATAGTTTAATCGGATCGGAACGGACCATTTGGCTATCTAAAATGTTATAACCGAATAGTTTAATCTGGTTAGGTCCAATTTGGTTAATGATTTTGAACAATTAATAATACATAAATATGATCCAGTTTAATATGATATAATCTAATAGGATACAATCAAATGTGATACTCATTCATCATCATACATAGATATATATTATTGTTAAATACATAAATAAATACATAAGATGTTATCAAAATCTAAAATAAAAAAAAGAATAGACATGAAGAAATGAACTTCAAATATCTCATTTACACAGAACTCTTAAACATATACAAATATCCAAACTCACAATCAACAACAATATATCATTAGATAATAATATTTAAAACTTATCAATTATTAATTCTCAATGATCAATGTAATGTCTTTAATGAACTCTACAATCAAACAAAATCAACATCTTCATAAATCTCTAGGTCATCATTGTATTTTGGTAAAGGAACATAGTCATTATTAATGGAAGAATGAAACCAATTTTGACTACATACTAATGCCTCTATCATTTTAGGATTCAAAGAACTCCTAAACAGATAAAGAATGCGCCCTCCTGTGCTAAAGTTGAAACTTGAATTGCTAACACATCATGTGCAATGAGAGAGATGATAGGAAACCTAAAAGAATTTACCCTCCACCATTTCAATATATCAAACTTATCCAACATGACATTTTCACATGGGGTGTTCAAATATTTCTCAACCTCGGTCTTCAACTCCAAACTATTTTTCTTCTCTAAGCGTTTAAGAAATTTCAACTTTCCTGCTTCCTCGGATGAAGGAATCCTTCCTATTACATCTTGTGATCGAGTCACATTAGATTGAAAATTCTTTCCATGCACTAACATATAGTAAGCTTTGAACAGATGCATAAAAGTATTTTTGATATTATCTCTCAATTTTTGAACAATTTTTAAATCATAAATCTCTTCAAATAAGAATTTCAAATACTCTAATTTGTACCTTGGATCAAGTACAAATGCAACGTACAACATCTTATTGGTCTTATCTACATTTCCCCAATACTTCTCAAATTTTGTTTTCATGCTAGTAGCCATATTTTTCAACAAAAAATCATCGGAACCATACCATGTAAATATTTGAGATTGAATGTTATGCAATTTTGTAAAATATAAATTTGATGTGGTACATAAAGATACACTGTATGCTAAAGTAGAGTTATAAAAAGTCTTTAAAAACTTGACAAAAACACTAGCATTCTTCCAATCATCTAATGTTGGAGGCCCAACATTTGATCACTCCTCATGAAAATAAGAAATAAAATTTGTTCCTTCCTCTTCTTCAAGATGATCAAATGCTTTTTGAAAATCTAAAGAAGATTTTAACATTAAATATGTGGAGTTTCATCTTGCAGGCATGTCTAGCACGGCACTTCCTTTGGACTCAATATTTTCCTTAGTAGAACACATTTTAAACTTTTGTAATCTCAAAGGAGATGATCTAACATATCTCACAGCTCAACGAGTACTATAAAGATCTTTAAACACAACATCGCACATGAAAGAACTCCCTACTCATAACAAGTCCATCATTTGAGGAAGCATTATCAAGTGTTATGATGAATACCTTACATATACCCCAATCATGCAAACTTTGTTCTATCACTCTCCCAATTGTATCACCTTTATGATTCTCAACTTAACAGAAGTTTATAATTCTTTTTTGTAATTTCCAATCTTTGTCAATATAATGAGTGGTTAGACAAATATAATTAATATTTTGAATTGAAGTCCAACAATCACTAGTAAGATAAACTCTTTGCTTTTCACTTATGAAAAATTTTCTCAAACTTTTTTTCTTATCTAAATAAAGTTGAAACACACCTCTAGAAATTGTTTGACGAGATGACACATGAAACTTAGGAAAAATTTCAGCTATAAAATCTTTAAATCCCTCACCCTCAACAAACCTAAAAGATAATTCATCAATAATAATCGTTTTTTCCAAAGCAACTTTAGCACGTTTTGCATCAAATGATACAACAACTAATTTATTAGTTGTCGTATGACCCTCTCCTTTTTATGTTTTAAAACTTAACATCTTTTGTCCTTTATTTACTTCTTTAAGAATCTTCTTACATAAATTTTTGAAGTGATATATCATTGAAGTAGTTTCATTCCTTGTGTGATGAGCAGCATATCTTTTTTTACAATAATGACATGTAGTTCTAGGATTTTACACATCATAGGGTAAAATATATGAACAATGATTTCATATTTCTGACCTAAAAGTTTTTGGTTTCTTCATATTAGATTTGTTATCGGGGTGAACATTAATTACTTCTATTCCTCTTTTTGAAAACGAGTCATTTAAATTCTGTGATGGATTTTTCATTTCATTTGGATGAATTTCAAGTTCAATGTCTTCACTCATAGACATAGTAAAGTCTGAAAATTGACTTGGTCCAATAAACTTATGTAAATCATCACCTATATATAGAATATAGATTAGTACATATTCTTAATATATTAAAATATTACCTTTTGTACTTAATCAAAAATCATTTCAAAACTAAAATAACTAATTAGATTAGGATGGACAGATTATGATATAAACAGGACAAAACATTATCCAACGTTTTATTACTTTCCTATCATATATTTATTTAACTCACATTTTGTATAAACCCCAACTAATACGACTTGTATAGTTATAAATTTTATCAAACAGGTTGTCTACTTTTTATCCTAATATATTTTACACACAAGTATAATAACAATAATATATTGTTAATTGTGTACATAATTAAATTTATATATTAAAAATAGAAAAAAATAACAAAATAATTAATTAGTTACTAAACATACAAACTAAAAAAACTTTACTACAACTAATTAAAAAAACACACATAAAAAGAGAATCTGCAACAAGTCAAGGTTTTTCAATTATCATTCTTGAAATGGAATCTGAAAGATTATTTAGAAGGGAAGCATAATGAAGCAAGTTGAAGAAAATATATGTTCTATCCATAACAAAAGAAAGGGTTGATACAAGTAACTAACTGAGTAACAAAAACATGGAAAGCATGAAAGTTGAATAACGAAGTACATAGGTAATACTTAAAAAGATAATATGCAACAAACATAAATATGGACTAATCCATAATAATATACTAGTATACCCTTTATTTATTGCTTAACATCCTTCCTTGACATAAGTAGTGATATGCAAAATCATAAGTATGTAACTGTCGTTAGTGAATATAACATATATTTTAATAATATATATCAAATAATTGTTTTTTATGTAAATTATAATAGAATTATTACTCAATTTAGGGGTGTTATATACCATTTTTCTTTTTTCTTAGGTAAGAAAGAATAAATAATGAGCAATGGAAATGAATAGCCCCTTTTCGGGAGCATAAGAAGCCGAAGCACTAGGGCTTTTCGACTTTTCTCATTTGTCTTCTTAATTGTCCTAACTGTCGTTAGTGAATTTAACGGAATTTGACTATTGTAATTAATTGTTTCAAACAATGAGAATAATGACATTAGAGCCAAAATTAAAAAAAATGCGAATAGTGACATAATTGTTTCATTTAAACAATAACCAAATTATTTACTCAAGTAATAATTAATGTTAAATTTTATTTATGAATTATTATTATCTACAATATTTAAATTTTAAATTAATATATTTTTAACATAATTTATTATTTATCATCACAATTAAAAAAATCAAAATAATAAAAAATATAATTAAACAATTATAAAATTATTATAAAAATTTAATATTTATATTTATTTTTTAATTAAAATAATAATTTAATATAATTATAGTATTTATAATATCTAAATATAACATATTATAAAATAAAATATACATTTATTTATAATTTTAATAATAATTTGATTTGATTTTGATAGTAAAATCTATATATATAAATTCAAATTTAATTACAAAATTTATTAATCTAATCCAATCCAATCCAAATATAAAAAATCAATTCAAATTTCTCTATTTAAACATTAATTAAATTATTTGCTCTGCTGTAATATGGGATATAAAATTACACATTCTCTCTCATTTGTATCTCTCAGCAGTAATTAATTTTTGTCAAACTTTCTTCATGGTCAAATAAACTATACGACGTACAATAGCAATTTTTTTTGCAACATACCATCACGCTAACTTTAAACAACCAATAATTCGTCATTTGTCTTCAAGAACAAATCATGTTATATTACCCCTATGAAAGACAGTTAAGAGGCTACGTGGTAGAATAATAAATCCATTTGAAAGAACAACGCCCTTCCAAAACAGATTTAATCTAATGTGATTCTTACGTCTTCCAAAACAGAAAGACATGTTTTTTCACCTCTATTTGAACATAAATGCCTCTAATTATTCACAAAATACAGGCATGATATGTGGGTAAATACAACTTTGCAAAGCAAAAAATTGAGCCGAAATTCATGTCACAGTGGAAGCTCACTCGTGCGAAAACATTTCCGACTATAGAAGATTAAACCTTCAACAATTCCTGGAAAATATGCACATATATGTATCATTAGAAGAGCAAATAAGGAATTTAGTTCAAGCATGAAACAACATATTTCCAAAGACAGAAAGATATAGACAGGAATAAATGACATTTACACCTTTCTCTAACCTTTAAAAAATGATGCATAGACAGGAATCAATAAGTACACCAGGATACATAATGGTGAACTTGAACTCTATTATAGATCAATTGCTAATACGTATAGTAAAACTAAATATCTCGCGACATCCAGACTGGCAAATTTCGACCCTCTTTCAATTGCAATGCATGTACTGAGATAAGATTTTGAAATTGTCAAAGTATTTATTTTTAACCATCAGTAAAAGTGCTTATACCTGTTCTTTCTGTTTAAAAACAGCATCAATCTTCTTCATGTACTCATCTGTTAGTTTCTGCATAGAATAACAATGTGAACAAATTTACTTAAGTGAACCCGGAGTCTTGCGTGTTTATTAACCAATAAGACATTACCTGTAAATCACTGGACAAGTCCTTCACATTATCTTCAGAAAGCTTTTTCTCCTGCAAAAGTTACAAAGAAAGTCAAGATTAGAGGGCTCTGAAGTGAAGATTTTGAGAATAAACATACTTATGTTGAAAATGAATATTTTTAAACCTTTTCAAGTTTTTCATAGGCTTTCAAAGCATCTCTTCTTATGTTCCTAAGTGCAACCTGTAAAGATTTGATTCAAAAGTGGTATAAAAAAATATGCTGAAATTAAGCACGATTTTATAAATGTAAGCATTTCAGAATGCCTTCAGAATAAATATAAAACCTCACCAGACAGTTTTCACAAATTCTGACAGAATTTTGAAGGATGCATATAAACTATAGAACGGATCCATGGATAGCATCAAAATAAGGAGAGAGAAGGCAGTTAAACATTCAGGATAACAGTTTTGGCAGATATGATTACATACATCAACACCTACACCCGTTACCATGAGAGTCTTATGACCTTTTAACCTCACCACAAAAAAACTAATTTTTTTCCCAAATATACTATATAACTCGGGTGAGTACATACGTAGGCATACATGTTAGATATTTTTTGGCAGCAGGCTTTACTCTCCTAATTAATGTAACATTGAGGAATTTGTGTGAGAGAACGGTTGGAGCCGTGTACATTTCTTTGCTCTAAATAGAGGAGCTCTTCTTAGAATGTCAACGTCAGACAAAACTGTACCTTCCCTTCTTCAGCTTGTTTTGAGACAATTTTTGATAGTTCCTGCATGTTCAAAGGGAAAAGAAAAGTATAATCAAGTCTTTAGAGAATGAATGGAACTTCCCCATCATTATTAACAAATTAAGTGAAAGTCATATATTCATGTTTATACTGCAATACCCTTGGAAAACAATAAAAACTGGCAGGAACAAATCTTAAGATTATAAGACAGTTGCTATAGAATTTAGAAATGAGTTGAGGTAAATTGATTAACAAACATAAGCAGCACGATGAGTTTAAAGATCTCAAGGGGAAGAGAAATTACCTTTCTTCTTTCTGATGTAAGTTGAGGGAGGGTCAATCTTATGACGTCTCCATCATTGTTTGGTGTCATACCAAGATCAGAAGTGACAATGGCTTTCTCTATAGCCTTTAAGCTGACACAAGCAAAAAAATTAGAACATTAAATATAAATAAACTAAACTTGTCATTAAAGGTATATCAACTATCAATATAAAAGAAGGAACTTCTGCAACGTAAGGTCCCAAACTTAGTTTTTACCAGCCGAGTCTATTAGATGTCAAGGAAAAATGTTTCTTACGGTTATGGAAAACTCACTAACTTATCAAAATTTGATATATTCTTCTCTACTGATTGAGGATCGTGGAAAACTAAACCCGTTTTATAAATTTTGTCTCCAGGGCATGCACTGATATGTTGCAAAATGAAAATGAGGGAATATGAGATGGTCTCCTCTAGCTTGTTCTTTCTTTGACATGATCTAGTTTGTGAAGTACCTGGATTTGTCATATGGCTGGATCAAGAGGGAACTTGAATCAGGAGTACTGACTTGGGCGATGGTCTTCAAGCCAACAGGGGTTCCATAATATTCCACCTAGAAAAGACATTGGGTGTATAACTTTTAAGTAACTTACCTAAATGATAATTTTGCTACTGACAATATATAGCATCATTGTAATGAAAATTACCAGACAAACACCATCCTTAATAAATAATCATCTAACATTTAGTTGTTAGTTGTTAGTTGTCACTTGAGCAAATTTCAAAAAAACTTTGGCTTGGATTTACTCCAAACCAGATAAATATAAATCAAAGCTGGCATTACTTTATCTTCTTAAACTAATGAAACAGAATATATTCAATGAATGGAAGCAAGTGCTACTAAAGTGACCACATCAACCCCAAATTAAGCATCATATTATACCCCTGCGTCACCTTTAAAATGCATAATTACACTCAGAAATTGGTAAAATAGCAAATTTTCGATTATATTTGCAAATGGTCTGATCATTTCATAGTACATCCACACACACTCACATTTTTTATACTTCTTAAAGACATTCTTCAGCTGGGATTGAACCTCAGACAAAGACCATCGAGAAAACAAACTTATTATCAGATGTGCCTTTAGGACATCCTTCACTGCATACACTCTTGAATGAAATAACTTGTAATTCAGAACCATACCTCAATCTTATCCAGCATAGCCGGGCTAGACCTTCCAGTTCTAATGGAATTGAAATTGGATCGAACATTTTCAACAGTCTTTTCCATTCTTGCTTTCTGAAATATGAAGGACGTTAGAATAAGTACTTTCAAACCATGAATTTTAAAGAGAACAAGATATCTTTAAGTCAACCATCACAGACAAACTTACAACATCTTTCTCAATTGAAGACTTCTCTGCTTCTATTTCTTCAATAGTTGCCGCCTTTACAATTCCACCTCTGAGATTACGGGAGAGGAAAGGAGAGAAAGGGTGAGAATTGAGAGATAAAACACTCTCACTCTGAAAGTCAGACTTTGTTCACCACAAATAGTGCAGCATTAGAGGTCAACAAGTTTTTCTCAATTCAATGGAAGCTCTACCACTAAAAACAATCCAACTAAACTACTGCAACATTATCATTTAACATCAAGAACTCATACAATACTGGAACTTAAAAGTGGTCTTACTTAAGCATAAAACGCACGGTTACAGAACAGTGAACAATAGAATTTGGGAGATTAAACCTTACCTCTTATGCAGAATCCTCCTCGAAAGAATGGGCTTGCCCAAAAACTTAGAATTTCCATCTTGAAGCTTCACGTAGCTTGCAGATGAGCTCCAAGAATACACATTTACTCTACTTGGCTTACATTTTGGACAAAGAGGTCCTCCATTATACGAGTCTGTCAAATTTTAAAGTTAATGGAGATACCCAAGAAGCTAAAACGAAGATAAACTGGAGATTCCAAATGGGTAGCTTAGGAATTGATCCTTCCCCTCTGATATTGGAAAACTTTCATATTTTAGTTTCTTTCAAACAACATAAGCCGAAAATATATAAATTAATAAAATTATAGATAAAGTTCAAAGGGTTATGTACCGCCAAAGAACATAAAAGTTCTGTGAGGGTATTTCTTGGGCTGAAGGTTTGACCGTGTTGCAGTTACTGAAGAGAAGAGAGTCGCCATGAGAGCTCGAACAGCTGAGAATTTGAGCGACCACGAGGCCCGCGAGTATGGAGGGATTATGGATAAGAATGGTTTTTTTTTTCCACTCTTCTTCGGTAAGTAAAATTATATTATAATCAACTTGCATACTATTTGATAATAATTAGATAATAGAGTTATATAAAAGTTTGAAAATATTAATTATTAAAATATTTTTATTATCAAATTTATTTAAATTAATATTTAATTTATTTTATATTTTTGTTATATTTAAAAAAAATATCTAATTTAAGATTAAAAAAGAAAATGAAAATACTTTTATAGTTTAAATTTAAGATATATTAAAATGTATAATACAATTTAAACTAAAATTTAACATTAAATTTTTACTAATTTTAATTCTATATAATATAATTTTATTTTACAATTAAATACATAACTATATTGAAATTACATAATGCTATTTTATTATGATTATTTATATTGTGATAAAATATTTTTTTTATTTTTTTAAGAATAAAAAGTTTATTTAATATTAACATATAAAATATATAATTTATACACTTTTATAAAAAAATAAAAAATAATCGTGGCGATCCACTTAATAATTTAATAATAAAATTTAATCTTTGATTATTTTAAATCATATATTTAAATTACATAAAAAAATATTATTTAATTTAAAAATAAAAAGTTATAAAACTTATTATTATTGTTTTTTTTCTTTTTTATAATTTATATATAATTTATTTCTCCCACAATTATATAAATAAATTCATAAAAAGGTCAAATTTTAAAATTATTATAAAGAATGAAGTTTATATTTTTACACGGAAATGATGTTTCAAAAATGAAATGTTAAAAGTTAATTAATGAGGTGTATATTTCTTAGTATAATATAATTATACTATAAATTAATTTTTTATTTAATTTTAAATAAAATTTAATATGGAAATAATTTATTATTTTTTATGAAGAAATTAAAAAAAATTCAAAATATTATTAAAATAATTTATCTATACAAAAGAGTTAATAAAATTAATAATTATTCTTTAATATATAATTATTTTTAAAATTTATAAATTTATATATAGTTGAAACTTAATTATGAAAAAACAAAATACTCATATATATTATAATATTTTTTTTACTTTTATGGAATTAAAATAGAAATACAAAGTTTCTTAAATCTTATAATTATAATTATAATTTTAGTTTATTTTAGGAAATTCTAAGAGAATTTATAATTTTACCCTCAAACATTTAAATAAAACATATTTAACTTCAAGATATATTACTTGTAATTTTTCTATTGGTTATATTTGGTAGGGTGTGCAAAATGTATTTCCTTTTGTCTTAAACTAAAAATTGAATCAACCTAGGTTTTTAAAAACTGAACTAAATCAATTAAAAGTGAAAATCAATAACCAAAAAATTGGGTTAGTTTGGTTAGTTGTATTGGTTTTTAAAATTTTTATTTCTCTATAAATTTTTACTTTTTACAAATAAATTTGATTCTATGAACATTAAATTTAATAATTTATATCATATATATTAACATTTATAATATGTTAATGTTTAAATTAAATAGTACTCTATGCATATATACTAATTTAATTATCTTTATCTATACTTTGCACTTTGCACACAAAGTATAACTAAAATAAAAAAATTTAAGATTATAGATGATTATGATTATATGTTATAACTTAAAATTTTAAATCGAAGAAAATATAAATATTTAAAAATAAATAAATAATAAAATTAATTAAATATAATAAAATTAATAAATATATATGGAAAACAAAATGTACCGTAGAAATTAATGATACGATAAATTAATTATTAGCTCCTATTTAAGTGTTATATTTTTTTACGCTATCAATATCTCTATTTTATTAAATAATGAAAATATTATGAATAGGCAAATATATATTATAAAAGTTGTTACTTTTTTATTATGCTATAATTCCTTTTCTTTCTAGAAACTCATAATTATGAAAATCATGCAAATTTCCTTAAATAATGGTATCCTTCTTGTTCTTCATTACCTACTGTTAAAATATATTACTTTTAAGTCCAAAGTTTGTCTAAAAAGAATTAGTATTTAATTATATATATAGTTACATCTTTATTATGTTGTAAATATTTTTATTTTCACTAGCTCATACTTATCATACAAATTTTCTTAATCTACGATACCTCCTCTTATTCTTCTTTTCCCAACGATTACAACATATTTGTCCAAAAAATTTCACAAATCATCTGTGTATGTCTTTTCTATTCGTTTCTTCTTCCCGTTTGTACGATTTCATTTACCAATTCACAGTTTTCTTTTATATTTTGTATGAATATATATGTTTCTCAACCTTAGAAACGTATATGTCACCATTTCATTTCTTCTCCATGTTTAATGAAAATCTCGATAATGTTGGATTATGCATATATTTTACAACACTTTTCATTATTTGGTTTAGGAGGAGAATTTAGTGTGGTAAAGATTTCATGTATTACTTATCAGGTGTAAAATAGTTCATACTATATGGTACAAAATGAGATGTCCTAATCAGTAAATAACTTATACGTCAGTCCACTTTACTCAAAGTCCATAAAGAAGTGTCAATATTGGTTAAATATCTAATATAATAAACAATAAGTATTTAAACTCTTAATTATCCAATAATGAAATAATTAAACAGATAAAATTTTGACCTTTAAAGATAAGTATATTACTATGGGTAAGGGTCAATAGCATATATATTCTCTCGTATAAATAATCCCCATTATTCAACATCAAAAGATAATTTATTCTTCTCATAACTTGATATAACTGAAACAACTATACTAGTATATTCATTCTTATCACTACCCGGACTTACTTAAACATCGGAGAACCAAATGTCATCACATCTAATGTATGTTTTCAGGTACACATGAAGCAAAAGTACATCTAATCACGAATGTTAACAAAAATTGGCATCATTATTTGGTGTCATCTATGGGAACGTGTGTTCTTACTAATTGAATCACAACTAGAAAGAAGAAGATTTATAGTGTTCTCTAACCTTCTAAACTAGGTGGTTTTTAAAAAATCCTTAAAGTTCTGAAGAAAACTGCTCCAGAATAAGTTCATTCTATACGATCACTAATGACCTCACCTTTCTATCCTTTTAAGATGAACAAATCTCTTGACTTAGACAACCAAGATTTTTCAAGGGACCATGAGGTTCCAACTTATTTCTAACAAGTTGTGTAATCACCTATACACGTTGCCTATTCCGTATCATGATGACTATGAAAGTAGAGTCAATAGTGTATTTTTCTATTTAATATTTGCTTATTTTATTTAATAAGTAGTAATTTGGGATTAAAAATATTAAAATATAAACTTTCTAGTAAAAATGGGTGAAAATATATTTTTTAAATTTTTTTTGGGATTTTGTTGGATTTTTTTATGAATTTTTAATATATGACCAATCAAAAGTTGTCATATAGACGCCATGCAACTAGGGGAGTTGACCAGAAAAGCCATGTGTATACCATGCAATCAGAGAAGTCAAATCACACAAAGCCACGTTGACAGAGTAACATTGATGAGTAGAACCGACATCATATTAGCAATATTAATCCTACAAATACTTTGGTTTTATATTTATAAAACTCTCGCAAGTGCAAAAATCATTTAATATAAAATGATAAGTATACTCCTAAGGGCGATCTAAGGAAGGAATATATGTGGTTTTTAATTTATTATTCAAACTCTTAAAAATAAAATTAAATCCTAAACATTCTATCACGATATTTTGGTTTTTGTGTTTCCTAATCTAATAACATAAATATGGATTCAATAAACATTTATGCAAATTTTTTATCATTTATAATAGTGGAATATTTATGTATATAATAATTAAATTAATTATGCTTGCTCATATTATTTAGGTTATTAAAGGTATAAATTGATATTTATTTATTATCTTTGTTTATATAAATATCACGTTTGGTGTGGTTAAATATTCTTTGTTAATTAAAAAAATCAATTAACACTTATGGGTATGATCGATAATTAATTTGGTTAATTAAATCAATTCTTTTTTCTAAGAGATTGAAAATGAACCATTTAAATGCCACCTTTGGAGGGATTAGACATTTTAAACTTTATTCAAAGTGTTCAAATTAAAACTAAGAATTTAATTATCCGAGTACTAACTTTCAAGTTTTATAATTATTACTGAAAATATGTAATCAATACATTTTCGAATAATAGTTATTATAAAAACTTTTGAAATAAAGTTTCACTCAAACTACCGAGTGATTGTACCAACAAATAAAATAGCACTACTCTAAATCAGACCGGATAATTAAACTTAAAATCTAATTTTCAGATTTAAGTTTGTAATAAAAAATAATATATTTCTCTCCAACATTCTTAATATAAAATCTTGAATAAAAACAAAATCAATTTATTTTATAGAAATGTTTTACCAATTTAATATTTCTCAAGCATAACAACGTTATAATTATATCATATTTACAAACATTCAGTTATGTTAAATTTAATAATAGACAAATTAAATATAACATATATATAAGAATAAAACATAAAAAATAATTGTAAAGAATTCATCAAAATTATACATTAAAAGAATCCTTACAACACTTTGATACTAATTTTATTATTAGAAAACCTCTGAACGGATTTGCATTTCCATTTATTGAATCAAAAGTTAGAAATTTATAAAAACATATCTAGTTTTTCTCAAAAAGAGAACTTTAAAACTAAAAACTAAAAAAAAAACTTTCTAGAGAGAGAAAGAGTTGAGAAAATTATTTCTCCAAGTGTGTTTTTTACAATGGGGGAGAGAGACTTTTTATAGGTGAGAAAATGTTAAAAAGTGGAAAAATATCTTAAAAAATGATGATATACATGTATTGGACATGTTGACATGCGAATGGGGCACTAACGCGTGTAACTAGGTAGGATTTGCAGCCAAAAATGCGCTGACGTGCGCGGGATTTGCAATGTGATTGGGTGGTAACGTAGGTGTTGATGTGCATAGAAATTCGGCATGATGTGCTCATGGAATTGAGGTATGAATGGATGCAGCTACACGCAAAGTTGTGAGGTACGGATTGACAGTTTCGCGCGCACCAGCACACACTCGCGCCATGTCCTATGCAGGCCAACCTACGCCTGCGCCATGTACCATGAGCGCCCACACGTGCCAAATGCCCATCTATCGTAATTTTCGCACCCCACATCCATGCCAACCTGTCCAAACACGTCCACAATTAATTTTTGAAATATTTTCCCATCTTTTTTTTGCCTTTTCATCACCTATGAAAGGACCATCTTCCCTCATTGTAAAACACACAATTTTCCCATCTCTTTCTCTCTAGAAAGTTTTCTTAGTTTTTAGTTTTAAAGTTCTTCTCTTTTTTAGAAGAACTAGCTATGCTTTTATAGATTTTTAGTTTTTGATTCAATAAAAGGAAATGTAAATCCATTTGGAGGTTTTATAACAAAAAAATTAACATCAAATTGTTATAAGGATTCTTTTAAGGTATAATTTTAATGGATTCTTTACAATTATTTTTTATGTTTTATTCTTATATGTTATATTTAATTTGTCTATTATTAAATTTAACATGACTGAATGTTTGTAAATATGATATAATAATAACGTTGTTATGCTTGGAAAATATTAAATAAGTAAAACATTTTTATAAAATAAATTGATTTTGTTTTTATTCAAGATTTTATATTAAGGATGTTGGAGAGAAATATATTATTTTTCATTACAAACTTAAATTTGAAAATTAAATTTTAAGTTTAATTATTCGGTTTAATTTAGAGTAGTGTTTTTTTATTTGTTAGTACAATTGCCCGGTACAATTGCCAACCTGTCCAAACCTGTTCAACAAGGATCGTGGGATACCTTATTTACGTGTGTATCCTTGGTAATTTCACTTATGTGAGTGTTAGAGTTGGTGTTGTATCCTATGTAGCTTAGATGGCTACTAGTGCGTTCATGAAAAGTCAGGATATAAGACACAAGACCAATTCACGTGTCAAGAAATAAAAGGACATTAGAGATGAAAAAGGTTTATGTGTGAGACATATTCAGTTAACCGAATAAGGTCGCTAGTTCAAAGGCTTGCCTACCATGTCACCTTGCTTAACTTTGATGTGTTTTCATTAAGTAAAGGTTCAAGTCCAAAGACACATTTATTTATGCATAAGTCTTTGGAGCATACTTAAGATAAAAGTTTTCAAAATTGTATTTTTGAAAATGGTGGGGGATTATTATAACATTTTTAAAAAGAAATAGTTATAGCATTTAGATGAAAAATTACAATGGTTTAATATGTGTCTTTTGATAAAAGATATGTTAAAGGATTGTAACGTTTACAAGTTAAACATTATGATTTATGTTGAAAAGTTGTGATCTTTTAGAAAATGACATGTATTTTGGATGGATTGTAATTGTTTGTGAACAAATGTATTTGTTTGAAAGAGACGTGATTTTTAGGACAGTCATAACTTATCAAAGTATTGTAACATTTTGTGAATTGTTACACAGCAATATAGGCCTTTTGCCATTTGTAAGTGAAATTCGAGAAAACAATAATAAAAAGTTGAAGAAAAAACAATAAATATTCTCTAACAATTCACACCACTATTTATATATAAATAAAGTTAGTGTTTCATTAAAGGTATTCTTAGATTGTTTTCATTAATAGATAATAAGAGATTTCATTATATCTAAGATATATATCTATTAAACCTTAATGTATCATCAAATTAATGGAGACAAATAACATATTTCATTATATCTAAGAAACATATTTATTAAATCTTAATGTATCATCAAATTCGTGGTGAAAAATAAGGTATTAAACATAGTGGCTTGAAGTCAACTTCAAATATCATATCATTTAATATTGATTTTCCAATATCAGAATTGAAAATTAAGTATACTTAATTTGAAGATTATAAAAATCAACAATTATCAATAAATTCAAATCACATTCACGACATGACGATCCTATAGTCTGCACAAATGAAGCAACGACCCAAATTTCAAGGCTCCAAAGCAAAACCATCACAAGTACTAGCTCGGCTGAGTTACCACCCATCCGGATACACACTTACAAAGTCATTGCTCGAATCAAAAACTACCGGCGCATATGGAAAAATCCAATAACCTATGTTGATTCAACAGATTAATCATCAAAATCTGAGTATTGGGGTTCACCAAAGTAACCCTATCAAAGTGTTTGGCAGAATATAAAATAAAAAACAAATCAAAGTATTAAATAGGTAAAAAAAAAAACAAATGAAAGCTGTTTGCTCTACAAATTTACTATTTGAAAGCTAATACAATATAAATTTTTACATATTTATTATATTAGGTAACAAGTTTCTAAATTTTTAAAATAATTATCACACTATATAAAAGAATTATGTATATAATAAATATAAACTTATATATCTTTAATATTTTTAACTTATTTCATTAATTGTGTCAAAATGTACGTAACCAAAAAGGCTCTTTAGAGTGATATCATAATTCTTACATATTGGATAGAATAATTAAACTTGAATTTACAAATCTTACAAAAAGATTTTGATATCACTGTTCACCAACAACGCGGTAAATAATGTTACTTTTTTTAATTTTAATTTTATAGAATATATAAAGATGTTAGATGTAATATAAATAAAATGTGTTTATATTGTAACCCCTAGTGGCAAATTTAGTCTTTAAATTTAGAAGGGTGTCATCAAGAATTAATAATATAAATTTTGTATGAAAAATTGTAAATAAAAATAAATTATATATTAGAATTAAAAATTGATAATGAAAGTTTTTGATCAAATAATAAGTATGTGAGGTTTTATTATTTTTAAATTGGATTTCTAATTAAAAAATAATTGAATTTAACATAAAATCTATGTCGAAAATATTTTAAGCATAAAATATAGAATTAAAAGTAAAATTGATAAAGAGCACTCTCTTAAATATAATCAAATTTTTATAAAATTACAAAATTTTACATATAAAATTATATTTTTAACAAGTGAGGTAAAGCACATGCCCCCAACCTCTACATACATCCGCATGCGGTAACATCTCGCTTCAACACATGTGACTTTTATAAGAAAAAGCAATGACTATCACAATCACACAATCGTCCGATGAGAGCCCATTAAGGACAACAATTTGACCTAATTGATCGTCCCCCATGAATACCCAACCAATATGAGTCGATCTGGGGCATACATGTTTGGGTCCCAAATGGTACATTATATGTGCCATTATTTGTAATATCATTTCAGTTTTAATCGGTTTGGGTTTTATCGGATTTTTCTTTATCTTTGAATATTTTACAATTTTAAAACTAAATTATTATCCAAATCAAGTTAACAATTTGAGTCACCAACTCACAACTAATGCTAAATTAAATTGTAACCAAAATCAATAAAAATGGTTTGGTTCAAATTGCCCCACAACACAATTCACTTAAGTTTGAATCCGACTTGAATGGACCGACTCTGATACCTAACTTATTTGTCATCTTTGTGCCTAAAACCACACGGTTTTTGTTATTGAGTTTTCACATAAAAAATGCCATACCATTTAGAGTATAAATCATACTTATCAACTATTATTAAAGATTCTCATACATAGAAATAATTACACAAAAGTCAGTTATTCTTTCAACACAAATAGGTAATTAAGACATAGGTAAAGGGTGGAGACGCCAACCTATGGAATCTTTTTGCGAGCTCTAAATTAATTAAGCCAAGATGGCATCACAAACGTGAATTAAGCCACTTATACAGTAGAAGATAAATCAACATGCTTAGTTCAACACACAACTAAAACGCTCTGTAGATGCGAGAACAATAACTTGCAGTAAAAACAATAGTAATGGTATGTCTCACATGCTCTTGTACAGACTAGCAACACATATATACATAGGAAACAACTAACAACATGTGAAATAGGAATGCACACTTAATCAACAAAGGATTTCCAATCACGTCAAGACTTTAAATGTAAGAACGTATTCTATAAATAATGATTGTATTCTCATAATATGTAATCAATCTAAATATAGCAAACCAATTAAAGAGTCCCACACTTGGGATGCATCAGGGTAAGAAGATACGTATTCCTTAGAGACTCACAACAAACTCAAATTCACATAACATACATAAGTAATATAAATTAATCAAGGAGCTACCAGATTAATTTACTACAATATAAGTAATGACTAGATAGTTATAGGCATGCTTCCTAAAAAGAAAAGAAAGCATGCTATAATTTATAACTAACACACTTTCTAATCAAAATATGCATCTAGTATGTTATAACATATATGATAGAAACTTAGAAGATGCTATCATACATACTGATCATGAATAACAACATTGAAGGAGTCTAAGACCTGATACATAATCAGGTTTAAAGAGATACTTACTCCTTAAGGACATAACTCAAACATGAAAATCATAGAGATATAAACACATGTCAAATAAGCATCATTGTAGTAAATATACTCAAAGATAGGCAATATAATAAAGCAACCAATATAGATTTTAATATATGAAAGTAGGTCACAAAGAAAAATATAAGCTTTTCAATTAAAGTTTAAACTTCAGTATATGTGAGCATACACCCTTTAAACTCTTATTATACAAGCCATACAGTCAAACATGCATAACACTAGATATAATGAGGTAAAGCCACATAGAAACCCTATCTCTGTGATAACATCCACGGGTTGCTTAAGATAATCACTCAGTAGCAAAAAATCCACTAAATAATAAAATAGTTACATTCTTAGAGAAATAAAATCACCATTATCTCTATCATTCGGAACCTCGAACCTAACTACCTATTGCTACTCTTTCTTATTACTTCTACAATGACTTGGTTAGACCCACGAACTCGGCTCTCCTCCAAAGCCCACACCACCCATAGTAGTATGATTAGTAACCAAAGACCAATAATATGTAAAGTGAATAAGAAAATATTGCATGAAGGAAACCACCAACTAACACATAACTCAACAGTAGAACCCACTTGCAAATACTACCTTAAGTAGTCACCACTCATAAGCACGATTTTTCTCACACAATCATTAGTCACTAATATGAAGCAACACATAAGGTGTTAGTGATCCAAAAATAAAAAAGATGAGATGTTAATATGATAGAGCTCCACTACCTCTTTTCTGGATGCAAAACAAGAAGAAATTGGAGTATTTATTGAGCTTGATATTTCCACCTTGCCAGCCACCTCGCCACCACCCATGGCGAGGTCCTTATTGAGCTTGATGGCGAGCATGGTCACAAGGTGGTAAAAAGTTACATTTTTTCATCCCAAAATTTGCTTAGTATTTTTCATAAATATCTACAACCGAAATGAACCAAAAACACAAGTGACAACATCGGCGAGGGAGCACAAACCCCGTGGTGTGTGTAAACATGTATGCATGCAAAGTGTTCCTAACTATGTACGTGTATGTGTGTGTGTGTGTGTGTGTGTTACTGATTTGCAGTAAACAGCCTTGCACAGAAGATGACAAATACACTAAGTAAGAGTAAAATAGACACCATGTTTTATACACGAGAAGCTAACAAACAGACACAAGAACAAGGAGACTTATATTCTCCCCCTTTGGTTTTCCCTGTCAAAATACTACACAACTAACTACAAAAACTCATCAAACATGAAACGATCATGAAGATTCCTAAAGTTGTTTGTTCCTATGAATAACACAATGACACATACCAAAACCCAAAAGACATACCTACTCTAAGTGTATCCATCTTGAGTGTTACATCCAGCTTCATGAATCAACTCATCCAATCCTCTGTCACAAGGAACTTAGCACCAATGCGTAGAGCACACTTGAAGCACGAATACTTCACTATACACCTATAACCAACATACACAAAACAAACACATACCACATGAATGTATCATGTAGAAACAACGTGTAGTCTATCCAAATACTATCGTGTTATCCCTACATAGGTACACGCCAATAGTTTGTCCAAATACTATCATGTTACCCTAACACAGGTACACATTATAAGCTAAGCATAGTTAATATGTAGCACAAACAAACATAATCTATATGCAATACAAATATGCAAACAACATAGTTTACATGCAACACTCCTGCTAAGTGTATGCATATTAGATAAACATAGTACAATGCAAACTACACTCACCATCCCATGCAGTAATTGGTATATGAACAAACAAATGCACATGCAAACAAACAAATACAATGCATACATAAACAAACAAACAAGGAAATACAATGCACAAACAAACACAAATTTATGCATACTTCTCCCCTTTTTTGACATGGAAAGTCAAAGTAAGCACAAATACAATATGCAATATACCACACCTCCATATGAAGGAGATAATTCCAACAAAAAGGCAATAATTCTAACACACATGCAATACAACAAATAAGATTAAAGTAAACACACAAAGAAGTAACGTATGTAGTCAAGCAAGAAATGCAAAGAATAACATGGAGAAAATAACAAGATAAAAACATGTGACAAATAACAACCTGAATGTAAAGAAAAACAAAGAATAGTGAAGATAAAAAATATATCCCTAATGCAATACATAGCACAAAGCCCTACATCTATACATGTTTTGGGAGAGCATAAGAGGACATTGACTAGAAGTCTAACTATTTTCCAAGTTGGCACAATCTTCCTCCAAACATCAATGCCACTTAAATGTGTCAGCGAATCCCAAAGAAGGATTTGAATAAGAGTCCAACTATCTTCCAATTTGGCATACTCATAGTGATTCAAATATCTTCCCCCAAGAACACTTGGACGTAGTCAATCCTATAACATCACTCTATACCATGCACACACATACCAATAGACATCTTAGTGTACCAAAGAAAACAAATGTTAAGCATTCCAATGACAAATACTAGGCTATCAACTACGAGTGATAAATATGCAATAACTCACTACACATAAAAAGAAAAGTGAAATAAGAGATTATAAATAATGCATGCAACCAATCATGCTAGTAGTTCTATTTATGCATAGATCATATAAAGTGATGTAAAGAAGAAGGGAGCATCACAAGAACACAATAACATAATATAAACTCATAAATAGAACAAATAAAAAAAGATGCCAAACACATAGAGGACTCCTCCTAACACCAGGAAAATGACACACACCTCTCCCTTTAAAAGTATGCAAGTGCCGCAATAAACATGTCATGCATAATACTCTCAAAACTCCCTCAAAACATAAGCATCTACACAAAGTAGAAAAAAAATATAGACAAAAGAAAGCAAACTAAGCATGTTAAAAAAACTAGAGGATCATTAGAGATTAAACAATAGACTCAACTTAAATAACCACATGACAATCAATCCAAGATGCATTCATGTAAGGGTATGACAAAATATTTGATTACATGCTCAATGTGTGTTGTGCTAAACTTGTTTACTCTATAACACATCAAGAAATGCTTAATTGAACCAAGAAAATATAAATAGACTCAAAATATACCAAACTTCATAAGTCCACAATTAGTCTATCTCTACTAATTTAAGAGATAATTCATAAGAAGTCAATAAGTCTTTCAATGCTTGTAATGATAGGTTTAGGTAAAGGTATAAGGGAAATGATATTTTTAGGCTCAAAAACAAACCTATAGGTACAAGTCCACATAAAAAATATCCTCAAACAAGTGTTCTTTTCTCTTCACTTTGTAAACATCATTCACAATCAAAGATGTTGTGAGAAAAGTACATAAAATTCATTAATTTAAGAACCCTTCCTTTTTCATATTTATCATCATTTCAATCTTTTTTCTTTTATTTCCCTGTTTTTTTATTTACATTCTTAACACTTCATTTTTTTATTTCCCTATCTCTTTCTTCCTTTTTTGTTATATATTATAACCTATGAGAATAAAGCAAGCGTTCCCCCAACATACAAGTTTAACAAAAAATGTACAACATAAGTGAGATAATCATTTAAACTTGAATAATAAACAGGTGCAAAGAAAAGAAGCATTAACATAAAGGCTTAAAGAAGGGTAAAGAATGAAAAAACAATTGGTGGCTTGAAAGTTTCAAACGATCCAAAGCAGCCTAAATTCTCTCTCTATCGAAGTAGTACTTAGGATTTCGCCTCAAGAGACACTAAAAGTGAATTCAAGAACTTGTTAGAGACATGCAAATCATCAAAGTAAAAATCCATACAAACCTTTTAAAATAGCCATACAAATTCACAAAGTTATGGCATATATAAGGAAAAAATTTTCATTTTAAATAGAATACAAAATTTAGTCATACATTCGCTCAATGAATACACATATCATAACAATCATATTTCAATTCAAGTCAAATACACACCAATCATATATCATTAATAGTCCCCCTAAAGCAGTAAAAAAAGATAAGCATAATTTGAAGAAACAGACAAGTAACCCAACAACAAACAAGTGAATGATAAAGATGGCCTCAAAGGAGATCGTAGGCCAAAAAAGACAAGTATATGCATTAAGAGAGATTATCAGCAAAAACCATACAATGTTGCTCCAGATAGAGAAAAGGCAACAAAGTGCACATAGTTACTTCAAAAGAGATCATCGGGAACACCCACATTATTGTTAGTCAAGAGAAGGAAAGAACCTGACTAACTAGTGAGCAGCACAAGCAATACTCCTAAGAGAGAGAAGAAATAATGGATCCTACAAAGACAACTAAGCATATGATAAAGACTTAGGTTTCAACATAAAAAGGAGATATGCTTAGATAGGGTCAACACCCCAAACACCATAAATGGCAACAAGACATACTATTCTAGACACAAGAATACTTGTCATTCAAGATTCCTAAAGATAGATAAACAATCTAAATGACATACAAATACATATGGAAAACCCAAACAAGTATAGTACAAAAAATATTCATGTACACAAACTTGTAACACCTCTCAGTTTTTTCCAAATAGACATCTAAAGCACAAGAGAAGGAAGTGCGAGTAAAAGATGAATAATAATCAACATGAGAAAAATAGAGAACTAACACTCAATAAAGATCCTAATACTTTGACACTACATGCTGACAAAATGTGACATGATGCTTATGTAGAAAGTCACATAAAAAAAGAAGCAAGGCAAATATAATAGTAATATTATTTTCATTGAATTTCATTCCTATTATCATTCCCATTTCCATTACTCTTTCATTGTACGAAACAAACATGACCTTAGGTTATAGTTTTATGTTTTCTTATTACACATATTCACTCTCGTAGATTACCTATAGTTTACTAGCTAAGTGTTTGCTTGATATGGTGTTATCTTGTTGCTGACTATGCATATTTTTATTATGGTTTTCAATGAGCTCATTAAGAGCTTTTTGAGGTAGTCGAAAAAGTCTCATCCAGTTGGTCACTGAGGGTCAACAAGTCCCAAAAAATCTGAATTTTCTTAGCTAGAATTTAAGGAAGAAGCTCTGTCCATTTGGATCCAAACTTTCTTGGTCCTTTCTCGATCCATTTTCCTTCCAAGTATTTGATCCAAAATATAATGTGTCATTTGTAGGATGTAGGACTTCATAGATGAGTCTCTCTTATATTTTTAGACACTAGGATGAGTATAAAAAAGTGATATTGAGTGAAGTTTTGGTGATAGATAGAATTCTATATCGACCATGTTAGAGTCACATCATTCTAGGAGTTTCTCACAATGTTGAGTTGCTATATGTTAGCTTATAATTGTAAGGTTACAATAGTTCTCATAGGTGAGGAGCCTATGTGATAACATTTCTTATTGAAAGTTTGTCGTGAGTGGGTTGGTGGTTGCAAGGTTGCAATAGTTTCCATAAATAAGAAGCCTATGTGGTGATTGCTCTCAAAGTTGAGTAACTGTGTTAATTGGGTGTTGTACAGTCTCAACATTTTTTACATGTAAGAATCCTATATGAAGAAAGCATCAGAGTCTATAGATGAGGAGCTTATGTGTATGCATGTTTAGAGAATGAGTCCTCATTAATTGATAACATCACATGGTAATGGAACTTTGAGGATGAGTTATGATCTACTTGGATCAAATATTGTGTTGAAAATGAGTGGAGGCAGTTTGGGAATACTTGAGCATGGTGCTTTAATTGATAGAGGTATTTGAGTATATTTCTTTTCATAGTGAACAATTGACTTATTTATTATGGTAAATTGCTTGATGTAGGTGGCTACCCTAACAACCAGTAGATTTTACAATATAGGAGCTAGTTCCTACATCGATTTACCACATTTTATATTGTGTTATGTATCGTCTAATATTATAAGTATAATTATTATTTACTGAATATGTTTACACATAGAAGTTCTTCATGAAATGATTATAAATCATTTATAGCGTTTGTTTTATATTTGCATGATTCACATGGTATGTATTATTTGACTTGTTTAATGTATGTTGCTAGCCTCGATATGATCTTGTAAGGCACACCATCTAGTGCATGCCTAACACAGACTTATCCATTAATTATTTATATGGTATGTTGAATTAAACATATTGTTATTATTATATATTTTGTTGTGTTATCTATTTAATTCATATTATAAAGTTTGCTTAGTCGAGTTAAAATATAACTCGTGAAAAGATTCAATTAATAAGTGTATCTACCTCATTTTGGGTCTCAATTGTCTTTCGGGTTAAAAGTTTAATTCATTTATGAGTAATATTTAGATGTATGGAATTTCATACATTAATTCATTAATGTACACTTGTCATTATTACAATATTGTCATGTTTCATCACTTATATTTTGTCTATTTAGTAAAAATAAGTGAAAAAAGTGAAACTCACTTGTTTACTAACACTACAAAATAATTTTTGGTTTAAGTTAACGGGCCCAAAAGTTTCTAAATATTTTTGCAGGTTCACATGAATTGGCCCAGTTGTTTTAAAATTTTGCCTATTTTCTTAAACCGACCTCACTTTTATATAATCTTAAATCCCAGCCCAGTTGTTATTAAACAAAAGAGAGAGAGAGCCAGCCATCTTCATACTTCATAGTTACTACAGTTGCTACGCTGGTAGTAGGAATTCCAGAAGGAGGAGGATTCCTTTATTTATGTTCATTTTTCATGTTTGAATAGAATAAAAATAAATTATAAAATAATTATATTATTTTAAATTTTTAGAATTTAAATAAATAGTTTAAATCATTTTTATAAAAATTATTTATGTTTGAATAGAATAAAAAAATAACTTAATAATGAAATATAAAATATAAATAATACATATTAATTTCAAATATAATTATATCTATAAAAAAAATTAAAAATATAATTATAATAAAATAGGATATATAATTTCAAAAAACGGATCAAGGAATCCAACTTTCATCGTTAACACACCTTATGTTATAAAATAAAGAACCAAGTTTTTCATACTACATTTCTCGTTTTGTTGTTCCAACTAGATAATCCTTATAAGTATTTATCATGTTAGAATAAATTAACACCCCTAAAAAAGCTATGAAATTTTAGATTTTTGTATATGAATAATAGGTTTTATGTATTCTTTCCATTGAAGGATCTTTATTGATTTGAGATAATTCAATTGATTAGTATAAATTTTACTGTCTTTTGCATACATTGTTTCTATGGTATTAAAAATCGTCCCTAGGTATTGATCTTACTCCAATTTTCTTGTTTTACTTAGCTTTTATAGAAAAGGAGTGTACTGGTTCAAGATTTCAGAAGGAAACAAAGTTAATAGTGTTAGTGGTACTTTATGTTTTTCATTATTTAAGGCTACTAGAGATGGATAAATCATGGATATTAAAGCCTAAATTATATCTATTGAGTTTTTAGTTGGATTAAAAGTTTTTTTGGATTTTGATTCGTTGAATTCAAACCATCTGAATGAAGTTTGGTGTTTATGTTCAAGATGTGATAATTTAAAGTTTCTTACTCGGAGAAAATGATTATTATCATAAATATTTTTGAGGTTTTGTATTTCTTCAAAATTACCCTTAAGTTTTATTTAATATCAAAAATGCCTATGAACGTTATCAGCGTTATATCTCCGTTTAACATTAGGGGCAAAATGGTAATCTTACCCCTATACATATATCACTCCCGCGGGATAAAAAATCAAAAATACCTCCGAGGTTTTCAATATCTTCATAAATACTCTTAACGTTTTAAAAAATGCTACAATATCCATGAGGTTTAAGATATCTTCAAAAATACCCTTATTATTTAACAAAAGTATCAAAAATCCATGAAAAATCACATCAATATCTGAAAACTTCTTTTCTACCCCTACCTATATAGTTTTTTTAATATTGTCGTTGAGAATATTATCGCAAATACCCTTGAGGTTTTACTTTTCTTCAAAAATACTCCTGCTATAATAATTAATTTAACTTTATCAAAAATACCTCAGCTATAATAATTAATTTAACTTCATAAAAAATATCCATGCTACAATAATTAATTTAACTTCGTCAAAAATGCCCATGCTATAATCTTTAATTTATCTTCATAAAAAATACATCTACTTCTCAATAACACGATATAAAATATTTTCCAAAAATATTTAACTTGATATTGTGTGCTTTATTAACTTAATTTATCTCCAGGGGTATTTTTGAAAAATATTTTATATTGTGTTATTGAGAAGTAGGGGTATTTTTTATGAAGATAAATTAAATATTGTAGCAGGAGAATTTTTGATGAAGTTAAATTAATTATTATAACATGGGTACTTTTGATGAAATTAAATTAATTATTATAGCAGGAGTATTTTTGATGAAATTAAATTAATTATTATAGCAGGGATATTTTTGATAAAGTGAAATTAATTATTATAGCAGGGGTATTTTTGAAAAAAGCAAAATCTCAAGGGTATTTACGATAATATTCTCAACAATAATATTCAGAAAGTTATATAGGCAGGGGTAGAAAAGACTTTTCAGATATTGATTTGATTTTTCACGGTTTTTTTATGTTTTTGTTAAATAATAAGGACATTTTTAAAGATACCTTAAATCTCAAAGGTATTATAGTTTTTATTTTAAACGTTAAGGGTATTTTTAAAGATATTGAAAATTTTGGGAGTATTTTTGATTTTTTACTTGAAGAAAATATGGAAGGTGATGTTATGTGGTATAAGATAATTTTAAAAAAATATTAAATAATTAAAAATATGTATTTTTAATTTAATAATATTATATTTTAATAAAAAAATACTTAATTTTATAACATTAAACACTATTTTAATTAAAAATAATTGAAGTTGCAACACCATGTCCAAACCATTGTACTATTTTAATGCAAATTTTATATTATCTTCTTCTTTTATTTTTTATTTCCAACTCATTACATTAAATATTCTATTAAAAAGTATATTATTTTATAAAAGTAGAATATTTTTTATTAATTAACTTCTAATAATATTTATATTTATATTTAATCATTTAATTGATTATATATTAATTTTATTTAATTAATAATAATAAGTTTAAAATTTATGATTTAAAAAAATTGTAAATTCAATAGCTAAAATATTATAAAACAATTAAAATACATATAGATAGACAATAATTCTCCAAATTAATATATTCACCCCATAAATATTATTTAAAAAAACAAAATGTTAAATAATTAAAAATATATATTTTAATTTGATAATATTATATTTTAATAAAAAACTACTTAATTTTATAAAATTAAACACTATTTTTATTAAAAATAATTGAAGTTGCGAGACCATTTCCAACCCATTGTAAGATTTTAATGCAAATGTTGTATTTTCTTTTTTTCTTTTTTTCTAACTCACTGTACTAAATACTACGTTAAAAAAATATATTCTTTTATGAAAGTAAAACATTCTTTTATTAGTTTATTTCTAACAACTATTATATTTAATCATTCAATTAATTATATATTATTTTTATTTAATTAATAATAATAAATTTAAAATTTATGATTTTAGAAAAAAAATGTAAATTCACTAACTAAAATACTAAAAAAACATAATTAAAATACATATCTATAAACTCTACGTGGGATGACACTCTTGTGTTACCGTTCTTTATTACTTTTATCACTCATACACACTTGCAAAATTGCTATAATTATATTATTGGCGATCAACATTGACAATAGGGTGGCGAGCACCCATTTGAGTCCAAAATAATTCATTTTTTGTTTTAAAAAATGTCAAATAATTTTTCATAAATACACACTAAAAACAAAACAATAAAAATACAACTTAATATACACACTACATGAACCAACCGAAATGGTGGATGTAATTATGAAAACATACAAAATATTTTAAACCGAGGGTTTACGGTATTGATATGCTAAAAACTATCCTTACAAGGAATAAACAAACAAAGTTTGTGTTTTAAACATGTGAATGCCAATAAAAACTCAAAGAACTTACATAACTTACATTTTTACATATTTTCCTTCTAATTTTGAACGTAATGCGTTGAGTTATTAATACATACATTGTAGACAAATAAAACTCTTTTATGTTTTAGTTTAAAATGTATTATGTAGTTATACATCCAAGTATATAGTCGTTTTGATAAATATAAAATTTAACTGTTTTGAGCAATAAACGAAACTTTATTTACTTAATAAATTTTAAAGTTGAAAAAATCATTAAATGATTTTATTATTGTTTGTAATTCTCTATGTCCGGGTATAAAATTAATCATTATATATATTTTTTGATATATTTATTTTTAACTCAACACAACTCATCCTTTTGATTTTGATTTTACGTTTTTTCTATTTTATGTATTTTTGATTTTTTAAGTTAATAATATCACAAAATCGAGATAGATAAAATTTCATAAATATAAAACAAACAAAATCTAAATATGTATTTAAGTCTACGTTATTTTAAGCTAAATTTTTATGTCATTTAAGTTAATTGTACTATTTGCAATGCACGTTTATGACTAGTAACAAAACATATGTGAATCCTTGCTAAACCAATGGTCAACAATCCTATCAGGCTTCTTTATTTGTGATATCTAGCACTAACTCATTAGAAAAAACATTGCATGACAACATGGGCTAAAGTTAAAAGAACGAGGAAACGGGAGAGAGAGAGAGAGAGAGAGAGAGATTAGCATATCATGCTCTTAATTTCATACTGTATTGTTGGATTTTTCCCATCTTTCTTACTCGTCATTTTGCCCATATCCATAAGAAACATACGCAATCCGTGTTATTTACTTTGGTACTGATTATACATCAAAATAGAACACCAAAATATGTTAGAGGATGGATAATCCAATAAACTCATGTCATAAATACGCCAACATGCAGGCCCCGGAATCAAATGCCACCCGAGATGGAAGAGAAATTACCTATGAATATGATAAAAAATGAGGTGTAGTACCAGATAAGTAGGCACTTAGAAGCCTTCATAATTGAATTACATTTTCATGTAACTCAGTTATATGACTCGGTATGAATTGAATTTGTGGTAAACAATTTCATCCAACTATGGCTATGCTAAATATCTGACAAAGTGCGTTAGGGACAGTTCAAAACTATATGCAACACCAAAAGAAACAAAGCAACACAATATGGCTCTAAAAGCCCGTTAATGAACATTTTATCTACCTTTTCCACCATCAACCCAATACCCCGGCCAAACCCAATAGCTCCTTGTCCGGTCAAACCTGCATGAGCTATTCGAGGATCCAATACTGCTAACTAAATCAGGATCATTAGGATAAGAAAACTGCTGACCATACCCATTTAAAAGGCATGGTCCATGGCTAAGAGACTCAAAGACTGAGCTTACCCTAGCCTCCTTTCCGATAACGTGCTCATCGTCAAGCAATTCATTGATGATATCAAGATGAGGAAATAATTCATCTGCAGCTGAAAAACCTTCTGTTCGATGTCCAGATGAACAGGTTTGACATTCAGAGTTCAAGTGATCCAATTGGCAGAGTATTATATAAGTCAAGGTTTTCAATATTGTTGAACAGGGTAGATGGATCATAATTCATGCATCTGCTGGCTTCTCTTTGAGAACTGTCTATCCACTGGCTTCCATTATGTACACCATCCCTAGTTACCATGCCAAAAGGAAAGCCTGAATTCCTTGTACTACACTCCGTCCTTTCAGAACTATCAGTTAAGAATATTGAAGCAGATACCAGAGTGGGTGTTTGTGAGTATGCAGGGGCAAGGTTGACTCCTGAGCTTGGAGAGTTGGCGTTTGTAAGACCGGTAACACTTGAAGCTACATGACCCACTATGGCATTTCTATATGACTGAGGAACATAACTATGGGTTGCTGTTGAAGGTTCTGGACCTTACCAACCAGCTGCACTCATTGAACGAGCAAGAAATGTGGGTGTTCGAACCACAGAAACAACAGGAGCAGATGGCCTGGGGCCAGGAACCAGAGGAGCGCTGGAGGACCTTGACATGGCAGACATCTGATGAGCCATGGCCTTTTCAGTCATTCTAGGAGCTGCAACCCTTAGGGTCTCAGGTTTAGAAACACCATAAATCTGAGATGAGTACGTAATTGTTGAATTTAACAAATACTGTAACTCATTCAATAAATATTACACCGATGCCAAACTCTTCTCAATATGCACGGTACCTACCAAGCAACTGTAAACCATGTAATTCAATCATGATGTTTGTTGAAATAATAATTAATATTTGTTTATATAAACAATGTACATACTCGATATAAAATTAAGAAAATATATCGAAGGAAACATTTATTTCTTCTTCTGATTATTTCTTCAAATATTGATTTCTTCGTGGTATCAGAGTTAAGTCGTTGCTTTATACAAATTTAAAACCCTTGTTCTATGAAACAGAGATTTTTTCTCTGAAAATATTTGTTCCGAGAAAAAAAAAATATCATTCAAACACCCGTACAAATATTAATTACAAACATCATTTTTGAAGTGGTTTTTATCCCACCTAATTTTACCAGATTACTCTAAACACAATTATGAACATTTTGGTAAAAACAAGGTAGAAGAAAAGGCCACCACGCACCTCCACGCGCCGCCTTAAGGAAAGAAAAAATTTCACGTTCCTACACGCTCCGTCACGCACCATTTGGAGGTTGAAGACGATGACGTGGCATACAGCTCGGCTCCATTCGGTTGGTTCAGCTCGATGACGTAGCCGGCCTGTAACTCGGTTCGGCTTGCGGACATAGCCAGTCTACATCTCGGTTCGGCTGACGACGTAGCCGGTCCGCATCTCGGTTCGATTCAAACAGAGGTTCAGTCTGAACATGGTTTTCTCGGTTTTTCGCAGTTTTCCCAATTTTGGCCGATTCGGTTAGTTTTAAAGGTCTAAACCTGATTTTTTTCCGGTTCTGACTTTATAAAACCGATTTGGTCAAGTTTTCAAGGTTTTTAAACCAAGTTTTTATCTGGTTTTGTGTTTTTTATCCGGTTTAGTCCATTTCTTCCTTAAAAAACATCGGTTCAATATTCTTTATATTGGTTCTTACAGTTTTATTTCCAGTTTTGAAATTATTACACCATTTTCTAGTTAGTTTACCATAAAATCATGACAGAGGGTACAATTTCATTACCTGTGGAGCAATCAATTCCAGTTATTGTATAATCTGTCCATTCTAAAGGTGTTTTTAATGCTAGAATTATTCTTATTGAGACTAATTATGATATTTGATCTCAAATAATAGAGATGCATATTGCAGAGAGAGAGAAACTCTCTTATATTCATAACAAAAATTTGCAACCAAAAAAACTTCAAAAAATTATAACAAGTGGTATGCAGAAAATCAAAAAGTGAAGATATGGTTGCTTATGTCAATGAGTCTAGAAATCATGAAGCGTTATTTACGCATACCTACTGCTCTTGAAATTTGGGGTGCTTTGGCAAAAGCATTCTATGATGGAAGTGGCGAATTACAAGTATTTGTCTTAAATCAAAAAGCCTTTACTTCCAGATAAAATGGAAAATCACTTTCAGAGTATTATGGAGAGTTGACTGAAATTTTTCAAGAGCTAGACCATCATGATAAGGTGGTCATGAAAGACCCTCATGATCTAATATCATATCAGGAGTCTGTTGAAAGACTAAGGGTACATATTTTTCTTGCTAGATTAGATGATGAATTTGAGCAGGTTCGTGGAGAAATTTTGCGAAAAGAAACCATCCCAGATTTAGAAGGTTGTTATTCCTTGATTCGACGAGAGGTAGTACGTCGAATCTCATTGAAGGAAAAATCTGGCGACGTTGATGCTTCTGCCATGATATCTAAAAATCATTCTTTTTTCAATCAACAAGAACGAAGGGTGGTTGATAAATCATCATTTAAATGTACCCATTTTCATCAAAAAGGCCATACAAAAGAACGATGTTTTGAACTTGTGGGATATCCTGATTGGTGTGATCACAACCGTGACTCTCGGAAGAAAAATCTACAATAGATGTCTACTGCCACCATTGCTGAAACAACAAAGGATCATGTTGCAAACTCCTCAACAAATGTTGGTAAGATGCTTAAAACTTGTTCTCTTGTTTTTAATAATACATGGATAATTGATTCAGGTGCAACTGATCATATGACATTCGATTCTAGACAAATCTCAAAACCATCTTCACACAAAACTGCTTGCACTGCCAATGGTAACACAACCTCATTTATTGGGGAAAGATCTTTGTTTCTCACTAGTACTTTGAATTTAGATTCAGTACTAGTTGTTCATTCTTTAGAGTATAACCTTATATCTATTTCTCAAATAACCACTACTTTATCTTGTTTTGTTATTTTTTGGCCTGATTTTTGTGTGTTCAAAGACATCCAAACAAAGCCAACGATTGGTCGTGGTGTTAGGCAAGGAAACCTATATTATTTGGACTTGGATTCAATAAATAATGCACTGGTAGCAACTGGATCTAAAAAGGATAAATCAAATATATGGCTGTGGCATAGGAGATTGGGTCATGCTTCTTTTGGATATTTAAAGAAATTATTTCCAAGTTTATTTTTTAACTTAGATCTTTCTACTTTAAAGTGTGATGTCTGTGAACTAGCAAAAAGTCATCGTTCCTCATTTCCTGTAACCTTAAATAAAAGTCCATTTCCATTTATGGCTATACATTCTGATGTATGGGGTCCTTCCAAAGTCTCTACTTTGGGAGGATCATATTGGTTTGTTACATATATTGATGATTTTAGTAGAATAACTTGGGTCTGTTTAATGAAATCTAAAAGTGAGGTAAATGTATTATTTAGAAATTTTCATAAAATGGTTTGTACTCAGTATAAAACACAGATTCAAGTTCTACGTAGTGACAATGGAGGAGAGTATAAAAGTTCTGAGCTTCAAGAATATCTTAAATCAAAAGGGATTAGTCATCAAACTACTTGTGTTGATACACCTCAGCAAAATGGAATTGTAGAAAGAAAAAATCGAAACTTGTTGGAAGTTGTCCGTGCCTCATTGATCGAAGCTCATATTCCATTATCTTATTGGGGAGAAGCACTTACTTTTGTTGCGTATTTGATCAATCGGGTACCTTCTAGTCCCATTAACTTCCAAACACCACTACAAGCCATCACTGAAGCAATTGTTGCACCAAGTGTACCCAACTTACCTCTTCATGTCTTTGGGTGTGTGGCATTTGTATACCTACATAAACAACAATGTAGCAAGTTGGATCCACTAGCAATACGTTGTGTTTTTATGGGATATGCCACACAAAAAAAGGGTATCGTTGTTATCATCCTCCCATAAAACAAATGATTACCACCATGGATGTTATTTTTCATGAAGATACAATGTATTTCTCTTCTACACCTGAATTTCAAGGGGAGTATAACCATGTTGAAATTCAAACCCTTACATATAAATTGTTTCCTTATGAAGAAAGACAAATTATATGTGAGGAAAATAAAAATAACTTGAATTCAGATGGTAATAACTCCCAATATAGAGAAGACTCAAGGGAAATGGAATCAAGTCCTCATCAACTTCAAGATCATCAAGCAAGTTCATTACTACCACTAAGTGAGTACGAGTTTCCTTCTCCACAAGTTGCTGATATACCTAACCAATCGTTTGTAGAGGATGCTCCAACTATTGAACCAACCAGGAAAATACTTCCACCACGTCCTAATAGAGGTATTCCTAAAGCCATGTATGAACCTACGATTTCTAGTAAAGTCAAATATCCCATGAGTAACTATATGTCTAAACATTGTTTGTCAAAATCAAACGTGTCATTTGTGAATCAATTATCTGCTGTATCTATTCCTAATAGTGTGCAAGAAGCTTTAGCTGACCAAAAATGGAAAGATGCTATGAATGAAGAACTAAGATCCTTAGAAATAAATAGAACTTAGGAACTTGTCGATCGTCCACCAACAAAGAAAATTGTTGGATGCCGATGGATTTTTCAGTAAAGTATCAAGCAGATGCTATGATTGAACGCTATAAAGCAAGATTGGTGGCAAAAGGATACACTCAGACATATGGGATCGACTATACAGAAACATTTGGCCATGTAGCCAAAATTAACAATGTTTGAGTCTTGGTATCTCTAGCTGCAAATTTAGATTGGCCATTATATCAGTTTGATGTAAAAAAATGCCTTTCTACATGGAGATTTAATTGAAGAAGTCTACATGGATTTACCACCAGCAATCAAGAAATCCAAAATCCACGATGAAAAGATGTGTAAATTAAAAAAATCACTGTATGGATTGAAACAATCCCCAAGAGCATGGTTTGGTAGGTTCACAAAGTCAATGGAGGCATTTGGCTACAAGCAAAGCAATTCAGACCATACTTTATTTATGAAAAAATGGTATGGTAAGATCACTGCACTTATTGTATATGTTGATGATATGATAGTAATAGGAAATGATCTTGAAGAAAGGAAAGCTCTACAAAGTTATTTGTCCAAGGAATTTGAAATGAAAGACCTTGGTTCCTTAAAATATTTTCTTGGGATTAAGGTTTCTCGATCAAAAGAAGGAATCTTCTTATCTCAAAGAAAGTATGCCTTAGATTTATTAAAAGAAACTGGTATGTCGGCATGTTAACCAGCTAATACACCAGTAGAGGAAGGATTAAAGTTATGTATCAAGGTTGATCAAGTTCCAACAAATAAAGAAAGATACCAAAGGCTTGTTGGAAGGTTGATGTATTTGGCACACACAAGACTAGATCTTGCCTATGCTTTAAGTATTGTCAGCCAATTTATGCATAATCCTGGAGAACAACATATGAATGCAGTTATTTGTATTTTGAGGTATTTAAAGTCTGCTCCTGGAAAACGAGTATTGTTCACTAAAAACTCAGAGTTCCAAAGAATAGAAGTATATACTGATGCTGATTGGGCTGGATCAATAAATGATAGACGATCTACATCATGCTACTTCACTTTTGTAGGGGGAAACCTTGTAACATGGAAAAGTAAGAAACAACATGTTGTTGCCCGTTCAAGTGCAGAGGCTGAATACAGAGGCATGGCACTTGGGCTTTGTGAGGCCTTGTGGTTACAATCTCTCTTGAAAGATTTGGGATATCCTGCTAAAGAATCAATTAAGTTATTTTGTGACAATAAAGTAGCATGTGATATTGCTCATAATCCAGTTCAACACGATCGTACAAAACATGTTAAAGTTGACCGGTTCTTTATTAAGGAAAAGTTAGAAGAAAATTCATTGGAATTACCAAAAATTAAGTTAGAAGATCAATTGGCTGACATCCTCACTAAAGCAGTCTCATATCGAGTATTCACAGAAGTTTCAGTCAAGTTGGGCATGAAAGACATATATGCACCAACTTGAGGGGGAATGTTGAATTCAACAAATACTGCACCAACGTCAAACGCCTCTCAATATACACGGTGCCTACCAAGCAACTGTAAACCATGTAATTCAATCATGGTGGTTATTGAAATAGTAATTACTATTTTTCTATATAAACAATGTACATACCCGATATAAAATTAAGAAAATATATTGAAAGAAAAGTTTATTTCTTTTTCTGATTATTTCTTAAAATATTGATTTCATTCTAAATGTACTGATCTATCTATGTGTTGTACTCCATTTGATGATGTTTTCCTTACTCAAGCAAAATCCAACGTTGCCAGGAGAGGATGCTACTGTTTGTGTCTTATCTTTAGAAGGCCTCTCCATATCAACCTGGTACAATTTTTTATGTGGTGATAGACCTCCCTCCTATTATAAATACCAAACAATCATCACAAAATTAAGAAGTGGTAAAATAAACGAACAAAAGAAGTTGAATGATATTTTAATTTATGGACATAAGGTGTTTCGAAGTTCATTAAAAGACAAGAAATAAGACTCCATGAGATATGTGAAGCAAATGAAACATGGAACATCAAGATCAATGTAAAGGAAGAATGACCCAGAGAGAGATACTAGATTTACAAATAATAAAGATTAACACATCAAAAGTTGCAAATATTTTACCTTCTTAAAGACATTCTGCTCAGACCATTTCCTCCGAACCTGCAAGGAGAGATCAGAAGCCTCCATTTCAGGTTCACCCAGCTTGTCTCTTTCAGAAGCATCATCTGCATCCCCTGCATCTACTGCAGGCTGTGAATGTTGATTATCCATGTCATTTTCCCAACTATTTCTGTTAGACGCAGCCTTTCTTCGGTTCTTTCCTCTGGAAATTTGAAATTAAAATAAACTCACCCCACCTTTTTTAACAAATAATACTGGCACAACAGGATGCTTAAGCTGTATATTTACCTGCTTGGTGATTTTTGGTTTTTCAAACTATGAAAAGAGTTTCCTCGGTAATGTCCACTCAGGACCACTGATGGGACTGAATTAGTAGAACAAGTTGACGAATTATCATCCATTGGAGATGGACATCTATTCATTCCATTTTGTATACATGATAGACCACTTATCCCACTACTACAGGCTTCGGTGAGAGGATGAACCTCTGATGCATCAGTGTCCCAATTAATGGGACTACCATCTCGGTCTTCCAAATCAGGTTGAAGTACTTCACCAACACCATCAACTGAATCAGACAAGTCAGATATGTCTTCCAAAACATCAGGTTTCACAACCACAAGTTCCAGCTCTTCTAGCATGGAGTCTTTTCCTTCCGGACTAGGATTTCCTTGGTGCTTATCCTGTACTGCTACATCAGGCCTTTCCTCCCTGGCTTTGTCCTTCCCTTTCCTATTATTGCGTTTCTGTTTATTCTGTATAAAAAAACTGAGATAAATTTCTCGAGGAAGGGAATGTTGTAAAAGGAAGTATAAAGAAGTTTTTCTCAAACGAGGCAAGACGTAAACCTACCTCAAGCTGATACGAGACGTAAGCTTCAAACTTTACCTTAAAAACTTTTAAAAAATGAATGAAAAAAATTATATAGAATAAATATGAAAATAATAATACAGAACACAGTTAATTATATAATATTATAGCTATATTCCTCGTACGTCAATTTGGAGTTAACAAAGGCATCAATTATGACGAAAGTATAACACAAAATTAAAGTTAAACAAAAATGTTCAAGTAATGTGTATAAAGAAGATGGCGCTATAAACTCAAATAAGGAAGAAGAAATAAAAATAGGAAAATAATGTAAATTGTCAAGGGTGGAACTTAGTAATTGACAAAATTTGTTGGTGCAAAAGGCAATGCAAAGAAAAAGTGAGAGGTGTAGGAATAACGAAGAATACAAAGGAAACAACCCTAATTACATTTATTCGTAAGATTCTAATATTCTTCCTTTTGTTTTTATTAATTTAGAAAATTTCCCTTGTTAAATTTTAATGATATCGAATCAGGATTTTATAGTTTCATGAAACGAACTTACAACCTCAATCACCTCAAGGTGTAATAGCCTCACACTAAAAAAGTGTAAGCTTTACCTTACCACTTAGAGGAACTTAATACCCTACAAGTATCCTATTTAATACAATGATACCCCAAATGTTTCATGTTATTAAAATATTTTATTTTAGTATCTCAATCCAAGTATTAGTACAATTTCTATTCTTTTTGAATAGTCACAAAATTGTTTTACCCAAAATACCCTTTTAGCATTTTTATGAAGGATTTTTTTATTTTTGGAAATTAAAAAGTTAAAAAAATTGTTAATTTTTAGAATCTCTTTTTCTAAATAGCATTAATAATATAAATATTCTCAGTTAATTGTTCATGAAAAATATTTTCATCGTTATCCCAAAAAGTTAATCATGAAAAATATTTTCACCGTATTCCAATGAAATTTTTAAAATGTCATGGGCTTTAGTACTTATTTATAATATTTTTTAAAGATAGAAATTTCATATTTTTATTTTTTTCTTAACTTTTAGCATGAAGTTCTGAACCGAACCTTTAAAAAAATCATTTTTCAACTCTAATTAATTTCCATAAAGGAAAAAATAAAAATCGTTAACTAAAAATCCAAAATGGCATTTTAATTTAAAAAATTGGTTAATATTGAAAAATGATAGAGAGTGTATCAATACTTACATAAAGGTACTAAAACAAAACCTTCAAATAACATGGGACATTTGAGATACTAATGTATTAATTAAGGTACCTTAGGTTCCCTCGTCTTGTAGTTACATGGTATGGCTAACGCTCCTTATAGGACAGATCCACTTTCTAGGGCAGGTGGTTAGCGAACATCGCCTTTCTCAACTAGGACTTAGACCTGTACACCCGTACCTTCTTCTTACGTGAAGGTATGTCATGCCCCGTCCTAACTCATATCTTCCTTCCTCTGGTACATTGGTACACTTGCAAAGTACTCCTATCCGATTGTCTAGAGTCTTTCTCCGACCTTTGAAGTTAAACATCAATCTATTGCTCGGCTTGCGGACAACCCTTTTGGAAAATCTGTCTTATCCCATATTGGCAAAAAGCAATCTACGGAGTGAGGGATTTCAATCTTACTAACGACACGAAGGAGAGGGTTAGATAGTGGGAATTCATTGCTCACGAAAGAGAGGGGAGACACTAATGCCCGAGACTGGAAGGAAGCAGAGATTGGACGATGATACCGACCGAACAAAGGGACTTCAAGACTAAGGGGTTTATTGGACTGTATAAGGTATACCGTTGCCAGAAGCAGTAGACTGTATACCCACTAAGTTGACCGAGTGCATTGAGAGAAATAATAGAATTAAGGAAAGCATGAAAGGAGTAGAGCGTGAAGTAAAGTGTACTACAGGGAAGGGGGATCGGAATGGGAACCCCGGGATAGAGCTCCGATCCTTCAGGGAGAGCATTAAAAGTCAGGGATTGAAAGAAGATATAAGGCAGATAGAGTGGTGGACTTCTTTGACTTCCATTTCTAATTAATGCCAGACTTTTATTAAAGCATAGCCTTTCAAAAAGCTTTTTTTATTACCGCATACGAATCATCCGACACAGACACAAGGCCAAAGAAGCAGATGTGAGCCTATGATCGTTGCCTTTATAAAGATGAGTATCTAGCTGATTTCTTGTTAGAAAATGGGGACAGAATCGTCGAAGAGATACTTAAGCACCTCACCTGCCAAAGCAAAAGTGTATATCCGAATCAACTCATTTTAGTGCAAATGAATTGAACCATTTTTAATGTAATCTCCCCAAGGCTTTTTGAATATGGTGCTTTTACAACCTGTCAATCGCCTTCTACTTAGAGCAGCAGTTGGCAAGCTTTGAGCATAACATTGAGCAAGAAAGACCCTGTCTTCAAAGGAAATTCCGACTATATAGGAAGCTATCTCATCTCCCTCGTTCAAGGGTGGGATCATAAGAAGCTTCTTTATGACCTGCCGATCAAAGCTCCTTTAAGAGACCAACTCTTTAAAGATAGAATCTTGATTGTCTTACAAGCTGAAGCTATGAATATAAACTTCTTCGAAAGGGGGCGTATTTATACGAAATTCTATATCTGCTATCGCAACACTGTCGAAAGCCATCCTAATACGCTGTCTAAAAGAAAGACGATTTGTGTACGGATTTGCTTGTAATTGAAATGATAGGCCAACGGACTAAAACTCATACTAATGAATAGATTAGTACTGCTAGGGTAGGAAGAGTCAACTCTTATGTTACAGGGTTCCCCCCAAACAGTAAGAAGCACTCAACTTAACCACAGGAGTTCCTGGCTGGCCTGTCTCGATCTGTTGTTGTAAGACGAATCCCTTTCTCATTCCCGTGTCTTCTTGTCTCGCTTTTTGGTATTGGCCTAGTAATGTATTCAATGAGTTACCTAACATGTTCAATTAATGTATTTAAAAAAATAAAATGTTAAATAATTAAAAATATATATTTTAATTTGATAATATTATATTTTAATAAAAAACTACTTAATTTTATAAAATTAAACACTATTTTTATTAAAAATAATTGAAGTTGCGAGACCATTTCCAACACATTGTAAGATTTTAATGCAAATGTTGTATTATCTTTTTTTATAACTCACTGCACTAAATACTTAAAAAAATATATTCTTTTATGAAAGTAAAACATTCTTTTATTAGTTTATTTTTAACAATTATTATATTTAATCATTCAATTAATTATATATTATTTTTATTTAATTAATAATAATAAATTTAAAATTTATGATTTTAGAAAAAAAAATATAAATTCACTAACTAAAATAGTTAAAAAACACAATTAAAATACATATTTATGGATATTAATCCTTCAAATTAATATATTTATCTCATAAATACTCTATTAGTATACTTTAAAGTATTTATTTTTGAGCATATTTATTCTTGATTTGTCTATAAGAAAATCTTAAAATTTAATATTTTAATCTATCACTGTCTCTACTTTTAAAGTTGATGATTTCATTAATTTTCCAATTCGGCAAATACATCATGTTCAGTTATCATGTTTTATAAATAACAATGTTAATAATTGTTTAGTATTTATTTTTATTAATTATATATATATATATATATTTAATTTTAATTTATTATATGTAATAATATATTAACAATATCATTAAATGATAAAAAGAATATAACTTAAATAAAATTTAATCAAAAATATATAATTAAGATAAAATAGTATTTTTATAGTGGTATTTCATTTCAAAAATTTAAAGTATTTTTAGAATAATATTTAATATAAAAATTACATCAAAAAAATATCATAAAGCCCTGAAAAAAATATTAAAATAAATTTATACAAATTAGAAAGTTTATCAGGTGTAGGAGATGGACTGCGTGAAAAAATAATAAATTTTATGCCATTATTGAAAATGGCAGAAGAAATTTTTCAACATTAATTATAATAGCTACATAAGGTATTTAGAGAAGAAAAGAAATTACATAAGGAAATACTCTTATTAAAATCCCACATTTTCAATTTTTATTTTATTTTCTTTTACAATTGATTTATTGCCAAGATTCGTGGGAGATTTACACTCCATTTCTTATTGACTTCCAGTCACCTTCCTTTATTTATTATCTAATGCATACCAAGATTATAAATATTTTCAAATAATAATAAAAAGTACTAATAATATACTATTAAATATTAAATATGAAACATAAAAATAATTATGAGAAAATTTATTAAAAGATATTATCTTAATTTAAATTTAAATTTATTTTTATATCTATATTATTTATATTATATCATATATCATAGTTATTTAAGAAATAAATAAATTTTATTTTTTAAAATAATTTAATTACGTGTGATATAAATAGGTAAGTACCAATTTCTTATAAATATTTTATTAAAAAAATAAATAATAAAAACAGTTGTGAGTCAAATGAGAGTAAAAGAGAGACCGCGAGCGAGCGAGAGCCGAGCCGGCTAAAAAGCCGGAGGTACGCGCTTCGCATAATCCAATAAGGGTGCACGTGCAAGGACAGTACGATTTCTATAAACGTAAAACCGTCTCTTCCGTAACAAAAAATTCGGATTAGAAAAGAAAAAAAAAGGACACGACACGAGTATATAACCACATCCCACATTCACTTCAAGTGTACTATTTCAGTCCTCCCCCTTTGATTCTTTAACTCTCAACTACTCAGAGAGAGTACACGAACAAAGAGGGAAGAGAGAACATACCCATTTCTTCCTTCATTAATTTCTCTCAGCAAGAAGAAATCGTGAAATTTGAGAACATACCCATTTCCTTCATAACACAGCTACCAACTCTGTTCTTTGATCAATCATAAAATCTATATTTTTGAAATATAAATTTAATAAGTCTATTGATACAAGTAGAGGAAGCACTGAAAAAAATGGAACTCAGTAATGTTACCCTAGAGATCTTTTCCAAGTTGGAGCAGAAATGGTTGTCTCACTGTGAAAATGCTAAGAAGACTAGGATTCTTAGCATTGACGGCGGTGGAACTACCGGCATTATCGCCGGAGCATCTCTAGTGCATCTCGAGGATCAGATCCGAATCAAGACCGGAGATCCACACGCTCAAATCGCCGATTTCTTTGACCTCATTGCTGGAACAGGCATTGGAGCCATCTTAGCCGCCATGCTTGCTGCCGACGACGGTTCCGGTCGTCCTCTGTTTACGGCTAGAGATGCAGTGAACGTCATTGCTGAGAAGAACTCCGACTTGTTTAAGTTAAAGTTTGGAGGTGTTTTCAGCCGGCGCCGGAGATACTCCGGCAAGAGCATGGACAAGGTGGTTAAAGAGTTGTTTAAGAGTGACGATGCTAAGGACTTAACTCTTAAAGATACGTGTAAACCACTTCTAGTCCCCTGCTTCGACTTGAAAAGCTCTGCTCCGTTCGTTTTCTCACGAGCCGACGCGTCTGAGTCACCGAGTTACAACTTTGAACTCTGGAAGGTTTGTCGCGCCACTTCTGCAACGCCGAATCTCTTCAAGCCGTTTAACCTGAGTTCTGTCGACGGAAAGACCTCGTGCTCCGCCATTGATGGTGGTCTGGTGATGAACAATCCAACGGCCGCTGCTGTAACACACGTGCTGCATAACAAGCGCGATTTTCCGTCCGTTAACGGCGTTGAGGATCTATTAGTTTTGTCGCTTGGAAATGGACCAGTTGGCGGAAGGAAACTGCTCCGTCCAAACGGAGAGTGTTCCACGTCTTCTGTTGTTGACATTGTATTTGATGGAGTTTCCGAGACCATTGACCAAATGTTAGGGAATGCTTTCTGTTGGAATCGTACGGACTACGTTAGAATTCAGGTATATAAATTTATCTTCTTTGTTTTTTTTTTCTTTTCTCCATCCCTCCTCTACGTTTTCAATTTCTAGTATCTGGGAAAGTTCATTGTTTGGGTGCTTAGAAAATGCGAGAAAATAGAAGAAAACTGAAATTTATGGATTTCGTGTAGAAACAGTAACTATGCATTTGTTATCTGTTTAGATCAATTGATAACAGAGTGAATAACGACGTATTGAATTGAATTAAATTAAATTATGCAGGCAAATGGATTGATTATTGAAGGATCGGTGGGGCAGAAATCGAAGGAAGATGAGGCTAATGAAAAGGTGGTCTTGGAAGAGAGAAGCGTTGAGTCGTTACCGTTTGGCGGTAAGCGGTTACTGACGGAGACTAACGGCCAGAGAATCGAGAATTTTGTTCTATACCTTGTTGCTTCTGGAAAGACCAGTCTGCCACCAAGTCCCTGCAAAGAATCCGCCGTTAGCCCCCTTGCTAACGGACGGTAGTAAGTTTTAGGTTTTTCTTTCTTTCGAATTTTCCTTTTAATCATGTAAGCTGTAACTTTGTAAAACCAAACTCTCTCGATGTTAAAAAATGGATATCATATTATTATAATGCAAATTATAATTAGTATCAGAATATTTTATTAATAATATTTAAATTTAATTAATATTAATAATAGTAAAATAATATTTATGTTATAATAATTTTAATATCATTATCATTGAAAGTTGGTGATAATAATAACCTTGTTCGGTTATTTTATATATTATGACTAATCATGTTCTCTCTAATTAATTAAAGTAGGGAAAAAAAAGTGTTCCATTTATTTGCTTTTTCAAAGAGAACCCTATTAAATATCCATTATCAAAAGCACCATGACAAAAAAAAAAGTTGGTTGATTAAACAAAATAGAAAAACATTGATTCTATCAACATACTAAATTATTAACAATAAATAAAAAAGTGCATGATTTAATGATAAAATAAATTCTTTGAAACTATTTTACCAAAAGTAATTATTACCAATAAATACATTACTCTTATACTTTCCAAAAGAAATGAATTCCGACATACCACCAATACTTGAGAATTTATTTTAATACATTAAATGTTTGCCAAAAAAATTAAAAGAAAAGGTAAGAAAGTTGGTAGAATTATTATCGCATTTAATTTTATAATATATTTATTAATAAATTTAAAATTATCAAAAATATTCTTTTATTTTTATTGCATTTCTTTTATGCTATTTAAAATTTATTAAAGATATTTTTTATAATTTATAAATTAATAATAAATATGCTAGAAATAATAATATAAAATCTATCAATAACTCCACCTTTGAAAATTAATTCAATTTATTAATCAGTTTAATATTTAAAAATCACGTCAATTATTTTTTATTAAATATTTATTTTTTAAAATAATAATTATATTAATATTATATTAACGTATATTTTAAAATAATAATTAATTTTTTATATCCAACACTTTTTTTACTCTCTTTAGTTGAAAAAATGGTTTTTATAAATCATTTTTACTAAGTTTCGTACAAAAAAAGAAAACCGTATAAATTGGATAAAGATGGCGACTATTTATCCCACTAAATAATAGTTTACTATTGTGTATGAAGGTGTAGCATATAATACTATGTTATAAATTTGTTACATTTTATTGTTGAATCTGTTTTTATTACATGGTAAAATAATTTAAAATATTTCTATTTTGTTTTGTGAAGAGGATAAACCAATTCGAGAAATATTAATATTATCTAATTTTACATTCATTTTTACATTCATGTATTTTATAATTTAGTTGATATTAACGTAATAAAAAAATTAAATTAATATAAAAATAAAAATTAATAAATTTACATATTTTTAATAATTTTTAATAAAACAATCCATATGCTTATAAGAAACCAACGTGTCGTCCTTATTGTGAAATGAAAAATAAGCATCAATGACAAACAAAGATAAAAAGATCGAAAATACTATTAAGGTTCAAAAATACCCTTAAAATTAAAAAAAAAATTCAAAAACATTTTTAGATATATAGTAGAGGTTAAATATAATAGTTATCAAAAATGCCCCTAAGGTTTAATAAAAAAAATGAAAGAAAAAAAAATAAACTAAGAAATAATAAATATAGAAACAGACATTTTGTTTTTTATAAGTAAAAATATTTTTGAAGAAATTCAAAAGGTAAAGTTAAATCTTAAAAGAATGAGATGGATTTAAAGATCTATTATTTTTAGTAAGAAAATTATTCCCTAAAAAGAATATAATCTATTATGGCATAAGTAATAAAGAAATGAATATTAAAATTATATATACAAAAAGAAGATATAATATACATTTAATTGATAAAGAAACTATATTAAACAAGCTATCAAAAATTCCTCATAAAGATAAAAAAAAATTGAATATATCCATTTACGAGGAATTCATATATTAATAAGAGCTCATTTTAGAGAAGAAATAAATACACCAATAAAAATAGCATTATTAGATAACAAAATAATAAATAGGTAAGATGTATTATTAGGAATGATCCATGATAATTTAGGATACAAAAAGTTAAAATTTACAGCATATCCTAGATTTATTATAAATATACATGATAAAAATCTAAATCAAGTATGAAATATGAGATTTAATGAAAAATGAAATCATTCATTTTCAATACACTATCTATTAGCATATTCTTTAACAAATAGTCATAATAATTCAATATATGGACAAAATGAATTTATGAAAATAGACAAAACTTTTAAGGAATTTGGACAAATAATAAAACCAAAAATACTAACAAACTTTGAAATACCATAAGAATGAAAATTAAATATTAAAAAAAACCCTTAATAATAGGAAGAAATAGTAATTTTATTAAAACTAATAGTATATCAAGATTTACTTTTATACACCATAAAGGAGAAACTTTTAAACAAAAAGAAGTTAAAAAACTAGAAAATGAAGTTAAAATAATGAAGGCATTATTTCATGATTGCATATTGATGAACGAAAACCGGCATCGCCGATTCTCACAAATACTTTGGTTTTAATATTTATAAAACTCTCGCAAGTGCACGAATCATTTCTTAGAAAATGATAAGTATACTCTCAAGGTCGATCTAAGGAAGGAATATATGTGGTTTTTAATTTATTATTCAAACTTTTAAAAACGAAATTAAATCCTAAACATTCTGTCACGATATTTTGGGTTTTTTTTTTGTGTTTTAATCTACTTACATAAAAATAAACATAGATTCAATAAACATTTACGCAAATTTTATCTTTTATAAATAGTGGAGTATTTATGGATATAATAACTAAGTTAATTATGCTTGCTCATATTATCTAGGTTATTAAAAATATGAATTCATATTTATTGATTCTCCCTTTTTTGTATGAATACCACCTTTGGTGGGGTTAGATATTTTTTGTTAACTAAACAAATCAATTAACACATGGGTACGGGGTTGATAACTAATTTGGTTAATTAAATTAATTCCTTTTTCTAAGAGATTGAAAATGAACCATTTAAATGCCACCTTTGGTGTTGTACTTGCTTTAAACTTTATTCAAGGCGTGTCTAAATTAAACCTAAGAATTTAGTTATCCGAGTACTAACTTTCAAGTTTTAAAACCCATCTAAAAAACGTGTTGTCAATATATTTTCAGATCATAATTCTTATAAAAACTTTTGAAATAGAAGCTTAACTCTAACTAGGCGATTGTACTAACAAATAAAAGAAAGCACTACTCTAAATCGATAGATAACTAAACCTTAAAATCTAATTTTCGCATTTATGTTTGTAATGAAAAAATAATATATTTCTCTACAACATTCTTAATATAAAATCTTGAATAAAAAATAAAATCAATTCATTTTAGAGATTTTTACCTATTTAATATTTCGCAAGCATAACAACGTTATTATTATATCATTTTTACAAGCAAATAGCACAGCTTAAATTTAATCACGGACAAAATTAAATATAACATGTAAGAATAAAGCATAAAAAATAACTGCAAAGAAAATAAAATCCTTACAAGACTTGATGCCATTCCTCAGTTGCTAGAAAACTTCCAAACGAAATTTGCACTCCCATTTATTGAATCAAAAGCTAATAAATTACAAAAACATAACTAGTTCTTCCCAAAGGGAAGAACTCTAAAACTAAGCAAAACTAGCTAAAACATAAGAAAAACTAAAAAAACTAAAAACTAAGGAATGGAGAGAAAGAAAGAGAAAAAGAAGTGTGTTTTGAGGTGTGTTTTGAAGTGAAGGGAAGCCGGTATTTATAGTGAGGATGGAGAGAAAAAATGAGTAAAAAAATGTTAAAAAATGTGAAAACGCCAGAATGGAAATGCTTTGAGGTCATTAATGACATCAAAGACGTCAGCGGGGGTACTGCACGTGAAAAATGGGCCAAAAGGCGTCAGCCGGTAGCGCGTCACGGGGAAATTTCTTTGAGCCTTCTTGTGAGGGTTGTACAGGCCGGGCGCGTGCGGCACTTGGTGGCCGGGCGCTGGAGTCTGGGTGAGCTGGCCGAAGGCCATGGCCGGGACAATGGGCGCGTATTTCCGATCTTTTGACATTTTTTACCTTTTTCGACCCATTTTGTCAAATTTTTCCATGTTTGTTGACCTTTTCCCACTTATTTATTAATATATTTGTGATGTATTGCTTCAAGTATTCTCTGAGTCTTTAAATTGCGTTTTTAAACCAAAATACCCGAAAAACAATAAAAATACCCGTGATTCGAAAAGACAAATTTATATAAATATATGATAAAACATATATATATATATTTTTAATCAATTAATGTACATAAAATCATGGTTATTTTAGTGCTTTTGAGCACTTATCACAACCCCCAACCAATTTCTTGCTAGTCTCTTAGCAGAGAAAGCGATAAAAACTAAAAAATTAAACTATCCTAAATCACTTTCGTGGATTGAAACGCAGTTGCATTTAGCCTACGAACAATGTTAAACCCCTAGGTTGCCCTGGTGAATGAGTTTGAGTCTCGTGAGGGTTTTCAGTAATGATACCTACAAACATTGAACTAAATGTAAAAATAAAAACAATCAAATCAAAAATTAAAATTACAACAAAATCAAAAATTAATTTAAGAATAAAAGAAAACAGCATATCACAAAAATGTTTCTTACTTTTTAATCTCTTTTAAGATCATAATTAAAATCTCAAGCATAAGTTATTTTAATCTCTTTAAACAATCATGATTTTATTATAATAATTAGTCGAAAATCATTTTCATATTTCATGTCAAAAATGTATCAATTTAATTTCACCCAATTTCAGTGTCATGAATCGAATTTGACTCTATTCCTCACAAGTCAATACTCTCAAAACACTGAATCCTATGGGTTCAAACACTCATACTATTTTATATGCGAAAGAGTTGATGTATAGAAATGAACTAATATGTTCGCATATGTATATAGAATAATGACTCAAAGTGTTATTTTAACATTGATCTCATGAAATGAATCAAATGTATAAATTATAAAGATATCATATATAAAAATTATTTTCATGCATAAATCAAACTCATTAAGAAAGAATTTCAAGATATATGCCTTTTACAAATGAAGAGAGTGCAATGACTTTTTAGGGAATTATTTCCTATATCCTTCTTTTGTAATTAGCCTTTACTTACAACTTTGTAGGCAATGCCAAGTTATAGTATGTAGATTATACTATATATTCTTTATCTCTCTATTTTTTTCTGAAGATATTTATCAATATATATATTTTAGAGAGTCAACCCATGTACAGATTGTACATTTTTTTTTTGGATTTTGGTGAGTGGTTAATTTTGTGGCTTTTCTGTTTGATCTTGATTTAGGTAACCTGAGATATGTCTCTTTTGTTTTGTAACAGTCATGCATGAATGAGATATAAGCATATACTATCAATTTCTACTCAAATCATTTAATCTAAGCAAAAATAATAATAAAAAATATACGATACTCTATTAAGATGAGAAAAAATTCATACATTCAATGCTAATACCTATAGAGATCATCTAAAAATTTGAAGAAATAAGAAATGTGTTTGGAGTAGAAAAATATATATATTTCACTCTGAATAAAGAAAATTAGGCTCAAATTATATCTCACAAAGGTAGTCTCCACTAAAAAAATTCATAAACACCGATTTTGGGTTTAATATAATTTCTACATCTTATCAAGAAATACTAGTTATGACAAAAACTAACTAATTATCAAAAAATAATTACAAAATATTTCATGATATGTTTTCAAAAATTAATCTAACAGTACAAAAGACTTAACTATTTACTTAAATTTGATTTAAAGAAATGATAAATTTTTGTGAGAAATTTTTTTTTATTCCAAAAATTACTAAATCACACAAAATAGAAATAAAACCAAACACACAAAAAATGAAAATGTGAACATAAAAATAAAATAAAAAAATTATTATATATATCTTTTTTTATTTTTTTTATGTTTTTATTTTTAAATTGTCAAATGTTTTTTTTAATTAAGCATGGTAACTTTTCACCACCCCCAACCTAGAACTTACATTGTCCTCAATGTAACAACTATAAATTAAAGATAAAGAGAATAGAGAAGAAATATTACCTATTTCCTGAGAATGTGCAAGTAGTAATGGAAAATGCAGGTGCATCCATCATATTCATCATTAAAGTGTATACAGACAAATCGCTGTGAACTTCTAACATCTCAACAAATATTTTTAGTTTTAACAATTTAAAAATTATCCACATGTAATTAAAATGAAATAAACAATAAAATTAAGTAAATAAAAGAAATAAAAGAAAATTACCTAAAATGATGGGTTGCCTCCCATCAAGCGCTTAGTTTAACGTCTTAGCAAGACGTAACTTGGGGATTGCATTTTAAGTAAACTCAATGTCCCCTCATCATTGAGTTAATCAAACCTACAAGTAAGACAATGTTGTCTACCTATACTTTTTCAGTCATGCCCTATTGATTTTCAAATTTCTTCTTGTACTTAAAACTAGAGGCATACTTTGACGGTTTTAGATAACCCAGATCTAGGTGCAAATCAAATAATTAAGTCATTAAAACACAATTGTACCTAGATCAAACAAAGCAACTAACTCCTTAGATTGTAATTAAAACTTTAAAATTTTGGAGATAGTTCAGAAATTTTTGTTTTTTTGTTTTTTTAAGAAAAAAAAATATAATTAGTATTAACCAAGAAAGGTTCCCCGTGAAAGAATGGTGGTCGCAGCGTCTTAAAAACCATCATCCAAACCATCAACGTTCAGGAAAGACTATGGCACAGGCTTTCAAGAACTAGTCTCCTAGACAGAACTCCCTTAGATCTTTACTTCTCATGTTATTAAGTTAAGTTAAATAAAAATTTAAGTTAATGAAAATCTAAGTTAATTAAGTTTAAAGAAAAGGTTAATTAAGTTAAGTGAATTAAAAAATCTAAGTTAATTAAGTTAAGTTAAAAAAATCTAAGTTAATTAAGTTAGTAAAAAAAAAGTTAATTAAGCTAAGTGAAGTAAAAGATCTAAGTTAATTAAGTTAAGTGAAAAAAAAAGTTAATTAAGTTAAGTGAAGTAAAAAAATTTAAGTTAATTAAGTTAAGTGAAGTAAAAAAAATCTAAGTTAATTAAGTTAGTAAAAAAAACTAAGTTACTTAAGTTAAGTTAAAAAAAATCTAAGTTAATTAAGTTAGTAAAAAAAACTAAGTTAATTAAGTTAAATAAAAATCAAGAAGAAAAAAAATAGCTAAAGAAAGAAAAATATAAAATAAAATAAAATTGAAAAAGGTAAAAGAAAATAAAATAATTTAAAAAAAATTAAAATTATGATTTAAAATAAATAAAATAAAAAAATTAAACATAAAAAATTAAAAATTAGGTTTTTTTTTATATTTTTTATATTTTTTATATTTTTTTATATTTTTTTATATTTTTTTATATTTTTTTATATTTTTTTATATTTTTTTATATTTTTTTATATTTTTTATATTTTTATATTTTTTATTTATTTTTTATTTTTATTTAAAATTTATAAAATTTTTTTTATTATTTCTTATGAAATTTAAAATTTGAAATTTGATTAAATTTTTTATTTTTTTTTTATTTTTTTACAAAAACAAAAAAAATCACAATTATTTACAGCACAAAAATATTTTTAAAATTTTGATAAATAAATTAAAAACGCTATTCCTTCCTAAGAATACGCCGAAAACTTGATGAACTTAAAAATCCAGATCACCGATTCTCGCAAATACTTCGTTTTAATATTTATAAAACTCATAAAGTCAACTAATCATTTCGTAGAGAATGATAAGTATACTCTCAAGGTCGATCTAAGGAAGGAATGTATGTGGTTTTTAATTTATTATTCAAACTTTTAAAAAATCTAAATTAAATCCTAAACATCCGTCACGATATTTTGGGTTTTTTTGTGTTTTAATCTACTTACATAAAAATAAACATAGATTCAAAAACATTTATGCAAATTTTATCTTTTATAAATAAATGGAGTATTTATGGATATAAAAGCTAAGTTAATTATCTTGCTTTCATATTATCTAGGTTATTAAAAATATGAATTCATATTTATTGATTCTCCCTTTTTTGTATGAATACCACCTTTGGTGCTAGATATTATTTGTTAACTAAACAAATCAATTAACACCTATGGGTGGGTTGATAACTAATTTGGTTAATGAAATTAATTCTTTTTCTAAGAGATTGAAAATGAACCATTTAAATGCCATTTGGTGGGGTTAGATACTTTAAACTTTATTCAAGGTGTCTAAATTAAACCTAAGAATTTAGTTATCCGAGTACTAACTTTCAAGTTTTAAACCACTACCGAAAGCGTGTTGTCAATACATTTTCAGGATAATAATTCTTATAAAAACTTTTGAAATAGAGCTTCACTCTAACTACCGTGATTGTACCAACAAATAAAAAAGCACTACTCTAAATCGAACGGATAACTAAACCTTAAAATCTAATTTTCGTGATTTAAGTTTGTAATGAAAAATAATATATTTCTTCTAACATTCTTAATATAAAATCTTGAATAAAAATAAAATCAATTCATTTTTGAGATTTTTACCTATTTAATATTTCGCAAGGTAACAACGTTATTATTATATCATTTTTACAACATTAGCACGCTTAAATTTAATCACAGCAAATTAAATATAACATGTAAGAATAAAGCATAAAAAATAAATCGCAAAGAAAATAAAATCCTTACAAAGATTGATGCCATTCTGTTGCTTAAAAAACCACCAAACGGAATTTGCACTCCCATTTATTGAATCAAAAAGCTAATAAATTACAAAAACATAACTAGTTCTTCCCAAAAAGGGAAGAACTCTAAAACTAAGCAAAACTAGCTAAAACATAAGAAAAACTAGCTAAAACATAAGAAAAACTAAAAAATAAAAACTAAGAAATGGAGAGAAAGAAAGAAGAAAGAAGTGTGTTTTGAAGTGAAGGGAATGGGGGCATTTATAGGTGAGGATGGAGAGAAAAAATGTTAAAAAAAATGTTAAAAAATGTAATAGCGCGTAATGGAAATGCTGAGGTCATTAATGACGTCATGGGGGCGGCTGCACGTGAAAAATGGGGCGAAAAGGCGCGCTGGGCGGCATTGGGCACCTGTGGCGTGAGCGGAGCGCGTCTGGCGTAACATGGAAGCATGGCGCACGGCACGCTGGGTAGTTGGGCTGGGCACGCCGGCGCGGTCGGGCGCTGGCCGCGTAGACCGGGCAACGGCGCGATTTTCGTCTTTTTGATTGTTTTGGCCTTTTCGACCCATTTTGTCCAATTTTCCATGTTTGTTGACCTTTTCCCACTTATTTATTAATATATTTGTGATGTATTGCTTCAAGTATTCCTCTTTGAGTCTTTAAATTGCGTTTTTAAACCAAAATACCTGAAAAACAATAAAAATACCTGTGATTCCGAAAAAGACAAATTTATATAAATATATGATAAAACATATAAATATATATATTTTTAATCAATTAATGTACATAAAATCATGGTTATTTTAGTGCTTTTTGAGCACTTATCACATATTAATGAAAAATTATGTTTAGAGATAAAATAAAAAATATGCATTTCGAAGTAAATGAAAGCCTAGTAGATATAGAAAAAAATCAAGTAACATTATTTGAAATTGTACAATTATTAACAAAGAAAATGAATTTAGTCCAAGAATCAAACACAAAATATTTATAGGAAATAATAGATATACAAAAATAATTACTAAAGAAAACAAAGGAATGTGGTTATAATAAACTACAACAAGATATGGACAATGAATTTTTAGAACTAAGAAAAGATGTATACAACATACATAGGAATAATGAAATAATATGTTATAAATATGATCCCTGACAAGGATTAAAAGAAGAACCACCAAGGAGATAAGATTCTTTGATTCCTAAAAATGAGAAAAGGAAAAATGAGGAACAATCTAAGAATAAAAAGATAATTCCAATTTAAGAGAATATAGAAAAGAATTAGAAAGAAAATTTATGGATCCTGAAAATAGAGATATAAAAACATTGGATTGACAACCAATGAATAAATATAAGAACCTTATAATGACAAACTTTGTACTAACAAAGAAGAGGATGATATGACAATAATCAGTGAAACTGATTATGAACTAGAAAACATGACCTCAAAAGGTCATATGAAACTAATTTCATTACCAGTCCCTTACCAAGAAGGAACATTTGACCTACATAAGGGAGAAAGAAATAGGAAAAGATCATAGCAACCTGATACTAAAAATAGAAGAAGACAACCACTTAAAATGGAGGAAGGATTGCATTGGGGAACTAGAGATAGTATTCTACCAGAGTTCAAACTCCATGAAAATTATAAATTTAAACTTCTAGATTTAGATTGTATAAGAGATAGCAAAAAAGCCTTAGATGAATAGGTTAGTGGAATGAGTGTGCTCATACAAACTTCTCAAATTACTCAAACAAATCCTTCAACCTGTAGAGTGCTTATAGCACCTAAAATGACAGAAAATGTTTAAGTTTGGTTTTCAAACTTAATAGATCAACAACATTTGTTAATGCAAGGAAATTCTTTCACAGGAAGAGAATACTTGGATACAATAATAAATGAAATATATAAAGAATTTATTGGAGAAAAAAAAGAAAGTACTATCACTGAATCCAGTGAAAATGAAATCAATGTAGTTAAATGGTATCTAACAAATATAGAAATTTGTAACATGTGTTACATAGATTCTTTTATTTGTGAATATGAAATGTATTACCATAAATTACCACCCTCTATGCAAACAACTTATAAAGAAATGTTTTTTTCAAAAATTACCTCGAACACTATATAAAACCTTAACAGAAAATTGGGAACAAATGAATAGAGAAACTATACCAGATACTCTAAGAGGAAGAATAAGAAGCCTTAAAAATTGGATCATTATTAAATGCCAAGAAAGAAAAGAATATAAACAAATAAGAGGAAATGATAAAATCTGATGTAATACAAGTGATTTTAGAATACTAGGGAAATATGTATGTAATATAAAATCTTATAAACAAAAATATAAATATAAAAAATATAAATTTAGAAAACAAAAATTCCAAAAATATAAAAAGAGATTTAATATAGAAAACTACAAGAAAATATATTTTAAAAGAAAGATTTATAAACCTTCTAAAAAAAGGAATTTTTGTCCTTCAGGAAAGAAAAAATGTAGATGTTGGATCTGTGATGAGGAAGGACATTATGCTAACGGATGTCCAAGCAGACTTCAACATAAAAAAAGATTTAAAAAGAAATTTCCACAAAAAGAAAAAATCATAGAAGAAGCTTTCAAAATGGAATTAGAACCAATTGAGGAATCTGATATAGATGATACTTATAGTATCTATCTATTGGAAGAAACTGAGGAAGAAATAACTGATTGAGAATATGAACACTTAAATTATAAATATTCTTCATCAAAAGATGAATGATTTGTATAGTATTACAAATCCAAATAGTACTTACATTAAAGTAGGACTAAATTTTAAAGGGTATAACACTTATCATTTACATGCATATATAGATACAAGAGCTAGTATGTGTGTAACCATGAGATATGTATTTTCAAAAGACAACTAGAAACAAGCACCAAAATATTTAATTTTAAGAATTGCTAATAATACTACAATAAAACTCAATCAAGTATTAAAAGATACTGATATAATGATAGGAGGAGAAAACTTTCACATTCATATCATATATTAATAAGAAATAGGAGTAGATTTGTTAATAATAAATAATTTTCTAAACTTATATAAACTTTTCATACAACATTTCGACAAAATAAGTCTCACAACCTTAGAAGGAGATACCATCTATGTTTCTAAAGTAAGAAAAGCTTTAACTATCTCAAATCCAACTTTCCTACAACAACATAAAAAGCAAAAACGTGGTTAGATAGAAGACCCAAAAAACCTTATTTAGAAAATATTTCATTAGATATAAAAGAAAAACAAAACTTTTTTCTCAATGAAATACAGAAGTCAAAGCCCTCACAGGCATTAGAAAACTATTAAAAATAGTCAGTTCAAAAAATTCTTTGGATCCAAAAATAAATAAATCTTAAAGAATAGTCAACATAAAATTAAGAGATCTTAACAATATCATAAGAGCAAAACCAATGATTTATACTCTAAAAGATAGGATTGAGTTTGGAAAACAAATTGAAGAACTTTTGGAATTAAAAGTCATAATACCAAGTAATACACCTCACTCTAGTTCAGCATTCTTAGTTGAAAAAGAAGTTGGGAAAAGAAGAGGAAAAAAGATAATGGTAATAAACTTTAAAGCACTGAATAAAGAAACCATTGACGATTGATACTTTATTCCAAAAAAGGAAGAACTACTATCATTAATAAAAGGAAAGAAATACTTCTCGAGTTTTGATTGGAAAAGTGGATTTTGGAAAATAAGATGAAATGAAGAATCCCAAAAATTAACAGCATTTAGTTTCCCCCAAGGACAATTCCAATGGACAGTTATACCATTTGGATTAAAACAAGCTTTAGGTATTTTTCAAAGATATATGGATAACATTTTTAAGAAATTACAAGATATTTGTTATGTTTACATAGATGATATTTTGATTTTCAGTAATGAATTAAATAAATATTATTTAGATATTATCAATATTCTACAAGAATGTAGAAAATAAGGCATTGTACTATCTGAAAAGAAAGCAGTACTTGCTCAACAACAAATTAAATACTTAGGGTTTGAAATTGAGGATGGAAAACATAATCTACAACTCTATATACTAAATAATATTCAAGGTTTTCCTAGTGAATTAAAAGATAAAAAACAATTATAAAGATTTTTAGGATGTTTAATATATGCAGAAGCATATATCAAGAAACTTGCAAAAATGAGAAAACCATTACAAGCAAAATTGAAAAAAGATCATATTTGGAAATGGACAGAAGAAGATACTCTATATATGGATAGAGTAAAAGAAAATGTAAAAACTTTACCAACTTTATACTATCCAGAACCAGATGATAAGATGTTAATTGAAACAAATGTTTCACAAGAATATTGGGGAGTAGTTCTTAAAACAAGAGTAGATGACAAAGATGAATATCTTTGTAGATATACATCAGGATCTTTCCAAGGTTTAGAACTAAATTATCATAGTAATGAAAAACAATATTTAGCTATTAAAAAGGCTATTAAGAAATTTGCAATATATGTCATAAGCTCTAGATTCATTGTTAGAACGGATAACAAGAATTTTGGTTATTTTTTAAGAACTAATGTTGCAGGTGATTACAAACAAGGAAGATTTGTTAGATGACAACAGTAGTTCAACCATTATAATTTTGATGTTGAACATCTTCCAGGCCATAAAAATAGTTTAGGTAATGCCCTTACCAAAGAATTAACACCTCTAACTATTTTTATGCTTTCAGGAATGGAACATCTTGATATCAAAATTAAGATAAAAGAAAAGGAGATAAAAAAACCTATAGGAACAACTCGAGTTGCTATATCTCAAGAAATCTCTTATGGAGACAAGAAAGAAACAGGAAGAACTTAATTGTTTAAAATAACCTCTAGAGACCAGAAGCTCAAATGAGAAATCTCCATTAAAAAAGGAAGAACCTAACAATTCACAAAAACTTCTGAAACCACAAAGCTCAATTAGGTAGATGAGGCATAAAAAAGTTTATGTGGTCTATAATGGCCCAAAACTAGGAATTTATAATAACTGGGCAGAAGCTAGAAAATATATTCTAGGAATTAGTGGAGTAACTCATAGAGCCTTTACCAATAGAATAGAAGCTGAAGGTAGTTATGCCAACTACAAAACACCAAAACTAATAACTCCAGAGGAGATAGTAAGAAATTATTCTGCAGCACTACAACAACAACCAACAGCTCCAAGTAGATTGAAAAATCTTGGAAAGATAACAAAAACTCTAGTGCTATTTAGGGAAACATCTCCTCCAGAGATATCAAAAATAGTAAAAGATTCAATACTATTGAGGGAGACATCTCCTAGAACTACTCCAATCATTGAAGATGAAAGTGACTAATATAGAAACCTCAACAAACTACAATGGTTGAGTCTCTATAATTTGGCCAGAAAATCTACCTAAGAACATATTGAAGATATGAAATTCTATGCTACAGATAAGGAATTTCCTATAGGAAGCAAATTCAATATATTGAAAAGAGTTGATCCAATATTTACGTATAAAGCATTTTATACAGGACTAATAGAAAATATATATCCAAGAATTAATTTAAGTGAATTAAATTGTTTCCCAGAAAAGTTTAAAAGAGCAATCAAGAATTTCAGAAGAAAATTAAAGTAGTTAATAAACCTGTTTATCTTAGATTTTTCAGTTAATTAATGGACTAGAATGAGGAAGAAATTATTAGTCCCTACCATTTCATCAAGATAGGGATTTACAACACAAACAAATAATTTCCCAAACCAAGTGCATTTCTAGAAAAGGAATTCAATGCGGAAGAACTCTATGTATTAAGAGGTCAAATGTTAAGCCAAATTTACTATAAATTGAGGAAGATTGACAATTCTACTGAGATTAAAGTAAATTATTCAACTAGTAAAGTCATCATCATTTCCCACAGTATCATGGCTCTGTTAGAAGAAGATGGTGAAAAAATCACCAAATATGAAACCAATTTTAATTGTAACAACCTAAAAATTGGTCAAGAAACAAGGAAGATATTATGCTTATATGCCAGAAAAGCCATCAAAGACCACAAATGCATTCTCTGCATCAAAGACTGAGAAGATGAAGATGTGTCATCACCAACGTCATCAAAAGAACCATCAATAGAAAATGACAGAAAAATAAGAAAAGAAACTATCAACAGAAGACTACAAAAGAAATAAAGATGTAGACCCCACATCTTAGTCGGCAACATTTGCCAAGGAAAAAAGTAGTAGCTATCCTTTAAAGTGGAAAAGTAGATGAATTATTAAAATAAGTGTAAAATAATAATTTTAGTCTTATAATCAGGGATTATTTTTTCAATAAAAGGAACCCTTATTATCATTTCAGAGGACACACGAATACACAAAAATTCAGAGCTCTCTACTCTGAAAAACTCTAGCATAGAAAACTTCTCTATCTACAAATCTTAAAACCAATAATGTTATACCCAGTAATTATGAGCGGCTAAGCACATGTATAATATTTAATTGATTTATTAGATAATTATCTTATAAATGGAATATATATGGATATACATTTTGTTAAAATTCAAACATATTTACTAATTGTACAATTTGATCCTCATTGACCATACTCCTTTTGACTAGTCAAAGATCATGTTAACTAATCAAAAGTTGTCACACATATATGGAGAAAATTTCCCCTCAATATCAACCATTTAGGCTTCATAGGCCGTTGTTGTATGTTTTGCAACACACAAAAATCGTGCAAGTATACACGGTCACAAGTAATAAAGATTTGTAAGTAGAGTATCGTTCCCACGAGGATTTGTTACTATAGTTTGTTGAGTACTAAAATTGTATCTCTCTGATTTTATCCAAAATAATCGTTAATTAAGAAAAAGTTTGAAAATAAAATAAGAGAACTCTAGGATTGCAATTTTTCACCAAACTAATCCACTCCAATCATATTATTTTCTTTGGATTTATATTTTTTAGTACATTTAATTTGTCAACCAAAAACTTCTTTTTTTTATTCATACATCTCTTGAAGCTCCGTCTACAAACACACCTCGTTAAATTAATTCACTATATCTCTATGAAATTAAATTCACCAAGAATTCATTAAGTTCTAAGTTCTCGAATGACCACAGCATTACAATTAGGGTATATTCCTATCCTTCATCGTACATGTCATTCTATTTACTGAGCAATATACACAAAATGCCTTTCTGAAGTTTATTTTTATCTGCAAATCGTTTGATAAAATTAAGTAAATAATCAAAAAGCATTAAGCACAAAATAGAACGAACAAATCGAGCGTCTTATAAATCTATAAACAAAAATAATTAAAATTAAAAGCTTCGTAAATTTAGATCAAATGCAACCCTAGAAAAATTAAATTACTTCTTAAAATTAAAATTAAAAATTACAGCATGATTCGGAGAAAAATTAGAAGAACGAAGGAAAATTAAAACAACACGAAACGAAATATTTTTTTGGCACCGCGGCTCATGACAAAAGCCAAAAAATGAAGCCTGCGTGTCCTGAGTCCAAAGCAGAACACCCCTGATTAGAAACATGACTATTGCTTTCCAATTGGCTGTTTTTGCATTAATTGCTACTTCATCAATCTTCTTGATTAGTGTACATCGTGTTGCTTCTCACGATGGTTAGTAGGGTAACAAAAATGTTGTATTTTACCGGTACATCATTGTGGATTAGACTGGTCTTTCTGGTGGGCATCCTTAATTCTCTTATCTCTTGAACCTATTCACTCTAGATAAAAAAGGGGCCCCTCCCCGAATTCTTTTAGTTTGGGAGACATATTCAAATTCAATAGAAGTCCCAAAAATGCAAATAAAGAAAAAAAAATTCTAAAAACTAGAGGGGGGCCCAATTTATTCTTATTGTATTTCTGTATTTTTTTTTCTTTTAAAAGTTGAATATGTATTCAATATGTATTAGAATTTTATCTATTCTATAGATAATTTTATATAGAATTTTATTCTATAACTAGAATAGTTACAATGTTAGAAGAATAATTATATAATGTAACTAGAATAGTTATAATGTTAGAAGAATAATTATATAATGTAACTATGTACAATGTACAGTATAAAATACTAAAATGAATTGTATATATATATAATATGTATAAATTGTTCTAATTTCTTCATTGTGCGTGCCACGTGTCAACATCTGATTGGCTGAAAGATTTCCTATGGCCACGTGGCAGCACATCATTTGCTGAACAAACCGGCTGCACACAGGAAGGGCGCACAGGATTGGGGCGCCAAAAACTGAGGCAACGGCTGGAAACGGGGGTTTGATTCAGTGCGGTCGCGCTCATGATAACATACCATATGTCAGAATATTATTCACTTAAAAATTAGTGGGACACGTGGCATATTCTTGTGCAGCAAAGCGAGGATGCCTGCTACCATAATCCGCGTCACACACGATTTCTACATGGGTTCGATGCGCGGCAAGCTTGGTTACAGCGATACGGGCCGTTGATCGATCGACGGTCGATCGCCTCGGGGGAATCACGCGTGAGCATGTGGGTCACTCGGCAAACTGCGCGCGACACGTGAGGCCCAGCACGCTTGACCTACACAAAGGAATATCTCTGTACCGCTCTCCTTGAGTGGGCTTGATGAACAGCGCGAATGCTGAGTCGTTGATCCTTTGATCGGACGGTCCACGTTTGGCGAGTGTGATCTTGCGCGTGGCCTTCTTCTCCCCTACGCAGAAAAATAACTTCTTTTAATTATGTTTTCACCCAGAAATATATTTCAAATTACATTTTAAACTTTGTTTAATTGCAATACAGCCCTTTACTAATTTTAAATTAAATTTTAAAATTTTAATAACTAAAATTAAGCCCAAATTTAATTTAATTTATATTTTCAACATTGATAAATTGCAATTAAATACTTATTTATTGTGAAATTATATTTGTGGACATAAATTTGAAATTAAGTACATTTTCGATACAAATTATTGAATTTTATTAAAATTGTATTTTTAGCAAATAAAAAGAAAATATTAATTTATTTAACAAAAAATAATAAATATTAAACGAACATAGCAATTATCATTACTAAAATTGATGAAAATAACTGTATAAAATACAGTTATCAGCCGTCCCTAGTAGGTTAGGTGATTTAGTTACTTTTCCTGACAAAATAGCATAGTTGCATCGTGATAGGGACATTTTAACTGTCTAGGCAACTAGTATCCCTTATCTATCTAATTAGTTGTAATCTTGATGCCTCAAGCTTTTCAATAGATATTTACATGTGTCAAATAGAGTCTTACTTGAAAAGTTATAGCTAATCAAATTTCCCAATGGAAAATTCAACGTGAGTCTTACAAATTTTGATTCTTAAATCCTGATAGTTATCTAATTAGATTCTTAATTATCTCTTTGAATTTAAGCCCATAGGTAAAATTATTGGTAAGATTGAACTTGTAAACTTATATATAGATCATTTCTCTATCATTTTTATTCATCCCAGATCTATTTAGTCAATTGTTGGAGATTATGTGAAGAGAATATCTTCTGAACAATCTTAACTTCAACAACCCTTTGGAAGTGGATAAAAAATCTTTTCTTTTTGTTTTTATCTTCAACTTTTCTTGAATTATGCATGAATACTAAGAACATGAAGAATACAATATTTTTTTACTTTGTACTACACTTGTAGAACCCCAGTTAGTAGGATAGGAAATGTTTTGAAAAGGTGTGCTCTATAGAGGTGGAATGTTGATAGAGTTATAGCAGAGAATGAAGGAAAAAGAAGAAGAACTCCAAGAGGAAGAAGAGAAGTTTAGCAATGTATTCGGTATATATCTTTACTGAATTCAAGAAGCTTTATATATAGCCTTACAGGAATGGAATCAAAGGATAACATCCTAACTAATTTATGACATTCCTAACTGAATTCTAATTCTGGTTTTGTTGTTTATTCGGTGGTCCCGCTTTCTGAATTCTAACCGAATTCTTTGTGCCTTCGTGTGCTTATCGTCTACGTGCGCCCATGCGCCTTATGCACCTAGTGCTGTTCTAATCATTATGAGTAGAGGTTGCTCATATCATTCCTTCCTCCCTTTGAGAATCCTTAACCTCAAGGATGAAGTTAGGGTATAATTTCAAAAATCACCACTCATTTTCCCATATAGCTTATTTATTGGGATGCCCTTCCATTTTATCAAAATTTCTATCTTGGGTTGATATTTCCCTTCTGAATCACATGATGATCAAGAATGGTTTTAGGTTGAGGTATGATTGTTGCATGATATAAGACAGAAGGAAGTTGCCTCGAGCTTGGTGTAATTGATCCTTCGTGCTTCTTCAACTTACTAACATGAAATACATCATGTATTTGAGAGGCAAGAGGAAGTGTCAGCCTGTAAGCCATTGGTCCTATTCGTGCGATAATTTTTTATGGGCCAAAGAACCTAGGAGATAACTTTCTTGATGAATAGAAGGCCACTGAGATTTTTCTATAAGGTTAGAGTTTCAAATAAACATAATCTCTTTCCTTGAAGAAGACCTATCGCCGATGCTTGTCAGCTTGGAATTTTATACGGTTCTAAGCTTGTAGAAAATTGTGCCTTAATTCTCATACAAGGGTGTCTCTGGTACGTAGATGTTCATCGACTGCTGGAACTTGAGTAGTTTTGGGAACATATGTTAATAAGTGTGGAGGTGCAACACCATAGACTACTTCAAAGGGAGTTATCTGTGTGGAGGAGTGGACGGAAGTGTTGAAACTATACTCATTCTAGGGAATCCATTCAATCCACTTGCGTGGCTGGTCTCTAGTGAAGCAGTGTAGATACTACTCGAGTGTGTGGTTAGTTACCTCAGTTTGTCCATCTGATTAAGGGTGATAACTAGAGCTCATGCATAATTGAGTTCCTTGTAAGTGGAATAACTCTTTCCAGGAGGATTTGATACATACCTTATCATGATCACTGATGATAGAGTTAGGCATGCCATGTAGGCGGAAGATGTTGGTCACAAAAGGCTTGGCCACAGTGGTGGCTAAAAATGGGTGTTTCATAGGAACAAAATGGGCATATTTAGTTAAGAAGTCCACAATCACCATTATAACTGTATGTCATTTTGAAGATGGTAACCCTTCAATGAAATCCATTGAGATGTTAGCCCAAATCTTATCAGGTATGGGAAGGGGATGAAGTAATCCTACTGGTTTCATGCCTTATGTTTTGAACCTTTGGCAAGGCTCACATTGCTTAATGAATTTCTTCAATATTTGGCACAATTTGGGCTAAACAAAGATATGTTTGATGCGAGAGAGGGTTTTGTGAAATCCAAAGTGCCGTCCAATTGGGGCGGAATGATAATCAACTATGATCTTAGGTATAAGGGATGAGTTAGGGCTTAGATATACCTTATTTTCCTTAAACCATACTCCATCTCATTGTAGCAGTTGTGAGCAATTGTAGGAGTGGATTTGGCTATCAATGTTGTGTAGAAAGGTTCTTGTTGGACTTCCTTCTGAAGTTGTGGCCACTAGTCGATATATGGCTGAGATATGCTTAAAAAATGAAACTTCACTACTCGGGAAAGAGATTCTGCTCCTTGGTTTTCTTACCCATGTTTGTATTCAATTTTATAATCATAGACAAGTATTTTAGGTAGCCATTGTGCTTGTTCTGGGTTGGTAATACACTATTCTAACACATTTGAGACTCATATGGTCGGTGTGAATGGTGAAGGTTTTTCCCAGTAAGTAAGGGGGCCATACTTTGATGGCTTTAATGATAACCAACATTTCTTTCTCATATGTTGATAAAGCCAAAGCTAAACCCTTGAGAGCTTGACTAAAGTAAGCTATTGGTTTGTCTACTTGGGTAAGGATAGCTCACATTCAATTACAAACCCTTGGGAAAATTTTGGAAGGCTCAAGATTGGTGGTGATGTTAAAGCATCCTTTATCTGTTGAAAGGAATTTTTAGCTACTTCATTCCAATGAAACCTTTCCTTGGTCAAGAGACGAGTTAAGGGAGCTTCCAAGCTACCAAAATTGTGTATACATTTTTTGTAATAACCAGCTAACCCCAAGAATCCTCTAACTCCTTTAGATGTGGTTAGGGTTGGCCATTCCTTAACAACTTGGATCTTTGAAGGGTCCACTGAGACCCCTTGATCTAAGATCACATGACCCAAATATTCTATTTTTTTTACTCCAAACTTACATTTGGTTTCTTTGGCATACAAGTTGTTGGTCGCCAAGAGATGAAGGACCACTCTCAAGTGTACCAAGTGTTCCTCTCTTGATTGTGAGTATATTAGGATGTCATCAAAGAATACCAGAATGAATTTTCAAAGGTAGGGTCGAAAAAGGTCATTCATGAGACCTTGGAAGGTAGCTGGGGCATTAGTAAGGCCAAAAGGCATTACTAAAAATTCATAATGGCCTTCATGGGTTCTAAAGGTTGTTTTAGGGATATCTTTTTCATAAAGTCTGATTTGATAATACCCTGATCACAAATCTAACTTGGAAAAGATATGAGCTCCATGGAGCTTATCTAGCAGCTCATTAATCATAAGAATGAAGTACTTATCTTTAACTGTGCTATCATTCAAAGCTCGATAATCTACACAAAACCTCCAGCTACCATCAACCTTTTTGACCAACAAAACTGGTGAAGAAAATGGGCTACTGTTGTGTCTGATCAACCTTGATTGAAGGAGTTCCTTAGCCATCTTTTCAATTTATGCATTTTGGTAATAGGGATAACGGTATGGCCTGACATTGACATGCCCTACAGTAGGTTTTAAGGGTATACAATGATCTTGCTGATGGCTTGGTGGAAGACATGAGGGAAGTTCAAATATGTGAGAGAAATCTATTAGCAATTGCCTCATTTCAGGGAATGGGGAGTCGTCTTCCTGCCTATCATAAGCATCTATGGGAAAAATTTGTAGAAACAACCCTATATTCTGTAGCTCATAGCATTCCTTGTTGGTTAGAATTGCATTGTTGGTTTATTGTAACCCTTGGAATTTATGGGTGACTCCTCCTTCCTTGAAACTGAGGGTGAGCCTCCTATAGTCCATCTTTATCGGCCCTAGGGTTTCAAGCCATTGAACCCCGAGCACTACCTGACAGGCAGTTATTGGTAGCATAGAGTAATCTATAGAGACCAGATATCCCTGAATAGAAAGAGTAAGGCTGCTGCATTGCCCACACATTCTATCTTTTCATGATTGGGTATCATAACTTCCAATCTCTTACTTTTAGTGACAGTTAAGCAAAACTGGGAAACCAGGGTTTGATCAATGAAGTTATGAGTACTACCCACATCTATCAAAATTAGAACCTTCTTATATCTTAAATTTCCCACAACTCGGAGTGTTTATGGATGATTGGTACCTGTTATTACATGAAATGAGATTTCTGGCACCAACTACTGAGGCTCTTGTTCAGGAAGTTCTTCTATTTGAGCTTCTGTGGGTTTTTGAGGCAATTCCTCAATCATAAACATTTGTGGTCACGCATATCGGTGGCATGCTACAAACATTTCATCACAGTAGTAACATAAGCCCTTATCTCTCCGTTCTCAAGCTTCTTGATTAGTTATTCATATGAAGGCCAATGGTTGGGGTGGAGTGGTACACTATTGAGGTGAGGGTCCAAGCACACCAGTGTTGGAGCTATTTGTTGGTTTGGAGGGGTTTGTATAAGACTGATAACGTGGATTCTGAGCAGATTTCTTTCTTCAATAAGTCTAGCTACCCCAATGGCATCAGCCAATGTTTTAGGCTGTTTGATCTTAATATCAAGGCGGATTTCATCTCTCAATCTAGCTATGAAGCACCCTATTAGGAATTCTTCTAGTAGACTGTCCACTTTGTGAGACAATCTTTCAAATGCTTCCTGGTATGCTGTTACACTAATGTTATGCCTTATATGAGTTAGGGCTTCTGAGGGGTCATCGTAATCTGTTGGTCCAAATCTGAGTTGACCAGCATTGGTGAATTCCACCCACGTAAGTGGTCTAGGAAACTTTCTCAGCCATCGATGCCATTATAACGCAATGCCTTCCAGATGGAAGGATGCGAGTTACACTTGCTGATCTGGGCTAACGTCGGTGAACTCAAAATATTGTTCAACCTTATAGATCCAACCAATGGGATCTTCACCAAAAATCTGGGAAATGATAGTTTCAAGTTGGGGTGGGGGTTCTGTGGTCGATCGTGAAATGTGGGTACAGAGTTCCCTCTCTTGCGAAGGGGTTAACCTCTGGAATGGTATGCCTTGCGCATATAGCTTGCAACTCAGTGAGCACAATACCGAGAGTTTCTATGACCTAATTACAGAATTCAACATTCGATTTCCCATGGGTATCCATATTCGAACGGCTTTGATACCAGTAATAAAGTTATAGCAGAGAATGAAAGAAGAAGAAGAAGAACTCCAAAAGGAAGAAGAGAAGTTTAACAATGTATTCGGTATATATCTTTGTTGAATTCAAGAGGCTTTATATATAGCCTTATAGTAATGGAATCAAAGGACAACATCCTAACTAATTTCTGACATTCCTAATTGAATTCTAATCACTACTAAAAAAAATGGGTATTTAAGTCGATATGTAAAGTCAGTTTTTGAAAAAATTTGACTTATAATGAATTTAATGTCGGTTTGGTGTAGAATGACGCTATTCACGTAGGACATATCATCAATTGACGTGTCGAACCAACACTATGTCCTACGTGGATAGCAACGGTTGACACGTAGAACCAACGCTACACACATGGATAAATTCTTCTCTTTTTTCTTCCCCAGACAGAAACTATTCCAAGCACTGCATAACTCTCAAAAACCCAAAACCTCATCCACACTCCCCCACTCTTTCTCATTTTTCGGCCACGTACTACTACCAATTCAAGCGCCGGTTAGTGGATTTTCTTCCTCTCTAACTAATATTTTAGAGCCCCTATTTTTTTGAGCAAAATACTCAAAAAAAATTATACCCATTTCTCACTTACAAAATACCATTTTTTCTTCATTTTGTCACTTCATTTACTCTTATAAGTATTTCTATTAATCCTACGCACCTATTATTCATATTTTTCCGTTATTATGTGTTATTATTTATGTGTATAAATTTTTGTATTATATTTGTAGGTTTGTATTATAATATCATGAGAAGAATATGATGATCTTGAATAACATAAGACAATATCATGGTAATTTTTTTTGCTTTTAATTAATATTTTATTTTTTAATTATTTGTAATATTTAAACTATTTGTTAAACATATTTTGTTTTCATTTATGCTATTATTTAGTGATTGAATACATGTTTTAATTTAAGTATAACAAAAAATGAGTAAATTTTGTAAAAAAAATAATTAAAAATTTAAAATTGGTTCACCGTGTGAACCGACTTTAAATTTTAAATCATTTCATTTAAAGTCGATTTTAACCGATTTAAATACTCATTTTTATAGTAGTGAATTCTGATTTGTTGTTTATTTGGTGGTCCTGCTTTCTAAATTCTAATTGAATTCTCTACGCCTTCGTGCGCCTATCGTCTGCGCACGCCCGATGTTGTTCTAATCATTATGAGTAGGGGTTGTTCGTATCAAAATGTCTTGTTGTAATAAGTTTGATGATTTTTCTTATAGGTGCTCCCGACTTAGCAGCAAAAAACACAATCACAACAATAAACACAAAGACCGATCTATCAAAAGGCTCGGAATGTAGATGAGAAAAGGACCCAACCACAAGGATGGACATAGATGGAGACCGAGCAAGAGGAAGATTGTAGCATGGCATTTCCAATAAGAAGATCCGTACGGGCATGGAGTCAATCAACCAATTAGTTATTCAACGTTTTTTTATTTTTAATATATATATATGATTGAGTAATTCCTGCGAGCTGCTTTGCAAAATTCACGAGTCGCATAATGATACATCAGCATTTATGGTGCGATTCACTGTCCATGTTCTACTTTGGGTAGGTAAGTTTAGTGGATAAAACTTAAAAGGATCAATAGTACTTTCTTTACTGGCTTGGCAATAGATGGAACCACTCGTTTGCCTTATGTCAGCATTAAATGTTCATAAGTTGTAGTTTTGCGTCATTTTGTAAGGATTTTTATACATGTGCTTATTTAAAAAAAAAACAAATTCTAAATTTAAAATTAAACCAAATTTAGCTTTTTTATAGGTTAGATGATCTAAAGTAAATTTTAGGGATGTTAGAAGTTTTCATTTAATAAAATCTATGAAAATTAATATTTTTACTTTTAAAAAAGATAAATTTTATTATATTATATTTATAATATTCATATTTATCATTTAATTAATTTATTTTTATAGGTTAAAAAAAATATATTTTAACAAATATTTCTTAATAAGTATGTTTGAAGCGTTTTTGTTATTTTCTTACTAATTTTAACAACATTAAAATTTTTATAAATATTATCTAGGAAACTTTAATTTTTAATAAAGTTAAAATTCCTAAATAGCAACGTATGTAAAATATATATTATGATAAAAATTCTTTTGATTTATAGGTTATGTTTGTGTAAAGAAATTTTTGATAAAGAGTCGTAAGTTCAAAACCATCAAATTGAGTGTACTCAAACAGATTATGATTTTTTTTTAATTTATAGTTCTATTCATATTATGATTTTTTTACCGACCTTCGAAATAATATCAGCTTGTAAAATAAGTAAATGGTTTATTTATATAAACACTAGAAAATGGTTTTGTATTGATATATCTTTATACATAAAAAATTCTTGTACTATTATGTCGTAGAATTAGATACATTAATATTTTTAAACTTTAATTATAAGAAGAAAATAACACCCAATAATATTAAATAAAGTTTAATTGAACGGTACCTAACATTTAATAAATTCAAAAAATCATAATTTTATTTAAATAATATCTAATTGAATAATATTAAATACAAAATTATGGATTAAGTTTTTTTTAATAGTAAACATACGATTAGAATATATAATATATTATTTTATGATTATAAATTGTAAATATTATTTTCTTATTTTTCTAAAAATATAATGTTAGAGCTTATTAAAAAATATATATTCTTGATAGTTTTTGTGAGTTATAATTATAACAATATGGGAGATAAATTGGACTGGATTGTGTTATGGTAACCTGTATCACACGAATTTATTTAAATATATAATGGTCTTATTGGATTATAGTGCATTATTCATTAGTTCGTCACATATGGAGCGATTCAGGGTTGTCAACAAGAATAGGTGAGGTAAGGCAAGGTTGGGGAAGAGTTGAGGACTCTTTTACTATTTTTCATAATCAAATTAGTATTTGATTTTTATTTTTTAAAAAAAAAAACTTTATGAGGACATATGGAGATCTCAATGAGAAATATAGACTCCTTACTGGGAACAGAGATCTAAGAGATATTTTAAGTACATTTAATAATTATTTTTTACTATAAATGAAAAGGTATTTCAAAAAATGAAGTTAATGATAGATATTTTATAATAAAAAGAAATAAAAAAAATTGAGCCAAAAGAATTAAAAATATATTGATAAGATAAGAAGAAAAATATAAAATATATATATCTGGATATAATATCTTTTTATATTAAATAACTTTATTTATATTTTTTACAAACTAGTTCAAAATTATACAAATAAATTATAAAATAATTACAAGATTTAAAATTTTAGGATTTAAAATTTTAGGATTTACGTAAAAAAATTAAATAGTTTTTCTAAAAAAAAAGTTATAGATGTTTTAAAAGAACAAATGTATAACTTATTTAATATTAATTTGTGTTTCAATGTAGCAAAATTTATAAATAAATTTATATATTTATTAAAATTAGGTATATAGTTTCGAAAAACGAGCGAAAAATGCAATATATGTCTTTGCCCTTAATCGTGTTACAAAAATATGAATCTTTATTCCGATATTTCATTCTCTATTTTGTTGTCTCTATTCTTACCTTCAACTAAGAAATCCCTATAGAGATTTGTCCAATAAAAAAAAGTTGACTATCTTAGTCCAATGTGTTTACAACACTATCATTACCCAAATTGTATAAGAATTATTAAATAAAGGTTTAATTAGATAGCATAATTCTCTCTATGGATGTGATTTTATTTTTAATTTCTTTATGTGATTTTTTTATAATGTAAAAAATATATGTTTAACGCATATTTAAAAATATAATAGATATAATTTTTATAAAGTTAAAAATATATGTTTTTTATAAGATAAAAAATATATGTTTTTTCAAGTAGTTAAAAGTAAAATTAGTTAAATTATTGAGTTATATAAAAATCAAAAATTTAAATAAATTGGTCCATAATAATAGAAAACATGCTAGTTTTTATTAAAAAAATTCTTAATTTAATTTACTTCTGATCCCTCCATCCTCACTCAAGACATTTTTTTTACATTTTTAATTAATAAATTTAAAAACATTAGCGTTTCAATCCCAAAGGTTTGTTCATGTTTGAGATAGATTTATAGTTTAGGTGGTATATTTTTCTACATCTATCATCTTTGACCAAAATTTGTATCATATTCGTATAATATTTTATATATTTAATAAAAAAATCAAGTTTTAGTATCATATATATATATATATATATATATATATATATATATATATATATATATATATATATATATATTAGGTGTTTATATCAATTTTTATCAACATCAGATAGGATTGCTCTTCATAGAATTTATAAGATGAACAAACTGTTAAGATCTTGGACCATCTTGTGAAGGGTGATATTCGATCCTATGATCTTCAAGTTAGTAGTTATAAGATATAAGGTAGAGAAGATCTTAGTCTCGTTATAGTAATTTTATGAAGAAAAAAAGAGTGATTAATCAATTGTAATTCTCCGTTATAAGATCTAGTAATTTCAATAAGATACAAGATTGTAGATGATGATATTATGTTATGCATAAGTATATATATATATATATGGAAAAAAATAAATCAACATCAGCTCTCCAAATTTTCTGGCCCTTGGGCTCGGTCTTACTATAATTTCTGTCATTACTTGTATTAAATACTTCTTCCAATTTTATTGACAATTTTGAGCTTGCACTTGAGTAATTTTTACTCACCTAAGTAGAAAACTTTACACTATATCTGGCCATTCAAAATGTGCAAGAGAGTTTTTTGATGTGAGGGGTGTCTTTGGTCAATGGACTTTCAGTTAGAAAGTTACGTTGAAATCAACATTTTTATCAAAGAAGCCAAACTTTTACTTATTTTTGTGGGAAGCTCGAAATTAAAATCCTAAGCTCAGGATTAGCTAATTGATATTGGCCATTGATTGTGACTTTAGGGAGGTGAGTGAGATTAACTCACCACTCCAATAAATACAAAGTCACATATTTTATATTTCTCACAATTTATAATAATTTCTCAAAGTTCACAATTTTGATAAGAGAGAGAAATCAAAGGAAAATTTTCTTCCTAGTTAACTTTTCTCTATTAATTTTTCTTATTTCATTGTTCTTTATTTATTCTTCATTTGTTGTTCATTTATTTTGTATGTAGTGTAGGATGATTATTTTTCATTGTCCAAATACTTTGCACCCCACGTTGCTTATACCACATTTTCTTGTACATGAAGTGATGGATACCAGGTTTATGCATGCATAAGATCAGGCCTGGGCATCACTGGTGCGTACAAAGGCAAATGAGGATTGACTAGGATAATACTCGTTAGAGGTTGAGTGGAGGTTAGATAAAGGCATGGTTGGTAAAGTCCTAGTTGGTGGTGACGTGGACGATATTGCCTTGGCCAGTGACGTTTTCGCTAGTTCCCCCTTGGCTAGCGATCTTCTAGGTGCTAGCCTCTTGGCTGGAAGCCCCCTACATGATTAAGTTTTGGCAAACAAAATTATAGTCAACAAAGTCTTGGCAAACAAAGTTATGGCCAACTAAGTCTTGGTAAATGAAGTTGTGGCCAACTAAGACTTGGTAAATGAAGTTATGGCCAACAAAATCTAAAATCTTGGCAGATAAAATTATGGCCAACAAAGTCTTGCCAACTAAGACTTGGTAAATGAAGTGATGGCTAATAATTTTTTGGTGAACAAATTTATGGGAAATAAATCTTGGCCAATGAATTTATAGGCAATAAAATCCTAACCAATGAAGTTTTGGCTAACCAAGTCCTGGCCAACGACATCCTGGGTGATGAAATTCTAGTTGGCCCATTCCTAACCGATGAACCTTTGCTAGTAATATTCTATCTTAAAAAGTATAAATTGATTGATGCATCTGATCCTTCCAATCATTACAATCTTTTTGTTATGTATATAAAGACAGTTCTAGGATCTTGAAAGGATATGTCAATAAGATGACTTCCTTCTTTCTAGAAGGTTTTCGTAAGTATGGGGAACCTTGGTTACTTTTTTGTGGGTACCCTTGTTGTTTAACACTTGGATTCTTTTTTGTAAACCTTTTCTTAACTCATGTACTCTTATTTCTCATTGGGATGAAGTTATATAGATATATAGAAGACTAGATACCTTTAGAAAGTTAGGGATCACATCTTGATCACCTTAAGCTCTAGTAGGACTAGTATTCTAGTATACTTTAATATACCCTTGGTTTGTGCCTGGACTTTGTCCAAGATGTCAGCGGATTGTTGAATCTCTAGCAAGGTATTTGATGAAGAAAGATGCACTGAGATACATCTCAATGAATATCTAGAAAGGTAGTGGACAGGTTTTTGTGGCATTGGCCTTCTATTACTTTATACATTTTATCTTGTACTTGTAACATTATTTTTAGACCTAACTGTCACCATATATATTTAGGATTCCATGGACCTTTGTGTTGACATGCGAGTGTGGGAGGATGCACAGGCATAAAACAAAACGTGGATATTAGACATAAGGTGCTCAAAGATGGGGAACTATTTCTCTTTCATGGCTTAACCCAATCTAGTCGAAAGAAAATGCATGGAACCTCTTCTAGCTAGCTATACTCCTAGCCAACCATTTCTTGGCTAGAATGGCCAGTGGTAACCCTTTTAGTCGGTCACTTTATAACCTATCATACCCTTAGTTGGCCATATTCCTTGCTAGTTACACTAATATCTATCCACCTTCTTGGCTATTTAATCGTGTTATTGGCTGGTCATACCTCCTAGTCCTTGCCTATCTAGCTAGTAGTGGTTTGATCTTTGCACCATGCATTGACTCGGTTGGGAGACCGATGGCTTTAAAGTTTGGGTGATATTTAACTTGTACCTAAAGCCTTACTTTTCTATTCAGGCCTTATTTATTTGAATTTTTTTCTAAGTTGGGGTGACTTTTGGATCCAAGTGTTGCTTAGTTAAGCCCTTCGATATATCAACCTTGTTTCTTGGAGTACTTGAACTTGTTCAAGCGGTTTAAGCATCAAATACTTTTCAACTTAGGAAAATTTTTAGTTACTGCTTTGTTATAGATTTATCATCTCACTTATTGAAGCCTTCTATACCTAAGTATGGTGCATGAATTTAAATATACTTCCTAGACCTAAGATGGTATGGCTTGTGAGCCATGGCACTTTTTTAGAGTCTATGCCTAACTCTTGGGCAATAGGAAACTTGATAAGTCGTTCTTGGTGTTAGCCGTGACTTAGACCACATGCCTAACATATTGATCTTTTGAAAAACATTTTGTAGTCTTGCCTTGAAAGTGCAAAGCTCACATGTTGAGATATCTTTTATTCACTTCTTGGTAATTATGTGTACCTAGGCAAGATATAGAGGATTTTATTGCATGTATTTTTATCATGTGGTAGTTTAGGCACTGGGACATGTGGCTCACAAGTTGGGATACTTCATTATTCTAGTTGTAACTTAATATGTTCAGCTTATGTGATCTTTTGGTGGTTTCAGCCTTGAAGGGCAATACTCACCTGTGATGTATTGAGAGATTTAGACTATCTAAGTATAAGAAGCTCAAGCTCACTTGTAGGGCTATTTCTTATTCACTCCCTGTGGAAGGGGTATATTCTCTACAAGATACTAAGGGCTGCTTAGTACTAGAGTGGTGTATTTCTTGAGCCATGACCCCTCTTTCAAGGTCTAATGTCGATTAAGATATGATTAGACCAAGATAAGTTATTCTTCATGTAAGCTTTGAAGCGAATTGTACTATATATAATCAGGGTGAATCATTTAGGGTTATTTAATCATGCCTAACTTTTATAGTCTGTTCGATGGTCTGGGCTCTAAGACTGAGTACTCACTTGCAAGGTTGCTTCTTATTCACTATTTGGGTAGGGTGCAATCATTGGCTAGGTGCAGGGCACTAGGGGTACTAATCTTTTTCACACCGAGTTAGCTTAGGCCCGCTCTTTATATGATAATGAACTTTATATTATGTTGAATCTTCTAAGTGAGGCCATACGTGGCCTAGGTACTTACAAACACAATTTTGTTACAAAAGGTGTTAATGAAGCATTGTATGTCCTTCTTTTATAGTAGAGCATTGTTTCTAGCTCATGTAGATTCTTCATACGTAGCTTCATATGCTACTTTTTGTCTTTCTAGGATTACCATTATATCTGGAGCCACAGGAAGAGAATATATGTAGAGGCAACAACTCTGACCATGTATATAAATGAGCTTTTTGAACTTCTGTTATTGGGCCTTCTTAGTCTCTATTCACCTCTTAGATGTATGTCTTTAGGGCTTTCTATGAATCTTTAAGGCCCAAGAGCAATCAAAAAATGTTTTGAACTTGATTTATCTTTCCTACCCAAGTGCTCTTATAGGGAACTTGTGTATATTTCTAGAGTACGTTTATACAATACTCTCTCTCACATAAAGTTGTAGCATTGACCTCTTGCATAGATGTTTTAGACATAAAAATATATATGTCTTTAGCCTTGATTTAGGTACTCCTTTACAGAGGCTACCCTTAACTATTTTTGAGGTTGCTAGGTACAGGGTGAAGATATCACCTGGTTAAGAGCTAACCAACAGTTATGGATAACTGATAACTGTATTTTATATAGTTATTTTCATCTATTTTATTAATTATAATTGCTATGTTCTTGACATTTTTAGTTAATTTTAATGGAATAAATTAATATTTACCCTTTATTTGTTAAGGAATATATTTTTAAGAAAAATTAAAGAATTTGAATCGAAAATATACTTAATTACAAATTTATGTCTGAAAATAAAATTTAAATTAAAAAAGTGCTTAATTGCAATTAATAAAAGTCTAAAATATAATTTGAATTAAAATAGGGCTTATTGTAATTAACAAAAGTGTAAAAGTGAGTTTAAATTGAAAAGGGGCTTAATTGCAATTAACAAAAGTTTAAAAGTTTATTTGAATTAAATTGGAGGGCTAAAATTCAATTAAGCAAAAGTTTATTTTTTTGCGCAAGAAATAAGTCCACGCGCATCTATTGTCCGCGTGCCGCATGCACCGTTAGATCATACTATCAACGATGAAGCTCAATGCGTGTAATACAAACACGACCAAAAGATATTGGACGCAAGTTTTCTAGTTGCACGCTGCTCGGTGCGCCGTGTGGGTCCCACCTATCGGGTAGGCCGGTGTACAGGGTGGGACCCACGTGTATGTTGCGTGTCTACCAAAAGAAGTGGTCCCATGTGACGCAGTCGACGGATTCATCGTGCACCCTTCCCTTCCCATGCGTAATTCAATGCCGCGTGTCCCAAATATTATTTCAGCAAATTAGGAAATGACATATGGCATGTGTTTCGTTAAAGGAAAAATACAGAAACGACACCCGATCCAGTATTTTTTGCATGCGCCATGTGTCCTCGATGGCAATAATCCCGTGTTACGCGTTATTTGTTCACTCTCTCTTCCCAGCGAATAATTGGCTGCCACGTGTCTCATTATATCTTGCAACGAATCAGATGGCGACACGTGACATCATGAATTGAAATGAAAATCAGCAACGACACACGTTCCCCTGTTTTGCGCTATTTATATTTGAAACGTGTGATTGCGTGTTTCAAGCATATTGTCCCCCACGTGGATTTTATTATTAATTTCGATACGTTATTTTGTCTCCCGCGTGTAGAAAAATATATTTTAAAATATGTTTGTTTTTTAGAAATTTGATGTTATAAATAAGGGATTATTGTGATAGATTGAGAGTTTCAATTTTGGTTTGTTTTGGAGAGTGTTCTGGACAGTGGTACACGCAAAAGCCATTTTTGTTGTGTGCTGCATGTGCCATAAAATTTAGAGAGTAGAAATGTTTAATTTTCTTTGTGTTCTTTAAGTGATATTCCTTAAATGTTATAATTGTAATTTTTATTTATGAAGTAATTTAATTTTTCTAGGGTTACATTTTATCTAAATTTATGAAGCTTGGATTTAATTATTTTTGAACGATTTATTAGACTTTTAATTTGTTTATTATATTTGTATTTAATGCTTTTGATTATTGGAAAATTTATCAATTGATCTATGGCACTTAAATAAACTTGAAAGAGGCATTTTTGTGTATATTGCTCATGGATAGAATAACATATATATATGAAGGATAGGAATATACCTTTATCGTATATGTGGCCATTTGAGAACTTAGAGTGTAATGAATCTTGGTGAATTTAATTCTCATAGGAATATAGTGAATTAATTTAACGAGGTGTGTCTATACGGAGCTCGGAAGAGATGTATGGATAAAATTAGAAGTTCTTGGTTAACAAATTAAATTTACATAAAAAAATAAATCAAGACGGAATAATTCTATTCGAGTGGATTAATTTAGTGAGAACTGCAATCCTAGAATTTTATTTTATTTTGTTATAAAAATTTTTAGTTAGTTAAATCATCTTCCTATTAACAGTTGTTTTGGATAAAATCAGAGTCAAATAATTTTAGTACTTAACAAACTATAGTAACAAATCTTCATGGGAACGATAACTTACTTATCAAATTTTATTACTTGTGATCGTGTATACTTGCACGATTTTATGTTCTCGTAAAGAGACAATAATAACTCAAGTATTTCTTTAACTCATTGAATTCTTTCTCACAATTCTAGTCCCATGAAAAATTATATTTCTTATATAATACTTTGAAGAAATGTGCATACTTGTCAGTTTTCCCTAAGATAAAATGGTTAAGAGTAGTTGCTTTGTCTATCAATCAATGGACTTCCAAATCTTTGCTCATATTCTAGGCATTGGAAGATGACATGTGGATGTTATTTGAGAGAGGAAGTAGGTCAGCAGCTTCTGGTTATGGGACACATTCTAGGATGGCTTGGAATACATCTTTAATAATGTTGAAATAAGTATCGGTATCCACAGAAGCATCTCATCTGCAAGATTGTTAGGCCTATTATAGGCAACCCAAAAAAGGTATAAGCTCTACCGCTCTGGAAAGCCATAGGAGTGTCAGATAGACTAACTGTCAATTGGGCCCCATGATTCCCATATGCGTATTGGAACTTGTTGATTAATTAATATTTTTTTGGAAGGGCTCTTGGTATCTTTTGAAGATCCATAAGATAAAGATAACCTAAAGAGCCCGTAATATTCTCATAAATATTTTGTAAACCCCTCTAATGGATGAAATGGTATACCATAATTTTTCTAAAACTTTCATTGACTTAGATAAGTGAACGGTCTCTTCATACATATTTTTTTATGATCTCATCTCTAAAAATACCCAAAAATGTCAAAAATATATTTGTTGGAATCATCTCATCGAGATGATTATGGAACCAATCTTATATATCCAAGAATCGGTTCAAAAGTGGGTAAATACTAACTTTATGCATATTATTTTGCAATCTCATCTCCACACATACGTCAAAAAATTTCAAAAATATAGTTATTGGAATCTTCTCGTTGACAAAATTCCATATTAGATGATACTTTTCTAAGAACTGGTCCAAAAATAGGTGAACTAGACCTGAACCGATATCATTGTCTGACTGGTGAACCGAACTAGTTTTTTCATTTTCTCTGTGCGATACTATTCTAGCTGGTGCCCACTCATAGTGGCTGCATGTGGTTGTACATTTGGCTAACCCTGATTTTTATTGGCCAATAAATTTTGGTGGTTGGCTGATTAGTACGTGCTTTTTTTCGATAGTGGCCTAGGAATTTTTAGGTGACACAGATTTTCATATCCCTTCAGTGACTACTCGATCAACTAGAAAACTACACATGAGGCCTAATTTGGGGTATGCCTTCATAGCCAATTCGCTGAGCTTTTCTGTACTATGGTTGAGAAAGCCTCACTTTTAGATGGTGTCAAAAAATGGATCATCATTTCGTGGCAATGACCATGGTACATATATCTTTGACTCGTTAACCGAGTGATTGCATAAGGTGATCTTTCTTTGACTTTTTTGGGAACAAATTCTAAGAACTCATAAATTTATATTTTCCTTTTTTATTATTGGATGCATAGAGAGTTATTTTTTTGTAGAACTCTAATCTGTATGATAGGAGACATATCTGCTCAACTGTTCCAAATTTTAGAATATGCCTCTTGGTCAAGCATAATAGAAGATGGCATACCGTGGTAAGGAAGTAGCTTAGGTTTACCTCGCACAACCAGAGGGTAGTCGATAGGTAAATGTCGTATAGTAAGGGTTTGATGAGTGGTTCAAAGCACTAAAATTATCATGATTTAATGTACTTTAATTGATTAAATAGATTTATATTTGTATGATTTTATCATATTTTATATAAATTTGTATTTTTGGAATCACAAGTATTTTTATTATTTTTTAGATATTTTCGCTCCAAAAATAATTTAAAGACTCGAAGAAAAAAATACTGAAGTAATACATCACAATATTCAAAGTGTAGTATTTATTTATTATATAAATAAGTGAGAAAATATGAGGAAAATTCAAAAAAAATGGAAAAATAGAAAAAACGGAGAAAACTATCAAGTCACGTGCATGCCATATTGAGCATCGTGCACGCAAGTACATTTCACGCCGAGATCCATGCCCTTATCTGCAACCATCTGCCGCTACCAGCTCCCAACCGTGCACACATTTGTTCACATGCGTGCCAAGCTATCCGAAACATGTCCAAAATAAATTTTCAAGATATTTTTCAACTTTTTTAGACTTTTCCTTAACTATAAAAAGAATTTCTCCCTCATTGTAAAAACAAATAACAATTTTTCTCACCTTTTTCACTCACTAGATTTCTCTTCTATAAAGTTTTCTTATTTTTTTTAGTTTTCAAGTTTTTTATCTTTTTGAGAAGAATTAACTATGCTTTTATAGATTTCTAGTTTTTGATTCAATAAAAGAAAAGGCAAATTAGTTTGGAAGTTTTTCAAAAACAAAATTAGCATCAAAGTTCTGAAGGATTCTTTTAAGGTATAACTTTAAATGAATTCTTTACAATTATTTTTATATTTTATTATCATATATTATATTTAATTTGTCTATGATTATATTTAACATGGTTGGCTGTTTATAAATATGATATAATAATAATGTTTTTATGCTTACAAAATATTAAATAGGTAAAACATTTCTATAAAATAAATTGATTTTTTTATTAAAAAATTTATATTAAGGATGTTAGAGAGAAATATATTATTTGTCATTACAAACTTAAATATGAAAATTAGATTTTAAGGTTTAATTATCCAGTCTAATTTGGAGTAGTACTCTTTTATTTGTTGATACAATCGCCTAGTAGTTAGATTAAAGCTCTATTTCAAAAAAAATTTATAAAAACTATTATTCAAAAATGTATTGATAACATATTTTCAGTAATTGTTTTAAAACTTGAAAGTTAGTACTCGGATAATTAAATTCATAGGTTTAATTTAAACACCTTGAATAAAGTCCAATTAACTCACTCCACTTAAAGTTGAGATTAAATGGTTTGATATTTTTTTTAGAAATAAAGCTAAAATTTAATTCTTAATTAATTAATAGGTATTGCCTAAAGATATTAGTTAATTAATATTAAACAAAATAATTTAGGCTCTGCCTAAGGACACTTTCATACCAAAAAAGGAAATAAAAAATATTAATTTATATCTTTAATAACCTAAATAATATGAGAAAACATAATTAACTTAATTATTATATCTACAAATACTCCATTATTATGAATGAAAAAACTTGCATTATTTTTTATTGAATCTATATCTATGTTTAGTTTTTATGTTAGGAAACAAAAATCAAAATATCGTGACAGGATGTTTAAGATTTAAATTTTTTTAAAATTTAAATAATAAATTAAAAATCACATATATTCCTTCATTAGATCAAACTTGGGAGTATACTTGTCATTTTCTATAAAATGATTCGTACACTTGCATTAATTTTACAAATATAAAACAAAAATATCTGCAAGATCAGTATTACTAACTCGATGTTGGTCTTGACTCATCAAGTTTTTAGTGCCGTTATCGAGGACTTGATTTTATTTCATCAAGTTTTTGGCACCGTTGTTAGGAATAGAATAATGTTTTTAAACTATTTATTAAAAATTTGAAAACTTTTTGTGTTATAAATAATTGTGATTTTTTTATTTATTTTGTGTTAAAAAAAGAAAAAAAATTTAATTTATGCTTTTTAATTAAAAAAATATAAATAAATAAATAAAAATTTATTTTTTTATTTTTTTTTCTTAATTAAAAATATAACATTTTTTATATTTTTAATAAAAAACAAAAAAAAACTTAATTTATTAACTTAATTAACTTATATTTTCACTTAACTTAATTTATTAATTTAATTAACTTAGATTTTCAGTTTACTTAATTTATTAACTTTACTAACTTAAATTTTCTCTTAACTTACTTTATTAACTTATATTTTCACTTTACTCAAAATATCGTGATAAGATATTTATAATTTCATTTCATTTTTAAAAGTTTGAATAATAAATTAAAAATCACATATATTCCTTCCTTAGATCGACCTTGCTAATATACTTGTCATTTTCTATAAAATTATTCGTGCACTTACGAGAGTTTTATAAATATAAAACAAAACTATCTACAAGATCGATATTACTAACCTGATGTCGGTCTTGTGCTCATCAAGTATTTGGCATCGTTGCAAGGAACTCTATTTTGTTTCCATAGGGTCGAACTAGCCGACAATTCCAATTGGATCACACCCTAGCCCGTAACACCTATCCTAGGAAGCTCTCCCTAGCTAGCCATGACTAGCCCCCCTACAATGCTTGACTTGGGAATCATGTATCGTCCTAAATGGTCATATTATCGGCCAAACCCTAGGTGACCATAGGCATGGTCTTATGCACTCTGGGAATTGTAGGATGTCGTAAGGATGTTTTCTAGGATGATGATTGGTTTAAAAGCCAATGGCTTTAGTAGGCGCTCCATGATAACCGTGAGTGTATTTTCAATTATGTCTATACGGGCTCAGGTTTAGGCTCACCTTATCTTTATGACTTGCTTGGAATGTTGTGAGAGGGCAAGTTCAGGTGTAGTGCTTATATTTTTGGTTTGCTGTGGTGAAGCTGGAAGAATGGCCTTCTAATTAGTAGGATGGACCACCTAACTAGTTGATAGGGTTTGAGAAGTGGAGTTAGCTGCTTGATCTATGACTCTTTTTATAAGTTCATAAAGTCCAAATATATTAAAATAGTAGATAAGAAAATTTTGATGTTCTTATTTTAGAAAACACTGTTGTTAAGGTTTACTGTCTCTCTTTTTTCAAATATCTTTTTTTATTTATTTCTTAGTAGATTAAGAACTTTGAGAACTTTTTTAAAAATCTTACAATTTTGAAATTTTTCAACCAAGTAGAATACACTTCTTTCCCACAGATAGTTGTAGATGTTGATACCAAATTTTATCAACATCAAGTAAAACTCTTATTCGTAATATTTGCAAAATAAACAAACTATTGGATCATTGGATTACTTTGTGAGGGTGATATTCTGGCCTAGGATCTTTATTGAGAGTGATTTTATGAAAATTATTGAGAGTAATTAATTATGATTCTTTATCGTGGGATCTAATAATTTCATTAACATGTAAGATAGTAGAAGATGATGATATATTATGCATATATGACTATATATAGAGAAAAGAATAAAGCTAATAGTTTTGTAGATATATATCCTTATTATTGCTATATTATTCTTTAAGATAGATAAAATATAATCTTTGAATCTTTATCTTTTTAAGATAATTAAAAAGATAATTCTTTAGGATGATGATTGGTTTAGGAGCCAATGGCTCTAGTAGGCGCTCCATGATGACCGTGAATGTATTTTCAATTATGTCCAAGCGGGCTCAGGTTTAGGCTCACCTTACCTTTGTGACTTGCCTGGAATGTTGTGAGAGGGCAAGTCCAGGTGCAGTGCTTATATTTTTGGCTTGATGTGGCAAAGCTGAAATAATGGCCTTCTAATTAGTAGGATGGACCTCCTAACTAGTTGATAGGGTTTGAGAGGTAGAGTTAGATGCTTGATCCATAACTCTTTTTATAAGTTCATAAAGTCAAAATATATTAAAATAGTAGATAAGAAAATTTTGATGTTCTTATTTTAGAAAATACTACTGCTAAGGTTTACTATCTCTCTTTTTTCAAATATCTTTTTTTAATTCTTTCTTAGTAGATCAAGAACTTAGAGAGCTTTTTTGAAAGTCTTACAATTTTGAAAATTTTCAACCAAGTAGAACACACTTCTTTCCGAGAGATGGATGTAGATGTTGATATCAAATTTTATCAACATCAAGTAAGACTATTATTCGTAGTATTTGCAAAATAAACAAACTATTAGATCATTGAATTACCTCGTGAGGGGTGATATTTGGGCCTACGATCTTTATTGAGAGTGATTTTATGAAAATTATTTAGAGTAATTAATTATGATTTTCTATTGTGAGATCTAATAATTTCATTAAGATGTAAGATACTAGAAGATGATGGTATATTATGCATATATAACTATATATAAGAAAAAGAATAAAACTAATAACTATTCATGTCTGATTAGTATTGAATTATAGTAGTTTTATAGATAAATATATGCTATAGATAGTTTTATGTTGTAGGCATATATCTTTATTATTTTTATATTATTTCGTAAGATAGATAAAATATAATCTTTAAATCTTTATCTCTTTAAGATAATTAAAGATAATTATTGGGTTATTTTTTTCTTAAGATAATTATATTATATTCATATTTGTATAATGATTAAATATTTATTAAATTTAATTCATAAAATTATTTATTAATTAAAATTATAATTTGATTATCAGGTAAGTTGCATAAAATTACCCAAATATTAGGTATCTTAGAAGTGTGAGAATTATTATTTAGCTAATTAGCTTAGTTGACTCAATCATAAAACAATTGCTTTCCAAAAATTAAGGAAACTTTCATAATTACGCTAATATTGATAAAGCAATTCTGAACCCACAAATCAAACAAACTTTTTTTCCCCACTTAGTTTATTAAAAAAAAAATTACATTGTGTAACCCTAAAATTTTTAAAAATTATTTATAAAAATACAATTGAAATGTATCTAATCTAATTTTTTAATTTATATAGAATAATTTAAGAGTATAACCCTAAAATTTTAAGCTTGGGATGTGATTCGAGCCTAAGTATCAGTAAAACTCTCACGTTTCTTTCCATAGACGACACAAAGGGTTTTCCTTTTCAATGAGACACATTGGCTTTTATAGTAACTTGGTTTAAAAATGAGTCTTTCATTACCTTCTTGAATTTTTGACTAAACCATTTATACATGTGGAACTGAAATCAACTCTTATATACAACATTAATACTTCAAAGGGGTTGAGGGGACCTCATCCATTTCCAATTAGTCTTTTTCAGTTGCTCCACTTTCTTTTGTTTCTTCTAATCTTTTGAATTGCTAAGCAATTACTTTTCTTCTAAAAGAAAGAGTACTTTATGATTATTATATGTTACACAATACACTTTTTATAAGAAACATTTTTTTTATGATTATGTTAAGTTGGTTTATTCATCTACGAATTAAATGAGTTTAACCACGTCGAATCTATTTAATCTGAATTTATATTAAATATTATCGAAAAATATTTATATATAAAGCATGTAATATTTGAATCTAGAACTTCATGCATATTGTTAAACTTGATAAGTTCTTTTAATTTAAAATATTGGTATAAGGGAGAATATGATTACTTAATATATAATAAATCAATATAAATTTATACTTGTATTAATTATAGTTTATCATGTATCAAAATTTTCTTAAAAAAAAAAACTTAAAGTTTTCAAAGTTAGAGTAATACTTGTCAAACTATAATATATGTAAATATAAATTTAAATGAAAATTTTACATTGAACATCTGTATTCAATCAACATGACAAAATCTTATTAAATACAATTCTTTGAGTCGAGTTCAAATATCGAAATCATATTTTTGAGGCATAGTAATAATTTACAAAAGATTGGTATACACTCTATAATTTTGAGAAATGATATATTTTAAAGTTAATCTTAATCATAAAATCTATTTAAAAAAAATTAAATTTAATAAATATTTTACAATATATGTAAAAATGTTACTATATAATAAATGTTAGTTGAGATACATTTTATTATTTTTTTTTTGCCGAATTTTTATTTTAATGTGCATTGGATGCTAGAAATAGTAACATGAAACAAGCTGAGTCCAAATCCATCAATTAGTAATTTAGATCATTGGATGATTGGATCTGAATACAATGAGAATCATATCAATAAACTCTGTATTAAAATTTCCCAAAAATCCTACGTTAATTAAAATTAGTAAGGGCATAAAAAAAAAATTAGTCAGTGTGATGTGTAATATGTGATGTGAAACTTAATAATTTGGAATAAAATACTGTGTAGAGATAGTATTATAATAAGTGTTTCCATATCCTTAAAAATGGGTTAGTTTTTTCAAATGTATAGGCATAATTTACTTATTACTTTTTTCATTTTTTTTTGTAATAACTACATTATTATTTATTTTTTATATATTTAAATAATTATTGTTCAAAAAGATTTTGTTTGGCCTGTATAACTAAAAAAGAGTCCTAAAAGAAGATGACATAATATGCTTTCGGCTTAGGCGGCTTCAAATTTAGCTACTATGGTGGCTGTGATATTTGATTTCCTTTTTAGCTTGTTTATTTACTTTATTTATAATATTTATTTATTTATTTATTTATTTATTTGGTCACTCACAAGTCACTGTTATCCAAACCCACCTAAAATGGCTGAAATTGGGAAAATGATTTTGAAAAAATTATATATTTATTAAGGTCTAAAATGCGAAGCGGAAATAATAGGTTGATCCTAGCATTTTAGATTGGTACACCCCCAACTACATCCAACTTAAAGACAAAACATTTTTTTCGTTGAAAACAGTGGTATTATGATATGGATGTTTTATTTTATCGTACCCGATTAGTTAAAACTATAACGTTAGAACTCAATGTTTCTTGATTACTTTATTTTACTTTAGTAAATATTTTTAATTGATTGTTTGTTAAAGATAAATCACATTTATTGTTATTAAAAGTTTATGATCAACGAAGCCTAAGTTTGGAGTAACAAATTAAATATATTATTTGGTATAAAATAAATTTGTTGTTACAATATGAGTGATATTATTTAATAATATTACTCATCAATTAATTAATCCAATAAACGTCGATTCAGTATATAAACATAATTATTAGATAAATAATTAAATAATTAATAAATATTACGTAGTTATTTTAAAGAGATAATTACAAATAAATGATTATAATTTTAAATTAAGTCTATGTATAAATATAATAAATTTATAATATCTCTCTATCTTTACTTTTTTTTCTCTAAATCAAAGAGATTTTTGTCTCTTTTGTTATGAACTTTACTCGAATTGAATTAAGTATTAAAAGATCAAAAATCAACACATCTTATTATTATCTAAGGTCTTAACGAATGTTCTTTGATTATAGGATTACGATAAGAATAAGTATATCCTTCTTTAATGTTAATAAAAAATTGCATCAATATATACTTTTATACGTTTATTATATATACTCGTCCCAAATGCTAATTTTCTATTAGCTCAATAATTTATGGGATATGCTTTAAGTTTGTGATCTTAAGATTCAAAATCAACCTTACAATTTTAAGCTAATGTTGTTGTGCTTTAATTAGAAAGCCATATTTGACCATCTTATGTGGTTGTAATTAATATACTAATTAAAATATATAGTGTGTATGTATTTAACAAGTATAAATATTAATTCTCTATAGCTTTGAAATTATCGCAAGAGAAAAGAATAAAAGAAAAGTTACTAAGTTTTTGTAGTTTTTTGTTGCGTACTTGTTTGCCTCCAAAAATACAAGTTTAAAGTTGTATATTCTTTATAATGTTTTCAACAATTAGTATCAAAGCAGGACAGTTAATGATTAATTCTTTGTAAAGCTATCGTGATGAGTTTAGTACTCTAAGTTTGTTAGTCAAGCTTCTAAGGCATAATTTAATTCTTATCGACATGATGACAGATCTTCAAGTAGTTAGAGGAATCAAAAAACTCAACAATTAAAAATACAACATATGGGCAACATGTATAGAGTCTTACCTATGAGGACAAGACTATTGAAAAATTGTGGAATGGTAGTCAATTTACACAAATTACAGAAGAAGATGCCAATGGCATCTTGCAAAAATGGAAGATTAAAGCAAGTAAAGCAATGTTTATTTTAAAAGCGAAAATTGAAGAATAAATGTTAAAGAACATTCGGGATTTTAAAACACTAGAAAAAGCTTCGAACACTTTTGCTACACTTTTTTTCTTCAAAAAAGAACAATACAAAATTGCAACTTCTTGAGAATGAGCTTCTATCGATGGTGTAACGTGACAGGTCAATAGCTTAGTATTTTCACAAGGAGAAAATAATATGCTGTGAAATTTCATATTTAGATCTAACAACTACTATTGGGGATATTAGAATGAAAAGAATTATTATACATGGTTTGAGACCCCAATTTAGAGGTTTTGCTACTACGGTACATGGATGGATAACAAAATCATCACTTGTTAAGCTTGAGAATTTGTTTCTTAATCAAGAAGCTATGGTTAAACAAATGGAAGGAGTCTCATTAAAGGCAGTAGAGGAAGCACTCTACACTAATAAAACTAAAGGCAACTATAAGCAATATAAGAGTGGTGGTTATAAAAGAGATAGTGACATAGTGAAAGGTTACCTATGAAAGGTAGCTCTCATCCATTGAGAGCTCCAAAGAACCATGAAAACTACAACTAATTTAGGAAAAATAGAAGATTTGGGGGAACATTTTATAATTGTGGAAAAAAGGGTCACGTGACAAAAGATCGTTGATCCAATAAGAACATGTTGAAAGTAATGCTACTACTTCTAGCTCAAAGGAGAAAATTAAGAGGAATGGGATGTTAAAACATCCCTTGCTATTGTGAAAGAAGAGTTACCTCTATAGTAACGATGCTAGAAAAGATTAACTATGAGAAAAACTGGATTGTTGACTCAGGCTAGTCGAATCACATGACAAGTGACAAACAAAAGTTATAAAAACTGTTTGAGTATAAGGGAAATTATGTGGTGATAACAGCCAAAAACTTAAGGTTACTGATAACTTATATCGATAAAGCGATAGTTGCACCAAGATATAATTCTAACCATGTGATACTTCAAGATGTCTAGTATATTCTAGGTATGAATAAAAATCTAGTTTCAATGGCATAATTGACATTATCAAGTCACTATGTTTTGTTTGGTCCACAAGATGTGAAGGTGTATCGAGACCTCCAGGTATCATAAAAGCTAACAATAGAGGGACAATAATTAGAGTCAGTCTATGTAATGTCAACATAAACTACATATGTTGATAAAGCAAGGAGGAATGAAACAACATATTTATGGATCATGAGGTTGGACCACGTTAGCTATTCTAAGCTAAGAGTGATGATGAATAAGATGATGCTTAAGAGAGTCCCTTAACTTGATGTGAGAATAGACACGATCTATGTAGGATGTCAGTATGGAAATGCACATCTACTACCATATAAGGTGTGAAGGTTTAGAGCGAAGGAACCATTACAGTTGGTACACTCTAATGTGTTTGGGCCTACGAAACAACCATTAGTTGGTAGAATGCAATATATGTTTAGGTTTTCTTATGACTTCTCTAGGTATATGTGGATTTTCTTTATGAAGAAATTTTTTGACCCTTTTCAAAATTTAAAGAATTCAAAGAAATTATTGAAGGAGAAGTAGGAAAGAAGATTATTTGTTTACGAATGGATAATGGAGGAGAGTATACCTCGAATGAGTTTTCTAGGTATCAACTAGACTGTCAAATTCATCACTTGTTCACTTATGTTAATATGTGATGAGTGCTCACAAAGTACTAAAGTTACCATGATTTTATGTACATTAATTAATTAAAAATATATATATTTATATGATTTTATCATATATTTATATAAATCTGTCTTTTCAGAATCACGGGTATTTTTATTGTTTTTCAGGTATTTTCACTTAAAAACGTAACTTAAAGACTCAAAGAGGAATACTGGAGGCAATACATCACAAATATATTCATAAAATAAATGAGGAAAAGTCAACAAATATGAAAAAATTGGACAAAATGGATCAAAAAGAGGAAATCGCGCCGCTCATCCATGCCCAACAATGCGCGCGCCGCGCCAACATCTACCTCAACTGCGCCTAACAACGCGCGCGCTTGCTCTCCATTCCACGCGTACCTGCACCCATTTGCGCCCAATCCGCGTGCGCGAACTTGCCACACATCATCATGATGTCATCAATATGACATCATCATTCACTACTCCGCGTTTTCTCAATTTCTAATCATTTTTTCACCCACTTTTCCTTCATCTCCTCGTCTATAAATACCCTCATTTTCTTCACTTCAAATCACACCTAAAAAACACATATTCTCTTCTCTTTCTTTCTCTCATTTCTTAGTTTTTCTAGTTTTCCTTAGTTTTTAGCTTTTCTTAGTTAATTTTTCTTAGTTTTAGAGTTCTTCTTTTTTTGAGAAGAAATAATTATGTTTTTGTAATTTATTTGATTTTTTATTCAATAAATGGGAGTGCAAATTTTGTTTAGAGGTTATCCAGCAACAGGAATAGCATCAAAGTACTGTAAGGATTTTATTTTCTTTAGAGTTATTTTTTATGCTTTATTCTTACATGTTATATTTAATTTGTCTGTGATTAAATTTAACTTTTCTGGCTATTTGTAAACATGATATAATAATAACGTTGTTATGTTTGTGAAATATTAAATAGATAAAAATCTCTAAAATGAATTGATTTTGTTTTTACTTAAGATTTTATATTAAGAATGTTAGAGAGAAATATATTATTTTTCATTACAAACTTAAATCTGAAAATTAGATTTTAAGGTTTAGTTATCCGGTCTGATTTAGAGTAGTGCTCTTTTATTTGTTGGTATAATCGCCCGGTAGTTAGAGTGAAGCTCTATTTCAAAAGTTTTTATAAGAATTATTCTCTGAAAATGTATTGACAACATATTTTTAGTAGTGGTTTTAAAACTTGAAAGTTAGTACTCGGATAATTAAATTCTTAGGTTTAATTTAGACACCTTGAATAAAGTTTAAACTGTCTAACCCCACCAAAGGTGGCATTTAAATGGTTCATTTTCAATCTCTTAGAAAAAAGGAATTAATTTAATTAACCAAATTAGTTATCAACCTCACCCATAGGTGTTAATTGATTTTTTTAGTTAACAAAGAATATCTAATCCCATCAAAGGTGGTATTCATATAAAAAAGAGAGAATCAATAAATATCAATTTTTATCTAAACCTAAATAATATGAGCGAGCATAATTAACTTAGTTATTATATCCATAAATACTCCACTATTATAAATGATAAAATTTTCATTAATATTTATTGAATCTGTATCTATGTTTATTTTTATGTTATTAGATTAGAAACATAAAAACGCAAATGATTCGTGCACTTGCGAGAGTTTTATAAAAATAAAACCAAAGTATTGGTAGGATCGGCGATGTCGGTTCTGCCCATCAATATGCCATAACATAATGGTGTGGCAGAAAGAAAGAATCAACATCTTGCTAAGATTCATCAAAGTATGCTATATGCAAAGATTGTACTAGGAAGATTTTGGGCTGAATCCATAAGAATAATAGCCTATGCGATAAAAAAATTCCCCAACCATAACTGGAATTTATGTCACCTTTTGAGAAATTGTGTGATACAAAACCTACAATTAGTTATTTTTGAGTATTCGATTATGTGTACTATGTATTTGTTCTAAGTCACTTACATAGTAAGTTTGAAAAGAAGGTAGTTGGATATATCTTTAGGGGATACGAAAACCAAAGAAATGGATGGAACTATTGTGATCTTATTAATGGAAAATGCTACACATCATGAAATGTGGTGTTTGATGAAGCATCTTCATGATGGTTTCTACAAAAGAAGAGTTACTAGATTTGAAAAACATTGAAGATAAAATGCAAAAGAAAATGGGGGAGAAAATTACCCATATGCGATTGAGTTCAAATGAGCGTAAAGATTCATATGATGTCGACAATTTCAAGCAAGAAGTAAATTAAACCCTTGGCAAATTGATGTGTAGCAATAACCAATAGAAGAAGTTATACCTAGTGAAGTAGAAGTATCAACACCATGATTACAACATACAAGGTCAACTAGAATAAGAAAATCAAATTCCAAATATGTCAATGTAGCCATAGTATAAGAGGAAATTGCAAAAGAATCCACGACATATCTTGGATGTCAAAATGTAGAATTGAGCAGGACTATATTTCTTGAGTTGAAAGTTTATTGGAATTTGTCCATAGAATTAGTAATAATGAAATTAGTATGATTCGATGCCCGTGTGTTAAATGTAAAAATAAGAAATTTCATAATGTTGACGAGGTTAAGTATCACCTTATCCATAGTGGTATGTTCTATATTATTCTAATAACTCTTGTTTATATGTTTGGACTTAAAATTGTCAATTAATTTCTATTTCATCATTGTTTACAGATATTTCATGGATCCAAGGGTGCTAGAAGTTATAGATCCAAATGATCCATTAAGACATTTGAAAAGAAGGGGTTGGGCTAATATACCTGATACTTTACTTAATTCAAATGATAGAGTGCCCGTTCAATTCGATGCAACTGATAATCCATTAGGAGAAAATGGCCAACAATTGAAATCTTCTATTGCTAGACTTGCAAAATCAAGTATACCAATCAATATAAATGGTTGAACTAAGGTTGAAGATGCTAAAAAGTATAAGATATAGAAAACCATTTATGTAAGTCTCTTTTCTTTTATAATTAATTACATATATTATATCTCATCTAAAATATTTTTTTTAAAGAATCGTTTTAAAGTCCCTATAATTGAAAGAACAAGTGTTACAAGATTACAAATAAGGCATGGAAGAAATACAAAACTTCCAAATGGCTAGAAATTATGTGTTTTCATACTTAGAACTACTTAATAAACAAGAACTATACAAAATCCCTAAAGAACATCCCTAGATTGAACCCTAAGTAGGGAAAGACTTTGTGGATTATAGAAATACAGATGAATTTCAAATCATTAGAAAAGAACATCAGAATATACAAATGCATAATATTCTTCCTAACAATACTAGAAAGTCATTAAATCCTAAAGTCAGACAAAAAATGGTATTATTAAGTTATTAATTTATAATTATTTTTATATTTATTTTCCTCAAATTTAAGTTCATGTCATGATTAATAAATTTATTTAATTTATGTAGAAAGATGAATTGGGTAGACTGGTTACCCGATCTGAATTGTATATAGAAACAAAGACCCCTAAAACAAAGAAGTCAAGACCAAGGACTAAACGAGGAGAAGAATAACTCAATAAGTTGGTTAGTAATTTAACTTGATATAAAGTCCTTATGATTTTTGCATATTGATGTAATAATGTATATCTGATATGTTTTTTTGATTTATTATTTGTAGATAGTTTTTTAATAACAAATAGTCAGGGGTGAAATAATCGAACAGCTAAAAAAGGTGTGATATATCATGCATTTGGACATGAGCATCCTGGTCGTGTTAGAGGAGGAAGACAACATGATAGTTATGCTAGAAATATAGATGCAATCAGGTAGTGATTCAATATCTCCAATGCAATCGGTGCATTCTTACCATCTATCACATGATGAATGTTTTGATGATAATTTCCTTCCAATAGCTACCCCACATGGGAGTCTTTCTCAATTTGATGAATCATTTGTGGTAAGATTTAAAACTTATGTAGATAGTATATTATTTTTATTGTTTATTATATAATTTACTTATTATATATAATGCTTAAAGTTTTTACAGAATATGAAATTTTTATGAAAACATCCATCATCTACGGACTATATTTCTATTGGAAAGGTACAACAATTGAGCAATGATCGAATGATTCATATTCAATATTTGTTAAATTATTGGTAAATAGTAATTGATCAATCATTGCTCCATAATTTTCCATTGCATGTGCCTTCTGATGCTACCATGGTCCAAGAAGCTGTTGGAAAATATGTGCCTTAGTCATCGAATCAATTTGTGATAAATTTGATTATGGTATTATTTTTGTCACTTAAGATAAAATTTTACTACTATTATATTATTATTCTTTTATTGTTACTTAACATATATAATACCTCTTTTTTAGTCTATTATACCATAATTAGTAAGTAAGGCACATTTAAGAGATACAAAAAAGTATCTCGTGGAAAATCTATGTCTAGTGGACAATCATCGCACACTAAGTCATTCAAGAAGAAACCATGGAAAAAATATAGTTATGAATATGCTTTAAACTTTGAGAGAAATCTTGGCTCCTTGATGACTATTGTTGTGAGTAAGACTAGCATAAATGATTGATGGACTGTGCCACTTTCTTGAGAAATTCTAGTGTAGACATTGGGCAAACATATATATCGATCGAGTGCATATTGCAACTATTTAAATTTCAAATGATCGATTTAAGTATAATTTAAGTGTGGACAAGGTAAGTCTTCAATCAGTAAATAACTTTCATTTATGTAGAACATATAATTATATTTATATTATCTAATTATTATTTTTTATATAGAGCATGTTATTATCGACTTCAAGCTAATCATCTATCACATTTAGCAATGTTCTATGATTCATCATCTATCAATCAATATCAAGAGCATGATGTTAGCATCAGAGATAAATAATTATGTGATAGGGCATTAACACTTAAGAGAAATCAAAATTTGATAATCCTTTGCCACTAAAGTTTGAATAAGGCCAAGATCATTGGATGTTTATAATCTTTGATCAATATGGTAATTAGGTTTGTTACTATGACTCGCCTTCCATAGAATTGAGTAAAGATACAAAAGAAATTGTTGAAATGTAAGAGTTATAGTTAGTTATTTTTCTTATTTTTTTCTTTGTAATATTTAATAAAGAACTAATTGTTTCAAAATTTGATAGGGAACGGAAGCTGTGGAACAAGAGTAGGGGCATTGCCCTTAAAAAATCACATAAGCTTGTATGGGACAAAGTTATAGTATGTATAAGCGAATATTAATAATTTAATAAATTTTACTATTGAATAATAAAGATGTTTGAATATGGAAAACCATGTATACATTTTTTTGTAAGTTCCACAACAAAATGATGGAGTCATGTGTGGTTACTTTGTCATGAAATTTATGAGCAAAATCACCTCAAATATCAAAATTCCAATTAAAGTATGGTAATCTATTTTACTAATATACATTTTAAACATATATAGGTTATTTTTTGTGAATTAATGATATTACATTCTTATTTTGAATTTAAATACATGTAGTTCTTAGGTTGCAACAAATCCGGCTATGATATGCAATTTTTTAAGGATTTACGAGAAAAATAAGCATAACACATGCTTCAAACTATAACATCACAAGAAGAATCAAGAGAATAATCTAATGATATTGAATAGTATAGGACAACACCATGGTAATTTATTTTAATGCTTTAAAGTCAGTTCACGGTTTGAACTAACTTTATATTTAAATTCGGTTCACGTGATGAATCGATTTTAAATTTTAAGTTCCCTCATTTTAAGTCAGTTCACCTAATCGACTTAAAATTCATTCTTGTAGTAGTGTAGTTATGTTTAGCTTACTATATAAGCATTGTACTCGCACATTAAAAAATATAATTCAACACACTATTACTCATGCTTTTCTCTTCTTTTTCCTCTATATTTCTTCATCATCTTTATCTATTCTTGATCTAATTATAATAGTATCAGAGTCCTAGTCATGAATAATGCTCCAATTTTCATGCAAAATGTTCAATCTGTAAAGAATGTAAGCACTCTTAACTTGGGAATTTTGGTTTCTCAATCACCTCCACTTAATGTGGTAATTAATACAATTATGAACACAATAATGGTATCAATCGATCAGATCAATCCAAGTTTTTTTGAGAAACTTGATGACTTGAAATCAATCTATAATCAATAACCTAGAAACAATACCTCAAAAATTGGTGAATAAAATTGTAACAATACTTGATAATGGTGTTCAACAAGGTCAAAAGGTGTTAGATGAAAATCCTTAATATGTGCAATGGAACAGACATGATGTATCTGTTCATTTCGTTCTATTGGATATTTAAAACATTTGATTGGAAAGAATGCAACACTTGAATACTAGATTGTTTTAGCAAAGGTTTTCAATGTTAACTCTTAAACTTGTCTCCAGGATTTATGATGGAGACTCCAAACACTAAGAAAAGGAACATTGCCTATGGAATAATACATTGGTATTGCAAAGGATCTAATTGATTATATGAAGGAAACTAGAGATGAGTTAAAGATAGAAAAAAAGTTATGTATGTTCTAAGAGATTTGGATGTTGATTACAACTCAATTGTTACTAATATTACAAACAAAAAGTGTGTTCTTAAATTCGATGAGATATTCACTAGGATAAGGATACATGAGCATAAAAGATATTGCATGGCTTTGACTGATGCACAATTGATCCAGGCTAACTGGACTAAAATAATATACACTAATTTTGGATCATCTCAAAGGCATAATTCCTTCATAAATAACAATAGATCTTCACAAGCTTCTTATGCATAAGTGACTATATCTACCCTAAATAATGTTTACAAAAAAACTAAGAATACAAAGTTTGATAGTATACACTGTCATATCTACGAGAAAATATGGACATATAACTACCAAGTGGTACTTTAGGTACTCTGTTGTGTGTTTTGCAACACACAGAAATCGTGCAAGTATACACGGTCACAAGTAATAAAGATTTGTAAGTAGAGTATCGTTCCCATGAGGATTTGTTACTATAGTTTGTTGAGTACTAAAATTGTATCTCTCTGATTTTATCCAAAACAATCGATGATTAAGAAAATGTTTAAAAATAAAATAAGAGAACTCTAGGATTGCAATTTTTCACCAAACTAATCCACTCCAATCATATTATTTTCTTTGGATTTATATTTTTTAGTACATTTAATTTGTCAACCGAAAACTTCTTTTTTTTATTCATACATCTCTTCCGAGCTCCGTACAAACACACCTCGTTAAATTAATTCACTATATCTCTATGAGAATTAAATTCACCAAGATTCATTAAGTTCTAAGTTTTCAAATGGCCACACATACAATTAGGGTATATTCCTATCCTTCATCATACATGTCATTCTATTTACGAGCAATATACACAAAAATGCCTTTCTCAAGTTTATTTTTATGCCACAAATCGTTTTGATAAAATTCGTAAATAATCAAAAAGCATTAAGCACAAAATAGAACAAACAAATCGAACGTCTTATAAATCTATCAAAAATAGTTAAAATCAAAGCTTCATAAATTTAGATCAAATGCAACCCTAGAAAAATTAAATTACTTCATTAAATTAAAATAAAAATTACAACAGATACTGAAAAATTAGAAGAACAAGAAGAAAAATTAAAACATCAAGTAACGAAAATATTTGGCACACGCAGAACACAACAAAAGCCAAAAAATGGCTTCTGCGTGTTCTGTAGTCCAAAACCGAACACTACAAAAATTCTAAAAAAAAAAACTTTGGTACTCTATCATAATATCACCTATTTATAGCTAAAAAAATACATCAAAAATATTAAAATATTATACACGCGGGGGACAATGAAGTATGGCGAAAATAATAAATTACACGCGTGGGGGACAAAAATTGTATCGAAAATGGAATTAAAAAGTGAGTGGAGAATGTTGCGCGTTTCTGTTTTTTTTTTTACGCTGCCACGTGTCGCGTTATGATTCGCGGAAACAATTAGTGGGACACATGGCATCATATCATTCGTTGAAGGGAATGGGCGCACGCAGAACTTGTCGCACGGAAGCCAACGGCTGCATCGAGGGGTGAGATCCAACGCGGTCGCGCTCATTGTAACATGCCACGAGTCGGAATATTATTTGCTGAAATATTAAGTGGTACACGTGGCATATTCTGGTTCGTGGAATAATCGGGCGCACGTGAATCAACCGCACTAGAAAAAGGAGCGCATGATGGTGGGGGACAGCGGCTGCGACGCGTCAGACACGTGGGTCCCACACTACACGCCGGCCTGCGCGGCAGGTGGGCCCCACTCAGACGCCGAGCCGTGTGAAAAATTGAGACCTGCACCCACTCTCTTTAGTCGGGTGTGATAAGGACGCGCGAATCTCAACCGTGTCTTATCTGATCGGATGGTCCACGATTCGCGCGTAGATTCTTCTCACCTACGCAGAAAATTAAACTTTTATTAATTATATTTTCACCCACAAATATATTTCAAATTACATTTTAAACTTTCTTAAATTACAGTTAAGCCCTTTACTAATTTTAAATTAAATTTTTAAACTTTTAATAATTATAATTAAGCCCAAATTTAATTTAAATTATATTTTCAATTTTTATAAATTGTAATTAAGAACTATATTATTTGAAATTATATTTGTGGACAAAAAAAATATGAAATTAAGTACATTTTCGATACAAATTATTTAATTTTATTAAAAATGTATTTTTAGCACATAAAAGGAAAATATTAATTTATTTAACAAAAATTAACTAAATATTAAAAGAACATAGCAATTATCATTACTATAATTAATGAAAATAACTATATAAAATACAGTTATCATACTCTCAGTCTAGAAATAATGAGCCAAATAACTCTCAAACCTCACAAAAGCATAAAGGACAAGCCCTCACAAATGCAAGTGATAATTGCGATAGTGCTAAAAAATGTAGAGTGATAACTATGATGATAAACATGATGAGATTACTATGTTTACTCAATATGCATCTACTTTTTACTATACTAGTTAACTGAAGGCTTTTCTAGAAGCTACTAGACATCATTTATTTAATCCTTAGATATGGTTTATGGATACTGGTGCCACATACCACCTCACTTCATATACAGGTTTAATGAAACAATCATCTCTCTACGTTGGAATTGCCTCTGTGATGTTAAGTTATAGTTTAACCAATCCTATATTACATATATACCATGCTTATTTGACTAAATCTACAAGTTTAAAAAAACTTGATGAACTTGTTGTGTTCCTCTAATAGAGAAGAACCTAGTGTTAGTGAAACAATTATATGAAGACAAAATTCAACAAGTGTCTGTTAATCTTTTCTCTAATACCTTTTGTGTAAAGGATTCTAACATTAGGACTACTATTTTAACAAGGGCATTTAAAGATGGCCTCCACATAGTGTCAAAGGTTTTTTCTAAAGTAAATCAATAAGCTTCACCAAGTATTGTCTCTTATAATCAAGCTACTTTACATGGAGAATGTAGCATGAGAGATTAAGTCATTCATAACAAGACATAGTTACATATGTGATCCATAGTGTGAATAAAGGTTTGTTACACAATAATTACCTGAGCTAGGTAGTGCTTGCTAACTTGGCAAGTCACATAGGCTACCTTCTACTCATATACATATTAGATCCAAGACACATTTTGACATTATATATGTGGATTTATGGAGAGCTTCACATGTGGTTTCTACACAAAATATGAAATACTTTTTTTATTTTTTTTGAATGATTATACCAGATATCCATGAATCTATATACTTAACAATAAAATTCAAGTTGACTCTTCTTTTTTGCATTTTAAAGCCATTGTTGATAGACAATTTTATGTTAAAATTAATAATTTTCAAAGTCATTGGGGTATTGAACTAATATGGATTAAGCAATACTCATTTCAAGGGGGTTATATTATACGTATCTCATGTCCTTATACACCATCTAATAATGGTGTGGTAGAGAGAAAAATCGTCATTCTAGTTGAGAGAAAAATCATCATGTTATTGAATATGGATTATCTATCTTGCTCAAATAGGAGTTCCTATGTCTTAGTAGGATTGGTTTTAAAATCTGTGTATTTGATCAGTAGGTTACCCACACATTTACTACATCATAAGAGCCCCTTTGAACTTTTGTTTAAAATAACTTCTCAGTATACTCATTTGAGAAAGTTTGGATGCCAATGTTTTCCATGTTTAAAGCTTTATAATTCCTACAAATTAGAACCTAGGTCTTTACCTTGTGTGTTATTAGTGTATGCCTATCAACATAAAGGTTTTTGGTGTTTAGACTTGACTAACCATAAGGTTTATGTCCCTTCTATTTAATGAGTCTATATTTCCTTTTCTTACTAAGGTTAACACACTCTCAATTTCCAATGGAACTTTTTATCTTACACATGTTTCCTCTAGTGTAATTTCTCTTGCTTGTTAAGCACCTTTATCTCCAAATCAACCTATATCATCTTCCTCACTTGCAATTGATCCTTCTATTTTACCCTCTTCTTTAGCAATTACACTTGATGTATCTTTATATAATTCTCAATCACTTTTTTATCCAAATCAACCTATATCATCTTCCTCGTATGTCTTAATTAGATCTTTTTTTTGGTTATATAGAAGTCTTACCTACAAATTGAATTAACAACTTTATATCACTTATCCCCCTCCTCTCTCAAGCCTCCACTCATTTATGATACTCTCCAAGCATTCAACTCACAATTGATTTTCCTTTTGTGCCTACAAATGAAGATCATTAACCTTCAACTAAATATAACACCCATCATATGCTCACCCAAGCCAAAATAGGCATTTTCAAACCCAAGACATTCTTATTTGTGTTTACTTTTCTTGAGCTCACCTTAGCTAAGGAAGCCTTGACCACTTTGGAGTAGAAAAAGCTACGCAAAGTGAATTTTATTCATCGATCAAGAATGGCACTTGGGAATTGATACCACCACCTAGAGGGGGTAAGGTGATTGAAAATAAATGGGTTTTTAGAACCAAGTTGAAAGTTGATCGATCCTTAAAAGTACAAATCTAGGATAGTAGCCAAGGGATTTCAACAAACTAAAGGCATTGATTATACTAAAAATTTAGTCCAATTGTCAAATTCACTTGTATATATATAGTACTCACTCATGCTTTTTCTTAACACTAGTGTATTGAGTAACTTGATGTCAAAGCATCATTACTTAATGGGGATATTAAAGAAGAGGTATGTATGTCCCGATCTAAAAGGTTTGTAGATGCTGATTATCGCACTAATGTGTGTTATTTGAAGAAATCCATTTATGGCCTCAAGTAGAATCAAAGACTTGGTTCTTGAAACTCAATGATTGCTTATTTAAGTGGGGTTTTCATAGATCTAATTCAAATGCTTCTATGTGATATATAATCATGATAGTGATTTCATTGTTTTTCTCATCTATATTTAAGATATCATAGTGATAGGTAACTGATATATGCCTAAAAAGTATGCGTATCTTATGATTTATCATAATTCAAAAATAAATTAAGTTTTAATATCACATTTTAACCTAGATTTTTTATAAATTATATTTTTAAAATCATAGAGTATGTTTTGATGTATTCAGGTATTTTGAACGATAAAAGATACAAATGATAAAAGACTAACCAAATATCATAATTTGCAGCTTAATAATCATACAACGAATGACCTAAATGTAAATATTTATACAATATATACAAAGTATGAATCAAAATATTAAATTTTCAAAATTAAGGCTGCCCCACGGCATAATACTTTTTGATGAATCTCACAGAATTGGACTCGAAGTTGCACTATAGCATGAGTCGACATACGTTGAGACCCGCACTGATGGATTTGCAATTAAATGCCTGATTTCAAGCACATGTTCATCCAAATTGTTCCAAATTTGATAGATTATCATTTGAATTGTTTTAAACCTCTATGATCATAATCCTTATTACATTGTAACCACATATAACTCTTTTACTATGATTACTATAAGTATGTAGCTAGGGTTAACAACAAAATCAATCATACATTAAAATACAAATTGTAGACACAGAAATTTGAAAAACATATATAGGTCTATAGAGAAATTAAAAGCTAAATGTAAAATAGAATTCAAAAAGGTAATTAAGGAGTTATAAATCATCCATTGATATCAATCATAAACTTCTTGATCTTTTTACTTTTCTTTTATGTTTTCTATTATTATAATTATGATTCTGACTAGCTAATTTATTTAGGTGATTGTGGTTAATTTTCAAACCCTTGATTATGATTTTAATTAATAAAATTCTATGATGATTTTTAAATTTAATCCTTGATTTCTAATATGTTTAACTCTTATTTCTACATAATTACTAATATTTTTATTCAAAGTGGTAACTAGTTGCTTTGTAACTATGTGACAAGTAGAGTTTATGCATTTGTTAAAAGTTACTAAGAATTGTAATCTTGTGAAGTTTAGTCTTCTCTTTTTTAGAATGTAATGCGATGAATGAAAAATCTAACAATTATGACTAAGTTCTTTTGATTTATGATGACATTCTAATTCAATTAAAATGTAAGAAAATGTGGGCTAGAAGTCGTGTCTTCGTACATAGATTTTCTAAGCTAAAGTTAAAAATTTAAGGACACTCCTAATATTGATTCATGATATAATTGATTAAATAATGGGCTAGTTTTGTTTTGTCGTAATGTGGACATTACCTAAGATGGATGATGCATTACCATTAAATATAGTTTGTTTATTTATTTTCTTTTATTTTGAAATTTTGTTATAATATTTAGTTTAATCTCCTAACTTTATAACTTTGTGGGTGATGTTATTATTTATGAGGTACACTTAAATTCTCAAAGCATGTTAGAACTTATATATATAATGAATTAAGAATGAAAACTTAATGCTCAAAATTTCACAAGGCATCACAATGCTCAAAATATCACAAGAAAGTTACTTATCTTTTTCTCTTTTCTCTTTAGATGCCTCAAATTATTGAAGATAATGTAGATTTTAGGTTGGGGATAAAAAGGTTCTTGTTATATTTTTATTAAGAGTTCAAACAAAATTTTGTACACAATTTATTAAATTTTTTAATTTTTAATTTATTTTGAATCAATTTTTTTATTTTTTTAGTGTATTTTGAATCAATTTATACATCAATGATATGAATATGATTGTGATAATTTTAATATTTAAAGGACTTTGAAACTTACTTTGAAAAACACTCAGGGCGAAATTATAAAATACATTATGCTTTAGAAAGAATTTAGGTTATTTTTGGACTGTTTGAGCCATTTAAAGTATCCTACTTGTATATTTATCACTTGTATCCCTTTGATTTTATATGAATTATAAAACTTTTCTTTCTTTAATATGCTATAACCTACCCTTTTTTGAACAAAAAAAGGGACAAATTATCCTACCTTTTTAATTTCTAAGAGGACTTAAAATAGACACATATTTGGTATGAACTCTCTATAAAGAAATGATGAATATTTCAGTAAAAATTAACTACTATCCAAAAAAATTAAAAATAATAGGGGTTGTAGAAAATCAATTTTAAATTAAAAAATGTTAAAGATTGGTAATGTAATTTTGTATCTCTTCAGTTATAAAACATTGAGAAGAAGAGAAAAAAATTATAAAAAAAAAACAAAAAAGAGTTTATTGATATTGAATGCAATGTGAAATTATATATATAGTATATTTAGCTATCGATATAAAGGTAAATTATTGGCTGAATGAGTTGGGTAACATTCGAGCTATTTTAGAACTAAAATGGTGGTGTTTGAATTTAAATATGTTCTCTTATTTTTGTGATTCACCTTCCCATTTCTTCATTAACCTAACATTATAACCTTGATAAAGACTTATTGATCTAAAGTACTATGATCATTCTACATTAGTGGAGATGGAATTAAAAGGTAAGCCTTTAGAGTTTGTAATCACAATACTTACACATATCATTTTCATATAATTTAGAGACCTAAAATTTTGTTCTATGAATATAATGCACAAGATTATTTGGTATAATGATGATGTGTTTATGATTCTATGGATGTCTAAGAGTTAATCACGAAAGTGAAATTAATATTTGAATTAATCTTTGATGAAAAGTAAGATTTTGATCATCTATGTGTTGAATGTTACAGGCAATATTTGAGATATATGTATGATTGATTCAATAGTGTGTGTCTTTATTTGTCTTTATTATTTTCATTTTTCTTTTAGCCATTTTATTTAGTTTAATTATGATGTTTGTGGGTATCATTATTAAAAATCATCGCAAAATTATAACTCATCTATTAGGGCACCTTAGGAGTTTAAAGACTTGTTTAAGAATCACTTTTGAGTATTAATCTTGCTAGGGACTAGCTAAAAGCTAAATGATGGTTGTGATATACGCATGTATATCTTGTGATTTATAAGAATTAAAATAACAAAATTAAGCTTAATATCGCATTTTAATCTTCGCATTTTATAATTTGTGTGCTCAAAATAACAGAATATATTTTGATATACTTAAGGTATATTAGATGTTAAAATATACAAATGATAAAAAACCAATCAAATCTCATTATTAAGGGCTTAATTGTGAGACAATGAAGTGATATGGATCCAAAAAGTATTAGTTGAGTTATTGATATTTACAAACAGCCTTGATTGTGTGTGATAATATTAGTTCAAATTATCTTTTTAAATATATTGTTTATCATGCTATAACAAATAACATTAAAATAGATTTTCACTTCATACGTGATAAGATTTTAGCAGGTGAATTATATATATATTGTACGATTAAAATTAGATTTAATATCATAAACAATTATATTAAAATAACGTTTTGTATTAAAAAAAATTCTAACAACCTAAAAAAGTTCCAAAACTTTTATTGTATGTTTATTTAAATTGCTTTATGTAATGGTTAAAAACTACTATAAAAAAGTTTATGATAGAATCTCTTTTTGAACAGTTTTTTTTTTTGAGTTATTGGTTTTGATAAATAAATGACTTGTTTAAGGATTGGGATTAGCTTCTATTGATTTGACTATATAATTTTTTTGTCATAAATAAAATTATATTAATAATTATTTAATTTAAAATAATAATAAAAATTACAAGAAGCATAATATTGAAGTTATTTTCATTTAACCTAAACTTTTTTTTTAAGTAAAGAGAATCATTCAAATAGTTTAACATACATGTATAATTTAGAGTAATAAAGAGGCTAATTCAATTTAAGAAAAAATATTTTAAACATCATTAGAAATGTCATTTATACATTTTAATTATGTAGTTTTTATAAAGAATATATGACTAAAGTATATTTTTGTTATTATAGAAAATAGATACTTTAGTCATATAAACTTAGTAGTTATGTGATTAAAGTATCACAATTTAAAAAATAGAATGATATGTATCCTTTACAAAAATCACATGATTAAAATATTTCAATAACACAAACAAAATAACATGAAAAATTAATCACTCTTAAATTTACTTGGTTTTAAATTATCTCTTTAAAAAAACAAAATATTATTTTTATTAGTTTATATAAATTATCATTTATTGTTGTATTTTACATATATGATAATAAAAATATAGCTCATATTATGTTATATGTGGTATCAAATATATTATCATATTCTATTATCATCATATTGTATTTTTATGTTATGTTATCATATAGTGTAATATAGATGAAGTTTTATAGCAATATAATATAATTGTAATATTAAAAGGAAAAAAATGGTGGCTTCTACTATCAATAAAGTTAATATTGCTTTTATATATCATAGAAAAAGCTTGTCTCTTCCTTTCATAAGGTATAGATTCTAGCTACTTAATTAATCCATTGTTATAGTCCCACTAAAGACGAATATCGAATATGTATATTATATGAAAATATTGAATTGATATTAATTAGAGTGTCTGTATGAGTTTGGGATTGTGTTAATTTATGTTTTTTGGAACACCAAGTAGTTATAAATTTCATTTATATAAAGTTTGTGTTAATTAATTAATAAGGTGGTTGGCTAGTGATAACCCATTTGATTAACATTGGCCTCTTGGCCCCTCCATATCATTGCAAGGTACGGTAGAGCCTTTAACTTCAAGTGGTTGTTTGATATTATAATTGTTTTGAATACTTCAATCCTTACCAAAAGATCATCATGATACAATATTAATTGCTTTTCTTGAATTAGGGAGGAAAAAAGTTGGGGTAATAATATGCATCCATTTGATGATGGCCACGTAATATTGGTCTGGCACCTATAGTCTAAAGAAAGTGAGAAATAAAGTAATATTAAAGAAAAATGTTAAATATGTTTTATGTCTATAATATATGAAATAATTTATAAAAAATATCAAAAACGTTTATTGTATTACAGTTATTTCTATAACGTATAGGTAATAATAAAAACATATCTAAATTTAGACATAAAAATATTATTATTCATTCGTTGTGAACATAATTATAATTTTAAAATGCACATTGTTATTATATTACAGTTATTTTTATAACGTATAGGTAATAATAAAACATATCTAAATTTAGACATAAAAATATTATTATTCATTCGTTGTGAACATAATTATAATTTTAAAATGCACATTGTTAGATATATTTTTATCATCATTCATTCGTTATGTATATAATTATAACAAAGTAAACATTTTAGATATTTTTGTAAAAATTTTCTTATATTGTAAACATTAAACGTAATTAATCCTAAAGAGAAATGTGTACGTTAGGGTGTGAAAAAAGGAATAAATGAATTTGAATCAATCTGTTAAATTTTGAATGATTTTGCGCTAATAATGATATTAATTCTTTAATATCAGATGTATCGATAGATGTTACTGTTTAACATTTATTATAATCTGATTTGAATTGATTAAAAATAAATAGTATTTATATTTTATAGATATGTAACTCTTTTAATTTTTTTTATCATTTATTGTTATACATTTTCTTTCTATTTACTTAACTTATATAAACTCAAAAAATATTTTAATTTTATTAATTATCTCCCTTCACACTTAATTTTATATTTAATTTTTATTCATATTGAGTTTAAGATTATAATATTTGTATTATTATCTTAATATTTATGACTTTAATATACATAAAATATTTATGTGTTGATTGTTAATGAAAATTAGAGTAAAGTAAAAATAAAAAAATAAAAAACAAAAGAGTATAAAAGAATTAAAGATTGGATTCATCTATCCAAATTCAACAAATATCGAATAAAATAAGAGATTAGATCAAATGAAGTGAAAATTCTACAATCCAATGGCATGGATTAGATTGGATCGGATGAATTCAAATTCACTGGTCCAAATATTATAGAAAAAAAATCTCTACTTTTAAATTACTTTGCTCACATTTTTAATAAGTATATTCACTTTCATACTATTTATTGATTGTATAAGAACTGATACACTAATTATTATTGTTGTTGCTACATAGAAATATAAAGTCTCAATCTGCTCTTGGTAACCTTTTCTTATTCCTTTTGGTAACTTATTCAGTTTAAACATTCATCTCACTTGGTATATTCAAGACAAAGGACTAAATTATGGGTTAATTCATTCTTGTGATGAGGGATCCAGGTGACAAAGATTATTAAGAAGTTATGGAGTAGATCTCTGTTACTTCTATAGTAATGTCTTTATAATATTAAAAATTAAAAACATCTAGAATTTTTTTGTTATCCCCTTCAATATAGAGTACAGTATGCTTGAAGTGAAGAGTGTGTTGTATAGTAGCTTAGAAAGCTAAAACCTATGCATATTCGATTGAAAGAACTTATAAAGATTTTGTACAAGCATAAATAAATATACCAAAATGGTCAAACATGTTAAAACTCACAGTTAAAATGGTGCTACTTAGCATCAAAGTTTAGTTTAAGGCCCTGAGTTGGGGCATGCCAAGTACTTGGTATAATAGTATAATCTTTTTTTCATCAGTTGTGGTTTGACCATCTCCCATAATTAAAGGTTAAACTTCCTTAATCTATTATGTAATATCCATAATAATAGTTTGGGACAATAAACTGTCATCTTTAAAAAGCATTTTATTTCTTATCTTGGAGATCTTTTCAAACATGATAACTACTTTAAGAGTAAATAACTGTGAAGAAATGACCCGAAGGTAAAATTAGTTGTGATAGGTCATCTAGTTTCGATTTTATTTTCTAAACTTCTACCATGATTTGAGAATATCATATCTAATAATAAAAAGATGCATTTCATCCTCTAATTCTTTGTGACACATTAAACACAAAGGATCTTTGATATTTAAAAACCTTCCTAAGTACTTCCTTGTACACAAGGCACTAGAAGAATTTTCCAAAGAAGAAACTTATGCCGCTCACGAAGTTTTGCTTTCCAAAGCTTTTTCCAAAACCCTATTTGGTTGATCAAACCTTTCTTTGCAGTTAAGGTTTCATCAACATCTTTAGCCACAAAAATTCCAACTCCCGTGCCAAACCATTCTACAGTGTTTCTCCCATTTACATTACACAACGTAAAAACCGAACTTTAAAGTCGATTCGGTGAATCAATTTTAAATTTTTAATTTTTTTTTACAAAATTTATTTATTTTTTATTATACTCAAAATCTGTATTTAATCACATAATAGTAGGAAAAAAATCAAAATCTGTTTAATAAATAGTTTAAATAATACAAATAATTAAAAAATTAAATATTAATTAATTACGTAGGAATTAAATTTATTACAAAAAAATAATATATATACAATACATATATATTTAACTTAAATTACAAATAAAATAATGTCGTATTTTTTTATATTCTCACTTTATTTGAAGGAAAGGAGAAAAGTACCAAAGAACCTTTGCGGGCACCCCTTTCTTAGGTGTTGTCTCATTTGTAGTATGCTCCCATCTCGATTTTTACACATCGGATAATCATATAATGTTTTATATTCTTTTCTATAAAGAATGCAATTATTTGAACAAGCATGAATCTTATGATATTCAATGCCAAATTGACTAAGAGATTTCTTCACTTCATACATTGAAGATGACAATTCAATACCCTCAGGAAACATATCTATTAGTATATTTAATAATTCTGTGAATCTCTTTTCAGAAAAATCATTTTTTGCCTTCACACTGTACAAATGAACAAATCTGGACATTTTAATGTACTTATTGCATTATGGATATAATGGTTTTCGGCATCTTCTAGAAGTTTTTTAAAGGTTTCGGGATCATCCTCATGTAGTTCATCTTCAACACCATGAAATATATTTTCTGTCTGTACATTATGATAAGATGTATATAATCTACTCACATTCTTATTTATCTCTTCCCCATGAGTATTATCAATATTTTCTCCATGATAATACCAACATTTATAACTCAAAAGAATACCACTACGGATAAGGTGATACTTAACCTCGTCAACATCATGAAATTGCTCATTTTTACATTTAACACATGGGCATCGAATCATACTAATTTCATTATTACTATTTCTACAAGCAAATTCGAAGAAACTTTCAACTCTAGAAATGTAGTCATACTCAATTCTACACTTTGACATCCAAGATTTGTCCATTTTTTATTAATGACATTAAACATATTAAATATGTATCCAACCAATATATTTTAGATATTATTATATATAAATTCCCTGATTATTAGAATATCTATCAAAATATCATATAAAAATAAATACATAAAAACAAAACATAACAAATATATACACATAAATATAATTATATGAGATTAATTGTAATTACTAATAATAATATGCTACATCATTTGAGTTGATTTAAAATTTAAGATATATAAAACAAAATTTATATAAAAAATTTATGATGTTTAATATTTTTTTTAAATAACTACACTACTTCAAACATAAATTTTTAATGAACAACATATTGTTGAATCATATATTTTCCATTTCATAATAACAAAATAAATAAATTAAAAACCAACCTTAAATCACAATCATAAATATATAAATTTATTTCATTACGAAATTACAAAAATTTATACAAAATCTACATAATATAAAAATTTATACACATAAATAATAACACATAATATACAAAAAAAATAAAGAAATATGAATAATAAATGCATAGGATTAATAGAAATACTTACAAGAGTAAATAAAGTGACAAAATGAAGGAAATGAAGAAAAAATTGTGTTTTGTAAGTGAGAAAATATGTATAAATTTTTTGAGTATTTTACTAAAACAAATAGTGAATCTAGAAGATAAATTGGAGAGGAAGAAAATCCACTAAACGACGCTGAAATTGTAGTCGTAGGTGGTCAAAAAATAAAAAGGAGTGAAGGAGGTTTTGGGTTTTTGAAAGTTATACAGCGCTGGAATTGTTTCTGTTTAATTTTAGGGAAGAAAGAAGAGAAAAGAAAAATATCCACGTGTGTAGCGTCAGTTGACACGTAGAACCGACGCTACGTCCTACGTGTAACGTCGATTCTACATGTCTATCGATACTACAATCTACTTATTTAAGTCGGTTTTTAAGTGAATCGACTTTAAATTCATTATAAGTCGGTTTTTTCCAAAATCGACTTTAAATCTCGATTTAAATGACCACTTTTATAATAGTGTTAAGAAGTTAGAGTTTAAGAATCATGTCAATAATATTAGGCCCAAAATTTTGAGTTAGAAGATTGATGTCTAAATTCAAAATCTGATGTCCTTTACATAAATCAACCACTATGTTGATAAAAAAAATTGGATTTGGTTGGATAGAGTTGGTTAAGCACTTATTGATGAGTCATGTAATTCAAAGATTAGTCCTCAAATATGTTCTTTTCCAATCTTCAAAAAAATGTCCTCTTTAAGGGAATTTCGTGTCCAAAGTAAATCTTTCTAAATAAAAGAATCTGCAAATTTAGTGGTTACATTGAGGAAAGAACGATTTTGCAAATATTTTCCACTATAAGACTTGAACCCAAAGTTTCTGTGCAGCTTTAGCAAGTATATCTTTGTTGAATTCCTCAAATTATCATAAATCTAAGCCTCCAAATTCCCTAGGCAAACATACTTTATTCTAAGAAATAAAAAATATGTATCTTTGATTAGTGAGATTTCCTTCCACCAAAATTTCATCACAATATTATTCGAATGACCTATCCCAATTGGTAATTTGAATGTACTCATTGAGTAAATTGAAATATTTTGCATAACTGGTTTAATTAGCTTTGTTCTTCTCGCTTGTGAAAGGAGTTTGGCCTTCCCACTATCTAAATGAGATTTCAAACTGTTTAGCACTCTGAAATTCAATTTCCTTTTTCCTCATCATTGGTAGTGAATGGCTTAAATAAAGAACTGGATCAAATTTAACAAAAATACGCAAAATTGAGCATACATGTTCCTTCAACTTGGGAGAATTATTCTTTGAAAAAGAAGATGGTTGATTTTTGAAGTTTTATCATTTGGCCTAACCAAAGGAAATATTGATCCAAAATTTTCTTCATCGTTAAAGCTTCATTCACATTGGCCCTTAAAAAATGGCAACCTCATCCCATATGTGAGATTGGAGAACCATTTCTGGGTACCTTTCCCATTGAAAAGTTAAAACTTTCAACTCTTATCATTATAATAAACACTCTGTAATAATTAAGAATAAATATGGAGTTAGTGTTATGATTGATTAAAAATAATATTAGGTTTGTTAGACAAAATAGGAGGTGCCTAAAGTAGAAGAAAAATCATGGAAGGTGGCTTACCATATTGTCAAAGATGTAGGTGCCTAACCTTGTTTGAATAAAGATTAGGAAAATTAGGTAGCCTAACTTTGTTGAATGAAGAAATGTTTGGCATATGAAATGATAACTTGAAGGCTATAAATATGGCTTCATTTCTTCATTGATAATCATCCCAAAAATAGAGAAAAACTTGTATGAGAAGTTCTTAAGTGAGAGAATTTTGTGGGAAAATTCTCTTGGGCTTGTAATTGCTCTTGTCTTTTGGGTGTGTGAGAAAATTAATGAGAGTGTGGTTGTAACAATTTTCCACATAGTGAATTTTTCTCTGGTTGTCTTTTGACAACGAAAGTGGTTTTTCTCTAATTTGGAGTTTCTACTATAATTCTTGTGTTGTGTATTATCTATTTCTCTATTATTTGATATTCTGCTAAGGAAGATCTTGGGAGGGAGAATTTATGATTATACCATTTTATCTAAATTTCCTAACAACTGGTATTAGAGCCAATTTCAAAGAAAGAAGGAGAAATGCCAGGAGTCAAGATTGATATTGAGAAATTTGATGGGAGAATCAATTTTGGCTTGTAGCAAGTACAAGTCAAAGATTTGTTGATCCAATATGGGTTACACAAGGCGTTAAAGGGGAAACCAGCCCTTGTTATTGGTATTGAGTCCAATAAAACCAATATAAGTGATAAAGATTGGGAAGATCTTGATCTAAGAGCTGCAAGTGCAATTCGGCTTTGTTTGGCCAAAAATATTCTTGCAAATGTGCATGGAATATCTATGGCCAAAGAACTCTGGGAAAAGCTTGAAGAATTGTATCAGGCAAAAGGTGTTTCAAATCGGGTGTATTTGAAAGAGCAGTTTCATACTTTGCGTATGAATGAAGGAACTATTATGTTTGACCATCTAAGTGTTCTCAATGGTATTATCTCTGAACTGAAAATCATTGGAGTTAAACTTGATGATGAAGATATAGCTTTAAGACTCATCTGGTCTCTTCCATCTTCTTATGATCACATGAAACCTATCTTGATTCATGGAAAGAAGAAAATAATTTTTTCAGAAGTTACTAGCAAGTTGTTTTCGAAGAAAAAAGTGAGTGGTGAAAAGAAATGTTCACGAAAACTTAGCATTGGTAGGCCGACAATGAAAAGAAAAACAATTTCATGAAAAAAGAAAAATAGTGTGCTAGGGGTGTGGACAATGCGGGCACCTCAAAATAAATTGTCCAAAGAGGTGGGCGATCATGAGAAGCTCGAAATCTGACGGTAACGCTAATAGTATGTCTGTTTTCAAAGACTAGAGTGATGCTCTTTGAAAAGAGCATATACATCCTCATGGCATGCCGCTAGTATCTAAATATTGCCATGAAAGAGGGTGTGTTACTGGTAGCGGGTCCACAAGTTTGCACACGAGCATTGGCTTGGTATAGATGCAAGGTGTGTGGTGGAAAGGATGTCGATGGCTGATGAACTCTCAGGAAAACCAAGTGTGAGAGTTGCACCATAAATTTCAGCAAGTTTTTTTTTACATGAGCCGATGTGAAATTCTTAGAATTGGTGATTAATTCTAAGTGGGTGTACTCTTTATGGTAGAGTATGATAATTCTCGGTGTAAAGAATTATGACTGTTGGAATAGAAAGTGTTGTAGTGGTAACCATGTTTATTTTTAATCAAGGTGGAGATTTTTATGATTGATTAAAAATAATATTAGATTTGTTAGTCAAAATAGGAGGTGCCTAATTTAGAAGAAAATTCATGGAAGGTGGCTTACCATATTGTCAAAGATGTAGATGCCTAAACTTGTTTGAATAAAGAATAGGAAAATTAGGTAGCCTAATTTTGTTGAATGAAGAAATGTTTGGCATATGAAATGAGAACTTGAAGGCTATAAATATGGCTTCATTTCTTCATTGATAATCATCCCAAAAATAGAGAAAAACTTGTATGAGAAGTTCTTAAGTGAGAGAATTTTGTGGGAAAATTCTCTTGGGCTTGTAATTGCTCTTGTCTTTTGGGTGTGTGAGAAAATTACTGAGAGTGTGGTTGTAACAATTTTCCACATAGTGAATTTTTCTCTGGTTGTCTTTTGACAACGAAAGTGGTTTTTCTCTAATTTGGAGTTTCTACTATAATTCTTGTGTTTTGTATTATCTATTTCTCTGTTATTTGATATTCTACTAAAGAAGATCTTGGGAGAGAGAATTTATGATTATACCATTTTATCCAAATTTCCTAACAGTTAATGGGTCATCTTGACGAAGGTAGCATTGAGGAACAAAGTTAGCATGAGGTGAGCCATTAAGAAGAATGAAGTAACTCATCGTTCACTACTACAAAACGGATTATTAAAGTCGATTTTTTGGACCGACATTAAATAGAATGACTTAAAATTTAAAGTCTGTTCAACGCGTGAACCGACTTTAAATTTTTTTTTTTTTTTACAAAATGTACTCATTTTTTATTATACTCAAATTAAAACTTGTATTCGATCAATACATAATAACAGAAAAAAAATCTATTTAACAAATAATTGAAAAATAAAATATTAATTAATAGTAGAAATATTACCATGGTATTTGTCCTATGTTATTTAAGATTATCATATTCTTCTCTTGATGTTATAATACAAAACTTACATATATAATACAAAAATTTATACACATAAATAATAACACATAATAGCAGAAAAAATATGAATAATAAGTACGTATGATTAATAGAAATACTTACAAAAGTCAATGAAGTGACAAAATGAAGGAAATGAAGAAAAAATGGTGTTTTGTAAGTGAGAAATGGGTATAAAAAATTTGAGTATTTTGCTTAAAAAATAGGGGATCTAAAAGATAAGTTAGAGAGGAAGAAAACTTACTAACCGGCGCTGGAATTAGTGGTCATAGGTGACCGAAAAATGAGAAAAAGTGGAGGAGAAGTGGATGAGGTTTTGAGTTTTTAAAAGTTATGTAGCGCTTGGAATAGTTTCTGTATGTGGAATAAAGAAGAGAAAAGCAAATATCCACGTGTGTAGCGTCGGTTCTACGTGTCAACCGACGCTATCCACGTAATTTTATCGGTTGACATGTCGAACGTAGAACCGACGCTACGTTCACGTGTAGCGTCGTCGGTTCACTATGTCAACCAACGCTATGTGTAACGTCGGTTCTACACCAAACCGACTTTAAATTTATTATAAGTTTATTTTTTCTAAAAATTGACTTTACGTATCAACTTAAATACTTTTTGTAGTAGTGGTTGAAATACATTTCCAAATGAGTGCCACTAATTTTTTAAGAAAACCATGGTTCTTATCATCTATATCAAGAAAGATCATTTCAATTTATCATAAGCTTTTAATTCCCATTAATAATCCAATGCATACATGTTTCTTGCATTAGAAGCAACTTCTTAAATAATTAAGGTATTTTCAATAATCCACCTCTCCAAAACGAATGTAGCTTGAAAAGATGATATATGATTGCTTTGAATGATTCGAAAGTGTTTCACTAAGATCAGTAAAACCATCTTATAGATTACATTACAAAGATTGAAGGTCTGTAATGATTTGTTCTAATAGAATTTGAAATTTTTGAGATTAAAGAGATAAATATGGAGTTCCAATTAGGCTTTAGGATTATTGTAAAATAGAATTCTTAAACTTCTTAATTATTTCTAATCCAACCATAGACCCATATTGTGTGTAAAAAAGGAGTTGTACCCATAAGGTAAGGTGCCATTTACACAAGAGAAATTGGACTAGAGATATATATAAAGCATTAAATAATAACAATTTATATTACTTTTTTTTAAATAACATGGCACAATAATAATTTTTGACCAAGAATTCTTTTGTTTGCAAATTAATTTACGTGTCATTTACAAACTCGATCATAAACATAATGATGTCATAATCTAATTAAACTATTGAATTAAGACACAAGTTATACCTAACTAAGGAGTCATTTATGCTTGTTTCCACATTACCAAGTATTGGGATGCTTTTAAATTTGTCATCATTACCCACCTAAAGTGTTTTCTATTTCTTTAAACCACTAATCATTTACCTAAAGTGCTTTCTATTTCTTTAAACCACTAATTATTTACCTAAAGTGCTTTCTATTTCTTTAAACCACTAATCATGTTTGGTAACTAGGCACGATCGAATTTAGTTTGCGTGGCTACTATTTCATAAAAACCAGACAAAAGATCAAGATGCAAACTAAACTTTTTTTTTTCTTTAACGAAAGATGCACAAGAATGTTTTATTTTTATTTTTATTTTTATATATATAAAGAAAAGATGCACAAAAAACTTATGCGTATAGAAAATATCAAAACCTAAAAAGAAACGTATACATTGGGCTGCAGGATTGGAACTCAGGCAATATATATATATATATATATATTTAATTTAAGTGTAAATATATTCTTTATTGGATTTATTGTAAATTTTTGAATAAAAATAATCTAAAATATAAAATTCAAAAATAAAATTTTATTTTATGGATTAATTTATCCACAGTTCGATAATTATTACACTTAAAATTTTAATGTATATCTTATTCTAAAATAAAAATACCCCTTGCTGCATATGTTTACGAACTCATGTTTAGAACAAAAATCGCATTTGAGATAGAAAAGTTCAATTAGTCAATGTCACTAATTTATCTCAGTTATTTGGCTCTTATATATAATATTTTCTAAGTTTTATATGTTTGTTTGCTTAATTCCGTGTGTCAAAGAAAAATCAATTATGTGTAGAACCAAAATTATTTAAAAGGTATATAAAACATTATGTGGCACAATTTAAGGAGAAATAATAAAGTTAAAATTTAAAAAATTTATCCACCCAACTCAACTCATTATAAACTATTTTTTTAGTTTGATTTAAATTGGATTTAACACTTTTAATTTGATTTAGTTATGAATTTATTTTTCAATAATAATAGATTAGAATGAATTGGTTATAGTTTTGATAAAAAAAATCCCACTAAAAACAACTTCAAAATTCAACACATGCTTCCACTGCATATTAGTAACCTTTAAGCTTTTAATTAAGCACTTGGTGTGCATTTCAATTCTAATGTTTTTTTTAACATTATCCTAATTAATTTCTAAAAAAATGCCTAGCAATGAATGTGTCTGTTAAGTATTATTAAAGAGTAAAAAATAAATAAAAACTTTACTGAACAATATTTCATTCATTCTTCACAATCTCGATAATAATATAAATATTAAGCTTAATTAGGTACAAAAATTAAGTTGTTCATTAGAATTTAATAACTACCACAATAATAATAGAGTATTTAAGAACAAATTATAAAATTATAAAAAATAATACATTGAAAACTTATAATAATAAAAATGATATCTCAATAACATTAAACGAGATCTAATTGAATGACATCTAATATTAAATGAGTCAAAATAGCTACAATTTAATTTGAAAAACATTCAATTAAATAACGTTAAATATAAAATAATGTATTAGATTTTTTTTAATAGTAAAAATATATGAATTTAGCATAGAATATACTATTTTTGTAATTATAAATTTTAAAAGTATTATTTTTATTATTTTCTTAAAAAAATTTATTTAACAATGGTGTGGAAGATATTATATATATATATATATATATATAAATTACTTTTAGAAAGATATGTATAGTTAAGTAGTTCATTAATACTTAATTCTAATTGCTCAATAGTTTTCATCTTATTCTATAAAGAGTAAGTATCATGTAAGTGTGGGGTGCGCGCGCGTATGTATCAAAAAAAGTTATAATGTGAATGAATTTTTATGAGAAGTGAAGAATATGATCCTTGAAATTATATTTAGTTATAAAATATTAATTTATATCCATAATTTTAAATCATCCTAATAAATATATATATATATTTTTTGGAGGTAAAATAAATTATAAATATTAATTTTTATCCACAATTTTAAATCATTCTTATATATATATATATTAGAGGTAAAATAAATCGCTGAAATTTATAAATAAGTTTAGAAAAAACAAACAAACATACTACTTGACAATCACACATGATGTAAATTATGCTTGTATGGTAATTGTCCATCACACTTATCTCTTTTCAATTGTAGTTTTCACATATCACTTTAAGGTGCAGTGTCTCTTCTCAATTGTACTTTTATTTTTAGTTTTCACATATCACTTTAAGTTGCAGTGTCTCTTGAAAAAATTGTACTTTTATTTTTAGTTTCCACATATCACCTTAAGGTGCAGTGTCTCTCGAAAAATATTTACATGAGCAACGAAGGCAAAAGGTTAACCCAAAAAGCATTTGAGTTGGTAAGACTATTTACTATAAATGTTGATATAAAAAAAATCAAATATATATATAAATGATAGTATATATTTACTCTTATATTAATTAATTATGATATATTATGTAATAAAAAATTCTCAAAGATTAAATAATTTATTGTTTTTAAAGTTATCACGTATCAAAATTTTACACCCATATATTATATATCGTGTTATGGGTTAAATTTATTTAAGAAATTAAAATTATATATTCTTTTACATTTACAATAAATACACAACGTAAGAGATGTACAAGAAAATTTGTGTTTATCAATATTAATTAATTAAGGAGATGGTTTATATATTTTTATATGTTATACACTTTATTCTCTTTACTATTTTTTTCTAATGATTTGATATTTTGATATTTTAATTTTTACATTTTAGTGTCTTATTTTTTTTTCTTAAACTTTAATACCTTTATTATTAGTTTTTAGACTTTGGTTCCTTTACTTTTTATATAGTTTAATTTCAAGTTAGTCTCATATTTTTGAATTAAATGTGTAAAAATTAAAAAGTAAACAAATTATAAAAAATAAAACTAAGGAAACTAAATTGTGAAAAATGAAAAATAGAAAGACCAGATAAAAACAAAAAAAATAATAAGATAACTAACTATAAAATATATAAAATTATAGAAAAATATTTATGTCTCTTCAATGCATAAATAACTCAGTTATTCAATTTGATTGATTTTTAAAAAATATATATTAATTTTCTTACAATATTAAAAAATATATATTTATTTATTTTATAAAAAAATGAACACATGTTAAAAGTTGTTCGAAAACTAATTTTTTTAAAATTTTAACTACTAGAAGAAAGATCAATATTATTTTTATACATATATCACTTACAATATTATACCAAACACAATTATTATTGGTATAATAAATTTCAATTGATGACAATTCCAATAAAAGATAATGATACTAAATTATAATTAATTATAATGATATAATATGAAAATTTATATACTTTTATTATAACAATAACCTAACAATATATCTAATTAATTATAATAGCATTTTTTTATTATTTTTATTCTATCCTTAGACGTTAAAGCTTTCAACTAATTTTAGTCATGGAGCAAACATGAAGTTAAGTGATTAATTAATGTAAAAAATGTTGAAGAGTTCATGACCTGATCAACTCTTATCCCATGAATGGGTCAGCTAAATAAATTAAATATTCCAACAAATCCTACCACTTGAAATATTTTTCATGAAGCGATACAGGTAATAACATTGATATATCGATCCTTAGCATTTATAAGGTAATTCTAAGTACAAGTTCATAAAGACAACTATTACTGTGAAACATGCATATATATAGTTACTCAGCAATCTTGTAGCATTATATTATAAGCAACTTTGCATAGAAATGGCAACTCTAAGCAAAAGATTAAGGAATTCTCATGGAGTGTGGAATTTTGTTTCTTGTTATTGAACTATATTGCTAGAAGTCCTCTAGTTTTTAAAAAATATACATTTAAGTGAAAGACATTGTCACAAAATTTTGATCAATCATGCATGTGACTAAATGGTGAAATTAATAAAATCACAAATATATATACTTCATTCACAGACAACATATAATATTAAATAAACATGTGTCATAAATTTTGGATTATGATTATCAGCTTATTTTTTTCTACTAGTTTTTAAATATAAATCTTCTAATTTTATTTCTTATATGTTATATAAATTTGATGAAATTATAGAAAGTATTATGAAATATTTATGTAGTATTTAACAACATAAATGAATGATATATGTCCTAGATTGTATAAGTAAAAAAATAATAATAGAACAAAATCATAATCATATTTCCAACACTTTCAATTTTCAATTAGAATATATATATATATATATATATATATATATATATATATATATATATATATTAATTAAATATGGAATTATGATATAGTTTATATGTATTTTGGGTGTTTTCACCCCTTGGGTATAGTATCAGAGTTTCAATCGATTGGTTTAAAAAATTTGAAACTCACCTTATATTTTTTTTAAATATGCCTTGTAAAAATAAAAAGAGATAAATAATCTAAATAAAACAAAATATAATAAAATAGGTTAAAATACAAAGTGAGATGAGCTTTGTAAGAGAAAAGGACTCACACATCGAAAGAGATGTAAAGAGTAATACTTCACATTGATTAAGTACAACGATATGATATAGTTTATAAGGATTGTTGGTATTTTTACTTATTGGATTAACATTTTGAGATTAAAAAATCCATAATTCTTATGCACTTTGACAATAAAATATACTTATTTAAAAATAATGAGACTCACCTGACTCCATCTAGTTGGCATATAAAAGGGAATTAAATAAAGATGCATTTAGAATTTAGGATTAGGAATTGGACTTTGAAGTACTATATAAATTATTCATTGTTATGATATAGTTTTAATTATTCATTAGTTCTTAAATTTTGGGTAAATTTACCCATAGATTTATAAATTTATAAATATTATAATTTAATCCTAAATATTTTAACATTTTTCACATAGGTTCCTAAAGTTTTAAATCCTATAAATTTTAAAAAAATTCACACAGGCTCTAAATTGGCTACTAAAATAGTCGTCAATCAAAACTTTAGGATATATATATATATATATGAGAAGTTTCAAAAGTTTTGAAAATAAATCGTATGATTTAATATTTTAGGGACATTAGCATGAAATTTTGAATGTTTGAAGACCATATCTTACATTTTAAAATTTTAAAGATCTATCTATAAATTTAGTAAAGTTTAGAGACTAATGATATAGGTTAGCCTATGAAGTATTACTAACATAACACTACATTTTTTTATCAATCGATAAGCTACTATTTTTATATAAAATCCATATAATGTGGAATAGTACAAGTAGATAGAGACAACATAGAACCGAGAAAAAAAACAAGTAGATAGAGACAACATAGAACCGAGAAAAAAAGTAGCCACGTTAATAACAAAATGAGCTAGCAAGAAGCTAGTTGTTGTTATCCATAGCCATGACATACTTTTCAAATAAAGTTTAGTAGGTTGAGAGATAATCATACAATCAAAAGGTACATAATTAAATAATAAATCATTACAAGATTTCTAAATTCTAAGAGATTATTCTTCATAACAGCAAAGAGGTTGTCTACCATAGTTTGGTTTTTTGCCCAGTCAAAAATAACGTGTAAGCTCAAAGTAGCAAAATTAGGAATTTTAACATAAGGTAAAATACTAGCCCAAACCGAGCTAACATTCTAGAAATCCAAAAAAAATGGCTAACCGTCTTTCATCCCAAGGAAATAGGGGACACAAAAGATAAACCATGCAATGTCTCTGATCCAAGGTATCTCGGATTGGCAATATCACATGTATATAATTCCAAAGAAAATATTTAACATTGGACTTTAAGTTTCCATAGATGCCTCCAAAGATGTTGAGTCAGACCTCCTTAAACTTCCTCAAAGGCATGATCACCTAACCCAAGAGAAACTTGATAATTAGACTGAACAGTATAGTTCATATGGGAGGAATAATGCCAAACCAGATAATATGTACAGTAGGACTTAATATGAATGTTTAAAAATCAATAAGGCCCCTAAAAAAATGACACAACCACTCTTGGAGAATAACACAAAAAACTCATGATAGGTGAAAGGATCCAAGGGTCATCCCAAATATACACACCAATTTCCTAACTTGTTCATACCAACAGAATAGTCTGAGCCTCTAAGAACCCTTACCAAGCCCCATAAGGTGAAAATCCTGACTTTGCATCAAAAAATGAACCAAGAAAAAAAATATTTTTTCTTAAAGACTTGAGAAATAAAAAGTTTGGGAGTTTAATCAACCTCCAACTTTCTTTAGTTAGCATAGCCAAATTAAAAGCTCATAAATCTTTAAACCCTTATCCTCTATGAAGTCATCGACTACACAACTTTTTCCAAGATATCCAATGGATCTTCCTAGAATTCTCAATAGTACCCCACTATAACTATTGCAAAGCTTTCTCAATTTCCTAACACAATCATGTTAATAGAAGGAAACAATGTATTTCATAAATATAGGTATAGCACAAGTCACACCGTTAAGAAGGACTTATCTTTCAAAGGTAGAAAGAAACCAATCAGACCAAGATTGTAACTTACCATGAGCCTGTCTAGGATATATTTTAATTGCACCTTTTATCTCTCCTTAATAAGGTGAGAAACCTAAGATATTTTGAAAATCCCAAATTAGAGCAAAAACCCTAATCCTATTAAATAACTTCTTTTACCTCTATACCTATATTATCATTGAAGAAAACACTAGATTTGAGAAAGTTCACCACCTGTCCTTTCATAGATGCGGAGAACTCTTTTGATTCTATGAATCTCATGCAAAGAACCTTTAAAGAAAATTAAAAATCACCAATAAAGATAAGTTGAGAGATAGTAGGTGCAAACCTTAAAAAACGAACCCTTAAAATGCGTTGATAATGCTTCTTATATGGAACAACCTAGATAGCCCTTCAAAACATAATAATAAAAGATACAAAGAGAGTGGGCCTCTTTGACAGAGCCTATCTCTCAAGAATAAAATAACCAACAAACTCTATATTAATCACATAAGAGTAGGAAACAATTAAGATACAATACATAACCCATTGAATTAACTTTTCTATAACCTATCCATCATAATCTTAAGGAAGCTCCAATCAACCCTATCATAGGCCTTTCTTATATCCAACTTGAGTGATAAAGCGTGATTCTTGTCCGTGTTCATGGGTTTCAAATAGGGTAACGTTTCATGGATAATTAAAATATTATCTGTAATTAGTCATTGGGAAATGGAAGTACTCTGGTGATGGCTTATGATCAAGGCCATCATTGGGTTTGATCTTTTATTAAGAATCCTTGAAATAATCTTGTAAATAACATTACAAAGATTGCTAGTATTTTATGGTATTATACCATTTTTGGTCTTGGACCCATCTAGTTATTTTTGTTTTGACATTAGTTTGGTACTTATTTTTGTGTATATGTTAGTATGTAAAAAGACAGGTCCACCTCAATAACAGACGACCATATGGGTACACGAGTCAAAGTGAGAAATATACCTTTATTTTTAAATATGAGGACACATATAATATATGATATAATGTCACATGTGCTATAACGAACTTATATATAAGTTTAAATCACAACTTACAAAATTTTGGACAAAATTTCTCACATAATTTAGAGTAATGATTACTATTAACCTTAGATAATAGTTATTTTATAATTTATTTACAACTATTATTTTTTAAAAATTATATAAAAAACTATAAGTATTAAAATACTAACAAATTTATGAGAAAACAAAAAATAGACAAAATATCACACAAATTTGATAACGAAGCTCCATCAATTTTACTTATGTCTTTGGACTTGTTGTAGATCTTTTTACTAAAGAATGAGAAATTATACAAAGTGTTTACAATACTCACAACTCACAATCCAATTATACCCAAGAAAATTACTCTCAATTTTCTCTCAAATAAACCTTTTTTTAACCTTTTTCTCTCAATTGGAAAATTCAAAGTACCTATTGGGATGCTCTATTTATAGATGTATAAGCCCATATTCTACATGTTTTTCCAGCTAATTCTTAATTGAATTTCCTTATTTTTCAACAAAATAATGTACCGTCCATTCAATTTTCTTGGGTTCTTGGCTTGAAAACCACTATTTTGTTTCATTATCATTTATTGCACCATTTGGTGCATGTAATTTTGACCAACAATATCCCACTTAAATATTTATTTCAATCTGTCTTCATACCTCGATCAATGTAGTAACTTTTCTAGTCTTGTTACTCTAGCAGACTTGCTGAAGTTGAACACAACTTCAATTTTTCAATAGTCATCGCCTTTGTCAATATATCCGTTGGATTTTTGCTTCCTTTAATCTTCTCCAATATTAACGCATCATCTTTCAATAGATATCTGATGAAGTGATAATAAAGCCCAATATGCTTAATTCTAGAATAAAATGTTGAATTCTTCACAAAGTGTATTGCACTTTGACTATCACTGTGCAGAACATTCTTCTCTTGTTTAAAACTCAACTCAATTAACAAACCTTGAAGCCATATCATCTCTTTACAAGCTTCATTAACTGCTACATACTCATCATCTATAGTGGATAGAGTGACAATCTTTTATATTTATGACATCTAACTAACATCTATAGTTCCAACAGTACATATATAACTGATTGTGCTTCTTTGGTGATCAACTTCATCTCTAAAGTCTACATTTACGTAGTCTTTTAATTTTAGCTCTCCTTTACTAAAGCACAAACACTTTTCTGTGGAGCCTCATAGATACCTCAAAATCTACTTGACTGCTTCCCAATGAGTTTTCCCTGGATTTGACATAAACTTGCTAACAACTCCTAATGCATAGCCAATGTTTGGTCTCGTATAAACCATTGTGTATATCAAACTTTCAATGGCTGAGGCATAAGGAACCTTAGCCATGAATTATCTCTCTTCCTCCGTCCGAGAGGACTTATCCTAGGATAGGCAAAAGTGACTAGCCAAGGGTGTGCTAATTGGCTTGGCGTCACCCATGTTGAATCTCTACAAAACACGATTGATGTACTCTGCCTGAGATAACTACAAGAATATTTTCTTCTTATCTCTTATGATTTGCATTCCAAGAATCTTCTTTGCTAGGCCCAAGTCTTTCATGTCAAACTCCTTTGAAAATTACTGCTTTAATATTATGATATCATCTATATCTAAACTTGCTACTAACATATCATCAACATAAAGTAGTAAAATGATATAATTATAACTATATCTATTGAAGTAGAAATAGTGGTCAGCGTTGCACTTCTAGAAACCTTCTTTATGCATGAAGTTGTCAAACTTTATATACCATTATCTTGGGGCTTGTTTTAGGCCATACAAACTCTTCTTAAGTCTGTTCTTCTTCCCTCTTTCTAAGAAACCTTCTAGCTAGTACATGTATATCTTCTCATCAAAGTCTCTATGAAGAAATGGAGTCTTCATATCCAACTTTTCAAAATGAAGATCTTCAATGGCTGTAATACACAATACTGATATGATAGTATTGAGCTTCACAATGGAAGCAAAAAAGTCGGTGTAATTAACTCCTTCCTTCTGCTGAAATCCTTTGATAACTAGTTGGGTTTTGTATCTCTTAGAACCATCATGCTCCTCTTTCACCTGGTACAATCATTTTTTGTGATGTTCCTTCTTGACCATGGGTAACTCAGCTAGTTCCCATGTTTGATTGGAGATGAGAGATTTCATTTCTTCTTTCAAGGAAAGCTCTCATTTCCTGGTATCTCGAGTCTGACAAGCTTCATCATAGCATTCAGGCTCCTCTCTATCAGTCAACAATATATAATTCATATATCTTCTATTAGGAACATGAGATTGAAAAGACCTTCTCAATATAGGAGCTGAAGTAGGAGGTTATGGTATGTCGGACTACTGCGCACTGCTTTATCCAATGAGTTCCTCTAGCTAAGGACTTGTTACAATTGGTTCCATCACGGAACTATCTGGGACATCATCTGCATCTATAAATACTAACTAATTCTACTCTGAGTTATTGGCATCTATTTTTTGCATGTCCTTATAAACCACCATTTTGTTGAAAATCACATCTCTACTATGAATCACTTTCTTTTTTTGTCATCCCAAATGCGGTATCCAAACTCATCCTCACCATAGTCGATAAAGGAGCATTTCTTAGATTTGGGATCAAGCTTATTCTTGCATTGATCACAAATATGCAAAAATGCTACACAACCAAAAAAATTTAGATGTGATACTTTTACCTCTTTTCCACTCCATATCTCCTCTGGTATTATGTGCTCTGATGAAACAGATGGGCCTCGATTAATCAAGAAAGGCATAGTGTTGACTACTTTTTCCCAAAACTGCTTTGGTAAATTCGATTGTATATGAAGGCTTCTGGATTTTCTGTCAATGTTCGGTTCATCTACTCAGCTACACCATTGTATTTAGGCATGGCACAGTTCTCTCCATTCTAATCCATGCTCATAGCAAAATTTTTTGAATATGGTGTCTTCATATTCATCACAATTGCTAGTTCTGAGCTTTTTGATCTTCAAACCTGTCTCATTTTTAGCCATAGCTTTCCATATCCTAAACACCTCAAATACTTCAAACTTATGCTTTAGAAAGTAAACACATACCTTCCAAGAGTGATCATCGATAAAAGTCATGTAGTAGTGTTTCCCACCAATGGATGAGACGGTCATTGGTCCCCAAACATCAGAGTGAATGAGCTCTAGCCTTTCCTTCTTTGGGGTTCTACCAAGTCTGAAAGCTAAATTTCTTTTACTTTCCAAGTATGCAATCTTCGCACATGTATATCTCCGTTGACTATAGACCTGGAAGTTTTCCCTTTGATTGCATTATATTCATACCCTTCTCACTCATGTGACCTAGTCTCTAGTACCACAGATTTGGTGTTTCATTGCCTATTATAACTACGATCAAACAAAGTGCCCATGTTGTCATTTAAAGAGTGTCATTCTTCTTGCCTCGAGCAACTGTCATTGTACCATTTGAAATCCTCCAATCATCGCCATGAAAAATCCTAGTGTAGCCTTCACTGGCCAACTGCTCTACTGAGATTAAGTTCTTTCTTAGGTCAGCAATATGCCCGACATCCTTAACTTCCAAACAGGCCCGTTCAACTTAATCTTTACTACACCTTTGCCAATAATAGCACATGGTTGATCATCACCAAGATATACCTTTCCAATGTTTTTAGGGACATTTTTTTAAGAATTATTTATATGAAATAGCATGGAACGATGCTTTAGAGTCTAATGCCCAAGATTTTTCCTTACTCTCCAAAGAGCATATCAATGCATCATCTCCTCCTAAGGTGGAAGTAACATTTTCCTCTGCCTTCGCTTCCTGGTCCTTCAGTATACTCTTGCATTGGTTTTTTTAGTGCTCGGTTCTCCCACAATTCCAACACTCGACAGTCTTTGAGCTATGTGAATTATTGGGATTCCTAGATTTGGACCTCCTATCCTTTGATCTACCTTGGTAGTTTTTTCTTCCACGTCAATTCCCTTTGGTTGAATTTCTTCCTCTTGACTCTATATGCAATATTTAAGAGGTTGAGGATTCACCCAACTCTCTAAGTGTCGGATCTCTTTACTGAGAACCAGATCATGAACATCATCAAATTTTAACTTATTGCTTCCAGATAAGCTACTCATAGCCATGACAATAGCATTCCAGCTTTCTAGTAGATAAGACAAAGTATCAATGCTCATACTTCTTTATCGAATTCAATTCCATCTGAACTCAACTGGGTTGTGACTATGATGAGTTCATTAAGATGTTAAGCTATCGATACACCTTCCGTCATCTGCAAATTGAACAAATGCCTCATAAGATACATTTTGTTTGAGGTCGATGGCTTCCTATACATATTGAAGAGAGCTTTCATAAGACCCACTGTGGTTTTTTCCTTTGCTGTGTTGAAAGCAATATTGCATGATAGTATTAACCAAATAACTTTGAAGGCTTATCTATCTAGAAAATTCCAATCTTCTTCATTCATAACCTCTGGGTTCTTCCCTGAGAGAGGTTGATACAAACTTCTTTGATACAGATAATCCTCTATCTGCATTTTTCAAAACCTAAAATTTGTGCCATTGAATTTCTCAAGTTTCACCTTTTCTTCATCTACGGTCATTGCTCCTACTCAAATTTGACTTCTTCCAAATCATTTGTGATTATTCCTGTAACCCACCGTGTATTAGAACACCTTCGTCGACAAAACAATATCGTTGCCAAAATTTTATTATTCACATAATTTGTTATTCATGTGAATAGTAACCTTGTAGAAAATTGATAGAAATCACTACAAAATGGCTCTGATACCAGTTGTTGAGAAATGACATAAATTCTCAATAAGTTAGATTTAATAGAAAGTAAAAAAAATAGACAAAATATCACATAAATTTGATAACGGTATTCGACCAATTTTGTCTACGTCCTTGGACCTGCAATGGATCTTTTTACTAAAAAGGGGAAAGTTATACAAAATGTTTACAACACTCACCAACTCACAATCCAATTACACCTAAAAACATTGCTCTCAATTTTCTCTCACTAAGCCTTTTTCAAACTCTTTTTTTCTCTTAATTACATAATTCAAAGTATCTATTAGGATGCTCTATTTATAGATACAAAAGCCTTATTCTACATGTTTTACCAACTACTTCTTAATTGGTTTTCTTTTTTTTTTCAACAAAAGAATGCATCGTTTATTCAATTTTTTTCTTTTGTTGGCCTTACAATCACTCTTTTGTTTTATTAGTATTTATTACACACTATGATGAATGTAAGTTTTATCAACATTATTGCCCTTATCCGTCAATTAACCATAATGATGTGATTCCGTTTATACAATAAATACATAATTTAGTTCTTTCTATGTTAAGTTCCTTACATTGAATTCTTATAAAATCTGCCTAATTTTTATAAAAGATAGACATGTTTTTATACAACCCTAGTGGGTACATACTAAAGTAATTATTGTATATGACAAAATTCAAAGAAATAAAAATCTTATTAATTTGGAGTATGCTCTCATATACTTCAATTAATAATAATTAACCAATAAAACCTATCGACTTTAACGAACTGATCAACTAGACAAATGACATTGATAATTTGAAAGAAAGAAAAAACATATTTTTAACTATGTCAGATAAAAAGGACAAGTAACACCAATTTGCATCAACCCATTCCGATATGTTCTCAGATATCACATAAACACGTGTGGCTATCGCTCTCCAAATAATATCATTATGTATTCATGATAAGATCTTCTCTGATTGGCTAACCTGTTACAAGCCTTTTCATTACGATTCGTTTGTCTACTTCTGCCTTCACAATATATGCAATACGACGAATCTGTCTTCTGCGAAATTATTGTTTGTTTTCAAAACTATACGATAAATTGATACAGATAAATAAAATTTAAAATTATTAAAATTATTTTTTTAAAAAATAAATATTCAACAAAAAAAAATAAAGAAAAATAATAATTAAATACTATTAATATATTTTAAAAATAATAAATAATATCTCATTATATCCAACCAGATAAACAACTCACAAAACTCTCTTTCATGTATGAAAATACCTTGTATGTAGACACTTTGCCATTCCCATCAATCTTTCATTCTTTCTTTAATAACCACAAACACAAGTGGTAGAAGTAAATAATTTTCACAAGTTGGTATATACAATACAATAAAAAAAATTGCTACTAAAGAATGTCATCATAAACTAATCTAATAGTACATCTGATACTTACTTTTAAAACTTCATCGATAAATCTTAAATTTTTAAATCATGCAATTTAAGTATAAATTTTTAGAACTTTATACATACGTCCTATAATTTTGATTCAAAAATATATATTTAGTAGTCAAGTTAAGATTTATATGTGATTTTTAAAAGTTTGTAAACTAAATTATAAAATTTAAAAATTTAAGAACATATATTTGAAAATTTAAAAAAATTAAAACTAAATTGTAGATTTTAAAATTTTTGATACCTATATATAAATTTACTCAAAGTTTTAGGAATATGAAATCATTAAATATAAAAAGTATACATACATTATACCTATATATATATATATATATATATATATATGAAATCCATATGTGATACAATCACAAGTAAATTAAATATAAAAAGTAGACATAATTTTTTGAGTAAATCAGGGATCCATTATTGTAAAAATTATTTAATCAAAAATATACATGTATATAAAAAAGGATACGATAAATATTGTTACTTAAATTCCTTGGAATTTTGAAACTATTTCAAGCATATGTATATTTTTTTTCTAATAAACTCTAAAAAAACATAAGTAAGAGATATCTATTAAAATACAAGTTCAAAAAAATAAATATTTATTAGAAAAATAAATTATTTAATATTATTAACTTAATATTTTAATTTAAAATAAAATATTGAAAGTAATGTATGTTATTATTTTAAACATATATGTATAATGTATGTATACTTTGAACATACTGAAGCAAAATGTAATTAATGAAAATTTTATTTAAATAATTCATTAATAAAAAATATATCATTTTTAATTTATATATTTTTATTATAATAATAATATACTAGTTGTTGTAATATTATTAACACATATATTAATATCTTTTTTATTTAATAATACTCATAATTAAAAAAAATAAAAAAATATAATACTATCAAAATATCAATCTAATTAAAACATCTCCATGTAACTACTAAAACCTATTATCAATTGTCATACATAAAAATATAAAAAATTAAATAATATTTTGTATCTCTTTATCTTACAAAGTTATAATAATGTCTGAAGGCTAAAATCCATAACATGATGATTAGTGTATTGTCGTAGTCTTGTTTGCTTTTGTCAACTTGGGATCTAATTAAAGTTAACACTCTCTTCTTCTTCTTTTTCCTTATATATATATATATATATATATATGTAGGTTTCAGTTGCTATCTATTTGATATTTTCAGGAACTGTCGGTAGAATTTGGAGGATATACGTCTATATTTACAAATATTTTTAGAAAGCTATAATTAAAATTAAGATGCACACATAGTTTGAGATAAACTCCCAAAAAGTAATAAAATATATATCACTTCTTAATATGAACCTAAAAAATAATCAAATAGTTTGAGATACTGAATATACTTGAACCATTGACATGTTTCTTAGAATATTTTTTTTTTAAAGAGACAAAAAAATACCACTTCACCGTATATTTTTTATCAACAATAACCTCGTCTAAATTAGGATAATATTGTAATTTTTAAATCATCAATAATTATGAGTTTATCGATCGAATGTTAACGGTATAATTACGACTTAATCTAATATGAACCCCAAGACTACTAAGATTTAAATTATTGACCTCCTGTCCAGAAGACAACAGTGCACACCACATGTATTTTAACCAATTATTAGGTTCGGTAAAATTAATTAATTAAATTAAAGAGAAATAAAAGCATGAGTAAAAATAAATTAAAAAAGGAGAGGAGATGGAATCAATAAAAAGATTAAAAAAATGTAAAAAAAAAAAGGAAGAGAAGAGAAGAAAAAAAAAAGAAGAAGAAGAGAAAAACGCATTAGATGAAAGTTGAACAAATTAGAAGAAAAAAAAAAGGAGAAACACACAAGATGAAAGCTAATATTTTGAGATACTGAAGATGCTTGAACCATTGACATAATTCTTAGAATACTATTATCACCTTGACTGGAGATTGAGGGTTAAAGTCACAAATAGTAATCTCAAATATATATGATAAATAAAATGAATATAAATGATAATGTAACAATTCATCATAATGATTCTTATATGCATCAAGATGAAGTTGATACATATATTAAGAGATATATCGTTATTGTATTATATAAATAAAAAGAACGTTAATATTGTTAGTAGAAAATATAACCCAAAAAATAATGAATAATACTAACTTTGAAAAAAGAATACTAGATTCAAATTTGCACACACATATGTTAAAGTATGAAAAATGTTAATATCAAATAAAGTTACACTTATTTTTATACTCATACTTTTTATATCATGTTATGTATCAAAATTATTTTAAAATTGAAAAAAATTATTTATTGTACTATATAATACTACATGAAAATATGTATAAAAATATATGTGTAATATTTCATGTGTCTTTAACATTCATATATAATAATTATGCACGGTTAAATCTAAAAAATCTAACTCATTCATTGAATATTTATAATTTTTATAAACTCGTAATAATATTTTATTTAATTAATATGAAAAATCATCTCTAATATCTCCTTAAAGTATATATTTTTTTTCTTTTTATGAGATCTATTTGATTATTTTTAAATATGCTTTCTTTCTTTTTTCCTTTTTTTTAAATGTCTATTTTTATATAAGGGAAAATTGAAGATTTTTGGTCCAAATGTATATTAAAATTCAATTAGTGTATTAGAGTTTATAAAAATCATAAATTTTTTAATCTAAAATGTTAATTCAATAGGTAAAAATGGACATAATACTTATAAATTGTATTATAATATTTTATTTTATTTTTATATTATTTCTAACAATATTAATTATGATATATTATATAGTAAAAATTTATTGAAAAATGAACGACTTCTTCGTTTGGAAATTTATTTTGTCATGTAAAATATCATAAATTAGGTAGGATTATTGACACACTCCATTTTGTTATCATATTAATTTATTGTAAAATTTTGGAAAATACTCTTAACAAAATGATATTTCTAAAAACTTTAAAATTAATAATAAATATATTTTAAAAATAATATAAAATGGTGTAATAATAATCTCACCCCACAAATATTATTGATATAGAATAAGATGAAGAAATAGGAGAGAGATAGACTAAATGTGTTAGATAATAGGCGAATTGGGGTTAGTAATTTAGACAAACAAGAAATAAGAGAAAAAGGCAAATAATGGGAGAAAAAACTAACAAATTGTAATTCAATTTATTTTGGTTTAAGAAATAAATATAATATTAGGTTTCATAATATAATTGAAAAATAAAATAGATAAATATAAACCAATTAATAATAATATTACATAACAACATAAATAATTAAAAAATATAAATATAAAAACAAAATTTAAGGAGAAACCATATAATAACCGCAATCAATATAAATTCTTAATTTAAATTATTATTGTAGTATAGACATTATTAATAATATAAATTTGAGATATAGTGGTAAGTTATTCTTAACATTTGTGTTCAATAGATTATGTAGATGTTGGAGGAACTAAATTCTTAATTTAAATTATTATTGTAATATAGCCATTATTAATAATATAAATTTTCTTAATTTAAATTATTATTATAGTATAGCCATTATTAATAATATAAATTTGAGATACAGTGGTAGGTTATTTTTAACATTTGTGTTCAATAGATTATGTAGATGTTAGGAACAAGTTCATCCTTAGCACTTAACAATCCAGCATTGATTGAAAATTATCATTCTAGAATGAACATAAATGAAATGCTAGAAACTCATTTACATTTAAAAAATAGGGTAACTTTTTTTTTAATAAGAGGCATCATAATCATAAAGAATTTTCTCTTAAGGCTTTGTTTGGATAGTAATGTCTGAACAACTATTCTCATTCTCTTACTTGATTAGAATTTATATTTGTTTAAAATTAAAAACTAATTTACACGGTGTGATTTGATCAAGATTTGAGCTATATATACATGAGTCATCTCACTCTAAAAGACTCAATATATTGAGTTAAACTTTTGACTTGTGATTTGAGGGAATGCATTTTTATTCAAGCTATTGAATCTTTATAATATTAAGATAACATTAAACCACCTAAAAAAAATTGTGTAAACTATATTTTACATATATATTCTTTTTAATCATATCATATTTTACAAAAAAAAAAAAAAGATAAAAGGATATGATTTTGTTTAAGAAAACAAAATTTAGTTGTTATGATACTAATTGATGTAGAATAAGAGAGAGAAATGGATGAGATAATAAACTAATTATAATAAGAGATTTAGATAAAAAAGAAAGGAGATAAATAAACAAATAATTGAGAAAAACTAATAAACTATAAGTTAAATAGAGGAGATAATAGACTAATTACAATTAGTGATTTAGATAAAAAAAATAAATGAGATAAATATACAAATATTTGAGAAAACTAATAAACTATAAGTTAATTTATTATGGTTTTAGAAATAAATATAATATTAAATTTTATTTATAAAATTAAAATAATAAATATAAATTAATTTATAATAATATTAAATATAAAAATAAAATTTAAATATGAATAAATAATATTCTAATTATGATATATATAATAATATGAATTTAGATAAATTTTTAATTTAAACGATGGTTATTTGTTTATTTTCACCCAATATAAATACGAATGTGTGTGAATCAGTAAGTTTTTATATTAAAAACTAATATTCTAAGTGTTCAGCAGTTCTGCTGAGGTGGAACGGAGTCATACAAAGCAAGCCAAAGGGCATCTCGAGAAGTGAAATTAATTCTAGTCCAAGGGGATATCTTGAGATTGCTGAAGAAAACTGGTATAAGTTTCTGGGCACTCTTGAACTTGAAGCGAGCTACCTGAATTCTATGCATTAAAAAAATTATAATAAAAATAATAAAATATATTATTAATCTTTAAATTTTAATTAAATTTATATATATATTTAAATTTTTAAAATATACGATCTAATTATTAAACTTTTAAAACTTTACATATAAATTCTTAAATTTTTAAATCTAACAATTTAATCCCCAAATTTTTAAAATTTTGCGTATAAATCCTTACTTGATTAGTAAAATATTAATTTTGTGAATCAAAATTTTAAGATCTATGTCTCTTTTTTTGCCTTTTCATTATTATATACAATGAACTAATAAATAGTATCTTTCAAGACAAATTGTGTATCTATTTGTGTTTTCGTTTTTCAATGTGATGTAAAATTTATTTTTCCTACTGTGATGCAGTGATAGAAGTTTTATCACACAAATATATCAAAGGAAGAAATTGTAAGATTTATGAGTATTTGTGTTATTCGTAAATAAAATAATAAAATATAATTTAACTTTTAGGCATTTTTTTTCAATATTGCTATTAAAGTTGAAAAAACTATTGAGCTTTAAATGAATATATTTCAAGCATATTTACGTTTTTATGCATATTATATTTCATATTAGGAACATAAAATTTTTGATATATACATGCTCAATCAATCGAGCAATAACTAAATCGATCAAGGAGGTAAATCATCAATCAATCAAGTAATAACTAGATCTATTAAGGAGGTAAATTGATCGAGCATTGATCTACTATAATCCAAGTCCTCTTAGAATTAAAATGGAGTAGATTGATTGAATTTTTGGGTTCAATTGATCTAGGACTAGATCGATCGATCGATTTCGATCTACCTGGTCTCAGGTTTTATTAATCATTGCGTGGATCGATTGAAAAAGGGTTTTGATCGATGGACCTTATTGGTTCAATCAATCAAGCTTGATATAGATTGATCGAGCGATGATGGCTTCAACTTATAACCTAATTGTTTACTCTAGTCAAATTTATCAATTACAATATTGCCCCCATTATTTTGGTGCTCTTTGAATTGTTTAATTGACAGATTTATAATTGAACTTTAACTTAGCATTTGGATTTCAATATTTTATATTTAAATAACCTAATGTCTCTTATTTTCTTCAACAAGAGCATAAATCTTTTCATCTTAAGCCCTCTCTTGCTTTGCATAACAATATCATATTTCTTTAGGTTTCTTTCATTAATTAATCTATCAAACATTAGTGGTTATGTTTGATTGGTTAATAAGTCTAATTAATTTATGATATTTTGATTAAATGTTCATATAGCTTCTTCTTTATTTTGTTCTTAAATTATTGGATCAAATAATTATGTGTACAATACCATAATTATTTGGTTTGATTATTTATCTTTATTGATCTTGTACTTAATCTGCTTGTTCTATAGTTGGTAGATGATTTGATATTCACTGATATGTTCTCGAATCTTTTAATTAAGGTTATTCGTTGTTAAATATGCTTTAGGACACACTTTGTACTTGTGTTATTGTGCTAACATTTTAGGCACTAGTTGAATGGATTCGATTGCTCGTATAACTCGAGTTTATCCAAACGTTGGTCCAAATCCAAACACCTTTCTTGTGGAGACTATGAAGGAAAGCATCGTCTTGTAAATAGATTACTTAGGGGCATCATCTTAAAGGATAGTTTAAGTACTATCCTTATAATAAAAACTTATTTTCACATTTGATAGTTAGGTGGTCCAATAGACCGGTGGTTTGCCTCTTAAGTTATTGATGTGCCTTGGTTGTTTTCACCTAAAATACCGCGTGTCAAATTTTATTTATTTTTTCTTTATAACTATTGTACACAATTTCATGTTTGGCAGCTTGTGATTTTTTAATTAGTCATAATTCAAAAAATTACATATTCACCCTCATCTAATTTAATTAGATTTGTAACTAAAAGCTTTTAATTCATATCAAAATAGGTCACTAGAAATATACTTAGTGTTTTCCTAGGACTTCGTTATGGAACAAAGTCTAAGATAACTCTAACATATGAGTTTTGAATGTAAGAAAACTAAACTCATTGGAGCTAAATGTTTTGAATGCAATGAGATTGGTCAGATTGCAACTGAATATGCTAACAAAAAGAAGAGAATTGGATGGGCTTTCAATGTTATCCTTAGCGATCCATAAAGTAACAACGATAATTCTAATGACTCAAAAATTGTTGGATGCAAAAATTGTTGGACACTCTAGTAAGTCTCCTTAAATTGGTCATTTTGACTATCCTTACTTATGCTATGCAATGCTTTAAAATCTCCACCAATCTTTACTACAAAAATGAATCTATCATGGAAAGCTATTGGTGGGAGAGTATCGAGAAAAAATCTAAAATGCATTGGCTCAACTGGAAGTTTATGAAAAGATGTAAAAATGATGGTGGGCTTGGTTTTCAAGATATTGAGTTAATTTTTTTTACCTCTTTTGGCCAAACAAGAGTGTCGACTTTTAACCGACCCTGATCCTTTATTATCTTCTTTGTTATGTCATAAGTATTATAAAGATGATGATTTTTGAAAGGCTCATATTGGCTACAAACTCTCTTAGGGTTGAAGAGGCATACTTGAAACTAGAGATCTTTTACAACTATGAACTCGATGAGAAATAGGTATAAATAGTGTTGTAAATATTTTGGAAGATAATTGGATACCTTGAAAATTCATTTTTAAGCCAATCACTTTTTTAATTTGATAGCCACCTCTATTAAAGAACTAATTATGGAAGAGAACAATATTTATTCTTGGAACATCTCCAAGGTGAAGCAAGACTTTTGGCCAATGGATTGGGATGACATTCTTAGAATTCCTTTGTTACAAACTCATGTTCGATTGGTTTCATATTTTTCAAATAAGGGTAAATATTTAGTTAACTCAAGATGCATAGTCACTTGTCTTTTACACCATAAATAGTCCGATCAACATGCAACTTCAAGTAGGTCTACTTTTGATATTATCGTTACTTCTCTCTCTGCTTCTGTTTGGCATCTAACATTGTTTAGTGAGCTTAAAACATTCATTTGGTCGTGTATTAATGATTGTTTGACAGTAAGAGTTAATTTAATATGTAAAAGACTTATTATCAGAAGTCATTATACACTTTGCTCTTCCAATGAAGCAACTTTGAATCACTTGTTCTTTTAATGCTCTATAATTAAAGATATATTTATTTTTCTCATTTACATCTAGATATTTTTTTAATTTAACTAGGATTGTTTTGCCAAGAATTTTGATGCTATTATCAAATGTTTTGAATGAAAGTACAATGGTGACAATGAAGTCATCTTTTATGTCACTCTTATGGTGCGTTTGGAAAACCTTAAATCCAAAAGTTTTACAAAATAAAGTCATACATAAATAGCTTGTTATACTTTTAATAGTAGCTCACTTACGAGAGTTTTTAAAAGTTAATGTTTGTTATCTTTATTATGTATGTTTAAGATTTGTTAATTCAGTAATTAGTCGTACATCAATTTGTTAGCTAAGGATATTTTATTTAATTGTAATATTTTTATAATATCAATATAATTTTTATTCAAAGTAAAAAAAAATATTAAGATCCAATTATGTCTAGTTCATACTAAGACATATTTAAATTAATTGAGAAATTAAAAAAATTTAAAATTTATAATAAAAATAACACTATAATAATATCAAATATATTTTAATTAAACGATTTTAAATTATTATAATTTATTTTAAATAATATTTTAAATAAAATAAAATATTAAATTTTTTAATAATAAAAATATATTAAATGAATATAAAATGTATTTATTTTACTTACAAATTTTAAAATGTGGTTACAAAGAATAATTGGCAACTTATATAAGGAGTATATATTGGCCGGACTTGAATTACACCCATGATTCACTCGTGGGATCTGCTTTGGTTTCAGTTTCACATGTCTTGTCTTTAAATGTAATTAAAATAAATATAACATTTTTATATCTCAATATGAATTAAATGATATTTGGTATTAAATAGGTTAAAATAATTATAATTTATAATTTAATTTAAATAAAATTTGATTAAATGATATTATAAAATATAAAAAACATTAATTTTGTAGTAAATTTTTATAATTTTGCTAAATTATTTTTATTGTTTGCCACCGATATTTAGATCCTCTGAGCAACAAGCCAACAACCATATATTATATATATATCGTACCACGTTAGTACTTCGTACTATAGTGTATCTATCGAGTAATAAGGTCATGTAGCACGTGCCAACTTGATTAACATTTTGGACTATATAGTAGTACAGATCTTTTCTCTTTTTATTTATTTATTTATTTATTATTGTTATAAAAATGATGTGATATCTTTGTTATCAGATATACGAATGAGTTAAATAATTATTACAATGATATAATTATAATAAAATAAAGTTATATAATCTTATAATTAATGAAAAATATTTATTTAATTATTATATAAAAATTTAATTTATTATTTTTTAAAATATTTTTGTTTCAATTAAGTATTTATATTATAGTAAAAAATTTATTAACTTGATAAAAAATTAAGTAGCGTGTATGATTACATAAAATAATTATTTTATTATTTTATTCATGATATATTTATGTGTTATAGTAATTTAAATATATTGGTTGGAAAAAGATTTTAATAATAAAAATAATAAATTAATTTTTTATAATACCATACTCCACTTGACGTGCAATAACATATTACTCTCCTATTTCTATGTATTATCGTAGGTTTGTAAAATCAAATAGTTATTATAATAATAATAATAATAATAAAAATGATGATAATTTTAATTAATACTAATAAGGTTATAATATTATAAATATTTTATATATTTTTATTAATAAAAATAAAAATTATTATTATGATATCATTATCTATAATTGTATTAGTATTAACATAATTTTATACTAAATCATAAATAGTCTAAAATTATTATCTTTTTATAAATATAATAAATTATTTACGATTGTATTCAATAAAAATAAAAAAAATTATCACGTATATTTTAATTATGATATAGACGATATATATAAATTTATTATAATTAAAATGGTTATTATAAATATTATTAACCCGAGGCAGATCACAGGGAGGGGCTGCTTGCACTGGAGAGAATCTTAAGGAAAAGGCCATGTCTCCTGAGGGGAACCCCACTTGAAGCTTCTTCACTTATTTGTGGGTAGTGACTGATTGTTAGTTTAAGCTACTTGTACGTCTTTTTTAACACACCGCCGACAATCCATTTCAACACTTAAAACGGTTATTATTATCTTTTTACAAAATTGTATAGGATGATAGGTTACAAATTACTAATATATTTTAATATTTTAATAAAAAATAATTTTATATTTTCATTCCAACAAATGTCAATCTTTCACATTGATGGATTCAGTATTTTTATCTATATATATATAAAAGTCACCGTATTAAAATATATATAGATAAAATTTTATTTTATACACTTAATTAATATATGTATATATTATATTTAAAATTTTATTAGTAAAGAGTTTAAATAATAAGTGACTTAATTATTATCAAGTACATCTGCTCATTCATGTTAAGATATGAGAGTCTAACAAATTACTTAAAAAAAAATTTGTCTATTAATCCTCTCCCTACACACACATATATAGTTGTCACTTAAGTAATTGTGTTAATCACGAAACAACTAATATAAATTTAAGTAATTATTTTAATTATAATCAAATAACACAAAATCATATATTTAACTTAAGATAATAATAATTTAATGTTCTATTGGTTTGTACTTTGAAATATATATATATATAATATTATTTAAAAATAACTGATTTTTAGGCTATACTGTAAAAGCTCTCATGTCCAACCAAGCAATCTAGTTGGTAGAGGGAATCCTCACATAAAAAACGATGTGGGTTATAGGCTTATCTAATAAACAATGTAATATGTTTAACAATTTTTCGAAAAGAAATTATTTCGAATCATAACTATAGAAATTCATTGCTTATTCTTTTATGCTAAAGCAGGAGCACCTATGATGGAAAAGGAAAAAAAGTGTGAATTTTTTTCTTTTTTCTTTTTATTTTCTTGCAAAACAAGAAAAAAGTGTAAAACATTTACCGTAATTAAATATATATTTTAATTATTAAAAATTTTGTTTTCATGATTATTTTATTTTTACTTAAAATAAATTAAACATATTAAAAATTCAGGCCTAACTCAATCCAATAAGATCTTATTGAATCAAATGATGTCTAAGTTTATAAGCAATACTGTTATCCAACTTCTGATTGATGTGGAATTGAAGGAAACTTAACAGCCCATCCACGTTGATAAAAGTGGTCTCACACAGCCACGATAAGACTGTTAAAGACAAAGCCCAAGTCATCTATCAAGCTAGATCCAACTTTGATACCATATTAAAAACTCAGGATTAACTCAACTCAATAATATTTCATTGAGTTAAAGGTTATCTAAATTTATAAAAAGTACTGTTGTACAACTCTTGATCGATGTGAAACCGAGTGAAACTTAACAAAATATTTTATTAACTATCGTGGATATTTTTATTTTATTAACAAATTTAATTTATAACTATTAATAAAAATAGGTATAAATAGAATCTCAGTGTATCAATATAATACGACTCTTTAATCATAACACATGTTTGGATAAGTAGGCACATCGATAGTATTTATGTGGACGGTGGACATTGTATAGATTATAGAAAGATTCATTCGACATCTTTAATTAATTCACTCGTGCAACGTACGTACTCAAGTGTGTGGCCCAATTACTTATAATTGGGCTAGTTCATTGACAGCTTCAATAACTCATTTAATACCCATTGCTGTTATATATCAATATAGTACCCACCACACCAAAATAATCAAATGATGCAGTACTATTGGGTTTTTGGTGATTGAGACCTCCTCTTGTGCTAGGTTGTTTCAACGTCAATTCAATTTCTGAAAGTAATGGTCACACTCTCCAAAGAATACTGTTATTCATTTATGAAAAATGCATCATGTACTCACTATATTGCTCTACCTTATTTAAGTATCTATATTTTAAAGATTTTTTCTCCTCGTTATATTAACCACTTAGCATCTGCACCAATATTATATAACACTATTATTCATATATATATATAATGATGTAAAGTTAATAATATTAGGGTTTTAGACAATAGGGTGAGATCAATATGGTGAAGACTTGAAAAAAAGAAAAAAAAAACAATTTTTTGACACATTGATAGAATATTTAGTGGTAAAGCCATATGAAAATGATACCTATTTAAGTTAAGATCTTCTTAAATTTAAGGCAAAAAATTATCATTTGATAATTTTCGGCAACCATATGACAGCAAACTATGTGATTATGGAGATTTTTTTTATACTGCGTAAGTATGTACTCCTTCATAGAAATAAAAAAAAATAAAGAAAAATGTAAGAGTGAGATGTGGATATTGTCGGCAATACATAGAAAGTTTGGGGTTATGAGTCCATACCCGCCCTAGGTTTACTCACTTTTCAATAGTAGGAGTATTTAAAAAAATTCTGCGGTTATGCTGAACATAACTTACAAAACTCTATTCAAAATTTAGCATTTTAATTGGAATTATTTAAACTTAGAATGTCTAGCAATTTTTGTGGTATGCAAACGTTGGGACTCGATATCTTATAGAGAGATGCATATAAATGACTTAATGTGTGGATCTTCGTGAGTGATCAATCTATTTATAATATATTTATGGGTATAATGTGTACATATGACTACATGTCAGGAGACATAATTAGCCTAAAGTTCAATGTGTCAGAGATCCAGGTCGAATATTACTCGTGTTGTTAACGAACTCGTGCTATATTTGAGCTCGTTCAATATGTCAACGAACTCGTGCTATACTCGAGCTCGTGCTGTTTTTGGACTTGGTCTATCTAAGGCTCGATCTAACATTAGGTTTGATCTGTTAAAGACTCAATCTAACATTGTGCTTAGGTAGGTTACAAGGTTCAGTTTTTGGGTCGGTTTGAATGTCCAAACATCAAATATTTTCCACTAGGATCAATCCATACATATGGATATTTGACAATTGACAAGAATTGCATCTATAGAGACTACTGATAACTTCCATTTTAATTGCAATTTTTGTCCTTTTCAATTACTATTTTTATTTGCAATTTTTTAAATAATTACTTTTTTTCAATTTAATTACATACTTGCTTCTCAATATTAAATACGTATTTGCTTAATTTACACAATATTATTTTAGGCTGCATGCCAAATTTTTGATTTCTGTGATCATTACGATACAAGCTCATCAATGGATAGTTAATTTTAAAAGTTTGGTTAGATTATGGACGAAGGTAAATTGTTCATTTTAAGCAATTCAACATGCATGTTAAACTTTTAGTAAACCTACACAAATATCATCGAATTTTTATTTTTATTTTATTCATACGACCGAACTAATTTACATCTTGTTTATACAACTTAACTCATAAAAAATTCCATTTACACTATATTAAGTTAGCTAGGATCTCCGTCTAACTATATCAGAACTTACAAGTCGCAATATAAATTATTATTCTAAATATACCACTTAATTATTTTAATTGCTTCAAATCTATCACTGACATGTAAAGGAATGTTATAAATGAAACTTTTTACGAGCTTGGTGTTATAAACAAAATGAAAATAGTTCAGTGGTATGAATGCAATAACTTGATGGTATTTTTGTAAGTTTACTTTAAACTTTAAATAAATACTAAATCAACTGTTATAGTTTAGGTCAATTTATGTTTTGAGATAGACTGTCATTCTTTTCAGAGGTGTGTTGTGGATTATCATTGACTCATTCTTTGAGTTCATCAAATAAGCTATTCAATATGCATGAATCTACACGATTATGTACGGATTGGTTATTTAGTATTGTAATATTAAAAAAAGTGTTTACTAAAATCATGTTGAACAATAAAAGGTTACTTAATAAACACTAGGTAGCTTGTAAAACCTAGAATGAAATCTTCATTAAGATCGAGTTAGAGTCCAAAAAACTCTACCTTTCCCTTTCTTGCAAAGAATTAGGATTCTTCGTTGTGAGTCCTTCTTTACCCTAATTCACCCTATTTCCTTGCTTTTTTCATCAACAGTTCCAAGGTTTCCTCAATTCCTTCATGCTTTCTTATGTTTCTTGTCTTTCCGAGAGGTAATTTGTCCTCTTTGGACCTATTCTATGCTATATGTGGTTGGTGTGGCTCTTGTGTTAGATTTTTAGTTCCTTGGTTTCTCACGACTTCGTACGGCTATTTGTGGCTCTGTATTGGTGTAGCATGAAAGAGGTGCTAAATGGATTGGATAACCTTGGCTTCGCACTCAAGATGGAGGATTTGCTTATCGAGGAACAAGACTCGTGTCACTTTGTGATTATGGCTCGAGTTATGATTGGTCAATATATTAATCCAAATGCTCTAATCAAAGTGTTCTATCGTATGCGGGTAAGAAAATGAGGTATTAATCTTAAAGCTATTGATTGATCAATTCATATTATATTTTGAGGAGATTGAAGATGTTGAGTTGGTTTTGTGCAAAATTCCATGAAATTTCTACAATTCTTTGTTGATAGTGAATAGGTGAGAGGTTGGTGTTCATCAATCGCATATGTGCTTTGATTTATCATCATTGGCTACAAGGCATGACTTTTCTCCAAACTGGAGGAAGGTATCGATTTTCATAAGAATTGCTAATATAGTAGCTAACACTCTGGAAATTGATCTCTATTCTCTTGAAAATAATTTTGTGCAGCTTGTGAGGGTGAAAATTGAGCTTGTTCTCAACAAGTCTCTCATGCTTGGTGCGAAAATTCTTTTATCTATTAGTGGTTTTAGGCTTAGGGTTGTATGGAATGATTTTTGGTGTGAGCGTTTGCCACGCTTTTGCTATCATTGTAGATTGATCATACATGATACAAAGATATGTATGTCTGGTAGTGGTTTAAATATAGGATATGGTGGTAGGCATATTAACTTTGAGAAAAGGCTATGTTCTAACTTAAATATGTGCACTCATGAACATGGTAAAGGTGCAATGTCTCCTTTTGGTCATGTTAAAAAGGGTTTTGGTTCTAGTCCTAGCTCAGGTGATGGGAATGGTTCATATGATAAGGCTCCTAATGTAAGTAAATGCATGATTGGAATTGGTTCTATAAATGGTGATGAAGGTGTAATTGATCCAATTCTCACTATCGATGCCATTGTGCAAGCTAGAAGGATTAATTTTAGGGTTGTCAGGAAGAAGAACGGGTCTAATGTGAGTAGTGGAAAGCTAGTTGCTTTTGGGGGTGGAAAACGCCTATTCATGAAGCTTGATGACATTTTTGTTTTGTCATGTGCCCCTAATGATACTTCTCAGTTTGAGAATTATGCCTTATTTTGCTACTGTTTTGTTTGTTCTATTTATTTTTGGTAATCATTTATGTTGGTTTAATTCTTTTTGATTATTTTGTGGATTGTGTTTGGGAAGAATTCTGTTTTGATGGTGTGATCTTTGAATTTGTGGATATTTGTTTTTTTGGCTTGATGTAATTGTTATAAAGGTTGATATGTCTTTTCTATCTAAGTATAAGTGTTTGTTGGATAGCAATACTTAATTTGATAGTTTGGATTGCTAACTTTAAACTCCCATTCTGTTAACTCTACGGATTTGATCTAGAGATTTTCTTTCTTAATAAATAAAGCTTTGCTATCTGATGTAAATGATTTTATAGATGAACAAAAATGTGGAGGACTTTTAAATAAATAAAAAGGTATACAAGGCCTTGTTTTGAAACAAAAATTCTTTATAGAAATGTCTCAATTTTAAGCAAACAATTCATATGTTATAAGGTTTTAACTCCATGATAAGAAACATTAATTTTGAATAGTATAAGTTTTTGGGATAGTTGGTTTTCATTTAAACTTATAACATAATATCAGAGTTTGAAGTTTTGTGAAATAGTAATATAAATATATAAAAATAATATTGACACTTCTCCTAATAAATTAAAATTTCATGAGAATTAGTTTCTTAACAACTTATAACATTCCATGTACCACTGTTGCTATGTCAATGTTTTTATACTATTAAGATCATATCTTTCCATTTGATCTAACACTTTTCCTATTAGTCATTTACTTAAAAAGACTGATATAATACCATATCGTTGGTGAGTCAAATTCTCTTGGACCATTTTTGATATGTTATTGAACATGTAATTGATATACATAAATATATGAGCATTTAAAATTGATTAAAATATATGTTTTTGTTGCATAAAAGTCAAATTACCATTCTATTCATATATGCGCCTTGTGCCAATTATGGATAGAAACCAAAGTAGCATACTAAAATTGAAATAGTGCATATAATGAGACATGTAGCCTTGATCTCAATTTTAAGTCCTTTGATTTTTAATATTTTCTTTTTGGTTGGGTGACACCATAAATCACTTAGTTATGAAAAAATAACATTTTAGTCCATTTGTTATTTTCTATGGTAGTTTAATTATTTAGTTTTGAAAAAGTGACAACACAAGGATAAATAATTAAATTTTTTTATTTTTATTTTGTTTTTTCTCTTTTTTAATTTTTATTGAGATGTCACTTTTATAGATTGTTTTTATCCATAGACAAAAATGATCCCAAAATTGAAAAATAAAATTAAATAAAAATAATAAGTTTTAAAATTGATCGTTTGTCTTTATGCTGTCACTTTTTTATAACAAAAGTATTAAACTGTTATAGAAATAACAAATAAATTAAATTGCTCCAACTAATATGGCTAAGAGACTCTAAATGAATTTATCTCTTTCTTTTTTTAGTAAGACTTTGAACATAATCAACATTTTCCTTGACTAGAGAAATAATTAAATGTGTTGAACAAAAAGAAAAAGAAAAGGAAAAAAATTAATTAAACTTGTATTTATTTAAAAATAAAAAGAATACACATGTTTGTATTGGAAAAATTAGAAAAATAAGCTTATATGACCCTCTACCATTATTTTTATTATAGATTGGACTCTCAGATTGCAACTTTATTACCATTCCCATTATTCACTTAATGAACATTTAGTTGGACATATGTCAAATTGGATACAATAGAGTTAGACATATGTCTAATTAAAAACCAGTGACTTTATTTTGGAGACATGTGTCCAATTTTACATCACATATCTAAACAATTGTCCAATGAAGTATATGCAAAAATGCAGAGAAAATATGTGTAATCGATTATTCAAATAGATATTAATCAATGATTGAGGTCCTATGTAGATTAAAATTTGGTCAGTTGATCATGTGTCAAATTTAACTCTTGTGAGTATGATCACCAACCAATTAAAATCTGACTAGTTAGATAATTGTCCACTTAAATTGAACATGTGTCCAACTCTGCTTCGATGAGTAGAGTCAACGGCCGACCAAACTTTGGCCTTTTGGACAATAGTTTATTTAGTTGTACATTTGTTTAATTTAGTTTCGATGAATAAGGTCATCATTTGATCAAAATTCGAACAATTAGTCATGTGTCAATTTTGGCTTTGATGACTAGGGTCAATGACTAAACAAATTTTGAATAGTTGGACAATTGTTTAGTTTATTTGGACATGTATCCAATTCAACTCTAGTGAATGGGTTACTAATAGACCAAACTCTGGCTAGTTGGACATCTGTCCAATTTTAACTTGTCAAATTGGACAAATGTATAATCAAAATTAAATTATAATTTATTAATGAAAAGTAAGGATTTTTTGTCACTTCGTGTAAAAAATCAAGTAGGAATATGATTTTCGACTAATATGTGATCATCATATCATATAATTCAAAAAAGTAAGGAAACATATAAGGGTGTTTAAAAATGGACCGATTTGATCCAATCTAAACAGCCCAACCCAACCTAAGTTATATAATTTTCTCACTATGTTTAGGTTGGTTTGAATTTAAAAATTAAGAAACGATCCATTATGTGTTGGATTGGTTCTTAAAGCTAAAATTTTCACAAGAAATGATCAAATCCATATTTATATTATATTATATACTTTTTATTTTAATATAATAATTTTATTGAATAAAAAATATAACATAACTAATAGTTTATCTTAGCTTACTTTGCACTAGCACACTTTATCTTTCCAAATTTTAATTAATAATTGCTTACTTCTTTACATAACCCATTAATCATATCTTATTTCTCAACCCTAAGTTCCTAATGAAGAGGAAAGTAAGAGACCTCAAGCCTAATGTTAAATCGTCAACTCTCCAGTTTTCACATTTTTGTTTTTTAAAAATTAAACACTTATTTATGTATGCAATCAATGCTTAAATTGATACGAAAATAAATATTAAATATGTGTTTTAGTTTCTATGCTATTTAAAATTTAAAATTGAGTATATGAACTTTGTTTATTTATTATTTGAAAAAAATCAAAATCTTTTTAGGTCCAAATTTTAATAAATTGTTAAAGCATAAAAGTTAATGCAACAGTTGACTAGTTACTAAAAACAATTTTTTTAAAAAATTTGTCGATTGTAAAAGCAAAAATATAGAAAAAATTATCTATCAAATCTAATCTAACTCAATTCGAAGGATTCAGTTTAAATTGGTTTTATAGGTTTATTTGATCAGATCAATTTTTACTTTTTAAGAACTCATGCTATTGGTTTGGTTCTTGTTTTAGCTCAATCCAAACCAATCCATCATAGACGATGCCATATTCGAGTGAGAGGGGGCAACTTTTTGATAAAGATTTTTTTTTCTTTATTGTATTTATAAGTTGTGTATTTTAATTTTACAAAAATATATAACAGTAACCCCTCTCAAATTTATTGTTTGAATATTATTTTTCTTTTCTCTTGTTATACTACATATACATTTATATTTCTTATATATTTTTTACTTTTATTCTACTATAATACAATTTTTACTAACTAAACTTTATTAGAGTGATAAATATTTAACATCTTCTCATAAATTTTAGAAAAATTATATCAAATAATATTTAAGACTTATATATAATAATAAAAATAGTACCCCAATAATATTGAACGAGTTCAATTGGATGAAGTTTAACATTGAACGAGTTTAAATGACTATAGTTTAATTTAAACGACCACCAATTAGACGACGTTCAATATAAAACGATGAGTCTGACTTTTTTGAATAGTAAAAATATAAGAACGGGACATAAATGTGTTATTTTTATGGTTAAAAATTTTAAAGTGTAATTTTTTTTTATTTTTATTGAATTTGACTTGGTTAGTTTTCTTAGCCTTTTCTTCAAAAATAAAGAATTTTTCATACAATTTAAGCATTTTGTATTACACCATATATAATTATTTATGTATTCATTTTTATTTATACCATATAATATTAATCTTATATTTTTCTTCTTCACATATTTGAATTTTTATATGTTTATTATAATTTACGTTGTTTAACTTCTTTCATTTTTTTGTTTGACTGCATAGATACTAATTTATGTTATTTAGTCTTATTACAACTTAATTTACATAATTTTGAGTTTTTATTTTAATTGGATATAAATATATATCTAATATATAACACTAATGGTGCACTATTCAAAAACAATAAAATTTGTAAATTTTTTGGAACATCAAAATGAATTTTTTTGACGTTTTTTTTATAATAATTCGATTGAAAAATTCAAAATTTTTACTATAATCATTTACGTAGTGCCAAAATTAATCATTTTTGTTATTAAATTTACGCATGGTGTTGCATTTCAACAATTTTCCAGGTAAGCAACCCATGATATATGTACACCCTTAGTAACATGCATGAAAATGTGTTTATAAGTTGTAGAATTATGACCGTTTATTCAAAATTTAAAGGGGTGTATAATGTGTGCTTTTGACGTGTTCACACAATGAGTTTGGGTGAGTAATTGAAGAAATTTTCAGAAAATTACTTGGAATGTTTGCAAAGCGCATAAATTTCATGCCATAAAATGATTTGGGTGCTTGAAGCTCGAAAGCCCATTTAGAAAGCAGACTAGTAGGCCTTAATGGGCTCGTCTTTTAGGTCACCTTATTTAAACCAATGTTTTTTTAAAATAAGATAAAGCTCGAAATTCAAAATTCAGCAAAAAGGCGCAGTCCAGTGCCTCCAATATATAAATTGAACTGGCGGGAAAGTAAACTAACGAAATTAAAAGCGGTAATAAGATCCAACAATGGCTTCAGATATCAAAATCAGAACCTCACCTCAAAAACAAACCAACAGATTTTATTTCCATGTTTTTATAAACCAGCAATACTCTTCGTTTTTTCGGATACTATGGATCAACAGGGGAGTCCAATATTCACAGCCAGAAGAAGCTTGAAGAGGAAGCTATATCTGGAACTTCAACCACAAGACCAGTACGAGCAACAACAATCCCATGGCAAGGTTCCGATTTTAGACCCCGATGGAGTATATCGAGATCTGCCAGCTCAGTTTGCTGCTCATGTCCGTGTCCTCGAGTCAACTTTCTCTTCTTCCTAATCCGATCGCCCCGCTGCTAAACAAGCTACTCACGCCCTTTGTGACCTCGCTAAGTATGGTAAAAAATTAGGATAAAATTATTTTGTATATCATAATTTATTAGACTATTTGTTTTTGTTGAAATTCAATCGTTTGTTTTTCATTTCTATAATGTTATTCATTTGGGCGCTATAGTTACCGATATTGTTAAAATAGTGTCTGTTAAATAACTCGAGATTCAGTTAGTAATAATCAACACACCAGTTGGAAACAATCACTAACAATTTGGTGTGGAAGAATAAGTTGTTCAAGAATATGTCTTTCTATAATTGTGTTTGTTTTTAATTATTATAATTTTGTTTTTCTTTTATACAAATAAGTTGTAAACATTCGTTTATTTATAATCAATAAAACCATTTATTACATGGTATCAGAGCTTAAGAAGTAATTCATAAAAAATTCAGCTCATATAGAATTTTTTTTTCTCATTCTGTTTTTTTTTTTCAAAATCAATTTCGATTTACAAAATAATTTCAATTTCATCCCATTATAATATCTATAAAAATCCGAGCAATCTGAATTAATTTTAAGCCAAAACATCACCACATGTGCTCACATGTGCTAGTTGCTGAGGAAGACGACTCAAATGACACGTCGTTCGCACGCCTCTGAAGAAAACGACGTGTCGTTCATCAGGTTTGGTCTTTAGCCGGTTCGGTCCTCCATCCGGTTTAGTCTTCATCCGGTTCAGTGCTTCAGTGTTGTAGCTACCGTTCTAGCCATTCCAAACGTCGGTTCACCAACTTTCTGACCAGTTCTATGGTTGAAATTTTCGGTTCTGTAATCCTTGACTCATTTTCTATAAAATAAAACATATTCCAATTCATTATTTGTTTCATAAACAATCATTGGTGTCTAAAACATACTAAATCATATCACGTTTTTTTTTCAAAATTTTCACTCAAAAATCATGTCTAAAACTACCAATGAAATTCAAACACAATATCCATACAAAAATTACCCATAAGTGAACTCACATCTCAAGTGTGAACTCACATCTCAAGTGTAATCGATGTAATAATATCGGCCACAATTCTAAAAGTTGTCGAAGTCACCTTAAAATGGGATTTATGTGGTCTCAATGGACACAATTATGAAAACTGTCAAAAACGCCTCAAATGTGATTTCTGTGGTTTGAATGGACATTATATCAACATGTGTCGGAAGAAAAAGTCAATTCAAGATAAGAAAGATGCAAGTTATGGCTTCCCCTCCAAAGCTCACCATATTAATCTTCAGGAAAACAGCTCTAACACAAGGACACCATCCCACAACCTTACATACGCTCAATATCATGAGCTTCTTACACTTCTCAATCAAGCCAAATCAGGTAGCATGGTAAGACAAATGACTACTTCTTCAGGTAACATATCATGTGCGAATTTTTTCCATTCAGAAACTCGTTGGATTCTTGATATAGGAGTAACTGATCACATGGTCTGTTCTCAAAACCTTATGAGCTCCAGCATTCCAGTCACTAATCGGCATGTACATTTACTTGACCATTCACTTGCCCGTGTCACACATATCGGCACTGTACATTTTTCTAATAATTTCATACTCTATAATGTCTTATGTGTTCTCTCATTCCAATTAAACTTGGTTTCAATAGCCAAACTAACTCAAACTACACTTTGTCATGTCACCTTCACTAATAATATGTGCTTTGTTCAGGACAAATGCTCGGGAAAGACTATTAGGATGGGAACTGAGAAAGTAGAACTATACTACCTGATTATTTCGAAGAAGGCTGGATGTTTCTCTGTTTCAAATACTACTCCAACCAACCCTCATCTATGGCATCAACGACTTGGTCATCTATCTAATAACAGTTTGCGTGAGCTTTCTCTTCCCATTAACATACCTTTTTGTTCTATTAATGATTGTTCCATTTGTCCATTAGCTAAGCAAACTCGTAATCCATTTCCTTTAAGTTCCATCAAAACAAAAGCACATTTTGAACTAATTCATGTTGATATTTGGGGTGGCTATCACATTCCAACACTTAATGGAGCACGTTATTTCCTCACTATTGTTGATGACTACTCAAGATGCACATAAGTCTATCTCTTAAACACCAAATTTGATACACGCATATTTCTCACCACCTTCATTAATCTTGTTGAAACACAATTTGCATCCAGAGTTAAAATCATTCGTAGTGATAATGGACTAGAATTCTCTATGACCCAATTGTTTTCTAGTAAAGGAATCCTGCATCATACCAGTTGTGTCTCTACCCTTCAACAAAATGGTGTTGCTGAACGCAAACATCGTCACCTTCTCAATGAGGCTTGTGCATTACTTTTCCAAGCCAACCTCCCTAAAAAATTCTAGGGAGATGCCATTCTTACAGCCACATACCTTATAAATCGTACTCCAACACCTGTTCTCAAGGGAAAAACACCATTTGAAATTATTTTTCACAAAATTCTTAGATATGAACATCTTCGTGTTTTTGGTTCCCTTTGCTTTGTGTCTGCACATCATGATCGACTCACCAAGTTTAATGCTAGATCATATAGATGCATATTCATTGGGTATCTATCTGGGATAAAAGGTTATCGTGTCTACAATCTGTAAACAAGCAAGACTTTAGTGTCTCGTGATGTTATCTTTCATGAACATGTATTTCTTTATTTCACTTTCGCTGTCAACACTCCAACTCTATTCCCTCCATCAGAATATACTATTTATGATGATATATCTAATGTTCGTCAATCAACCAATCCAAATACATCAATTCATCATACACCATCTGTCCTTCTAACAATCAACTCAGACATTCTTCATCTTCAAAATTCATCTCTAGAAACATCATCATCAACTTCTCCACCACGCATGACTCTTCCAACACCAGTCACATATAGGCTTCGTCGATCCACCAATGTTCCTAGCTATCTTCAAAAATATCATGTAGAAGCTTCCTTGCCTTCTTGGTCCTTTCCTTCGTCTAACTCAGCATCGTCCAATGACAAAGGTATTTCTTATTCTCTATCTCATGTACTTACATATGAACAATTATCACCTGCACATTGTGCCTTTGCTACCTCTATTTGGTGAATCGGTCTCTATCAATTGCAATTGAGTTAAAGACTCCGTTTGAGATATTCTTTGGTACTCTTGCTAATTATTCTAATTTGAATGTTTATGCTTGTCTTGTTTATGCTTATGTTAATAATGGTAAAATTGAGCCTAGGGCATTGAAATGCATAGTTTTAGGGTATGTTTTTTGGGTGAAGAGTTATAGATTATGGTGTGTTGAACTCAAGTCACCTAAATTTTTAATTAGTAGAGATGTTAAATTTGATGAGTTTTCCATGTTGAAAAAGAGAAGGGAGTCTATTGTTGTAAGTAAAGATCACAGTGTTAGTGAGCAGGTGGAGCTTGAGAGTAGAGCTTCTCGTCAAGTGTAAAAGGGCATTTCAAATCAGTCATTTATGGATGAGATAGATGATTTTGCTCATGATGTAGCAAAATAGCAACATGAGCAACCATATAGTATCGCTAAGGATAAATATATAAGAAAGATTCAACACCCTCAAAGGTATACAGATGCATACTTAGTTTCTTTTGCATTGTCTGTGGTAGAGTCTATGGAGGTGTATGAACCTTCTAGTTATCATGAAGTTGTCACTTGTGATGAGTTTTTTCAATGGTTAGTTGCTATGAATGAAGAGATTGAATCACTTCGTAATAATCATACTTAGGAATTGGTGAAACTGCTTAAGGGCCATAATATTGTTAGAAACAAATGAGTCTTTAAGAAAAAGGAAGGTTACTTGATGTTGAAGTAGCTAGGTTCAAGACACATGTTGTTGCAAAGGGTTATTGTCAGAAGAAGGGTATTGACTTCAATGAAATATTTTCACCTGTTGTGAAATATAACTCTATTCGTGTGTTTCTTGATATGATTGCATTGTTTAACATGTAATTAAAACAAATTGATGTCAAGACAACTTTCTTACATGATGAGTTTGAAGAATAAATATATATGCATTAATCATAGAGGTTTATTGTTCTAAGTAAGGAAGATCATGTTTTTTTATTGAAAAAACATTTATATGGGTTAAAACAATCCCCTAGGTAGTAGTATAAGTGGTTTGACTCTTTTATGATTGATCATGGTTGCTTTAGGAGTGATTATGATAGTTGTTTTTATCATAAAAGATTTCATGATGATTCATCTGTGTATTTATTGTTTTATGGTGATAACATGCTTATTGCTTCTAAGAATAAGTTTGAGATTCATAAATTATAGTTTCAACTTAGTAATGAGTTTGAGATGAAAGATTTGAATGCAGCGGAGAAAATTTTGGGCATGGAAATTTATAGAGATAGACAAGCAGGGAAGCTTTAGTTGACTCAAAAAAGTTATATTGAAAAAGTTCTTAATCACTTTGGTATGAAATAGTCTAAACTTGTAAGTATGTCGTTAGTTGTGCATTTCAGGTTTTTTTGGATTTGTTACCATAATAAGAAGAAACAGAGCAGTACATGTCTCAAGTTTCATATGCTAGTGCCGTTGGTAGTGTGATGTATGCTATGATTTGTACTCATCTAGACATTTTACATGTAGTTAGTGTTGTTAGCAGATATATGGGTAATCTTGGCAAAGGTCATTGGCAAGCAGTGAAATTGATACTTTATTATTTGACAGGCACATCTAATTTTGGTTTGGTATATGATGGAAGTTCTAATACTAGTGACATTGTTATTGGCTATATAGACTCTGATTATGCTGGTGATTTGGATAGAAGATCTTTGATCGATTATATCTTCACTCTTTCTCATTGTGCTATTAGTTGGAAGACTACTTTATATTCTACAGTTGCTTTGTCTACAATAGAGGTAGAATATTTGGCGGCAGGAGCAGAAGTAGTGAAAGAAGCCATTTGGCTTAGAGGTTTGATTTGTAATTTGGGTTTACAACAAGATATTTCTATTGTATTTTATGATAGCCAAAGTATGATACACTTGATCAAGAATACTATGTATCATGAAAGAACCAAACATATTGATGTCAGATATCACTTTGTTCATGACATTGTCTCTCAGGGTGCTATTATTGTCAGTAAGATAGTCATTATAGAGAATCCAGTTAATATGTTAACCAAACCAGTTCTATTTAACAAGTTCAAGCATTGTTTGGACTTGATTGGTTTTTGTAGTAAATGATCACCCTTTGGGACTTTAAACGATGGTTATTTAGTAATCCAAGGAATTTTATATTTGAAGAATTTGTTTACGTTTTTGAGTCAAGGTGAAGATTTGTTAAATTGTGGCACAAAAACTCTTAGGCTCAAAATCCATATAAATATTAAACCCATAGCATTTAACTAACATATATATATATATATATATTATATGTTATAAATGTTGCTGTCATGAAAAAGAGAGTGTTCTTGCCAAAGTATAGGGAAAAAGAAGTGAAAAAGTTGCGCGATAGAGAAGAATTGAGAAAAAGGACTAGACGTTCATCTGCATATCTTGTAGTCTTCGAGTTGGCTTCATCGTTGTCGAACAACCTTATCTGTCTCTCTTGTGCCACTCTTTAATGCCTCTACTAGCTCCAGCCGTGTGCCTCCATAAAACCCAGTGCGCATATTTAAAAGCGAGTAGAAACCACATGTAACTCCACCAATGACCATTAAACCAATGAGAAGCTACATAAACTCCAACTTAGCCTAGTAAAAGCTACTGTAGTCTCCAGTTTTCATTGAGGTCTAGTCCTCGCTACTTCTTTTGTCTGTTTTGCACCACATACCAGGCAATAAAGCAACTACTTGTTCAATAGATTAGGGGAGGTTGGTAAAATGTGTAATAAGCTCATTTGTATGGTAATATTTGATTAAATAACAAGTATGTTAATTTATCTTGTTATATATTACTAATAAATTAGAGAGTTATTTTCTTGTTGTATTTGGATTTTGGTATATTTAGTGAAGCTCTATGAAGATTGATGTTTGTATCTCTATTTTATTATTAGTCAATTTTTTTCGGTATATCGTCGTTAGTGGATTAGATTTTTCACATTGAAAAGTTGAACTATTTAAATCATTGTCTGTTATTTATTTTTTTCATTGCTTATTATTTTGTTCTTACTCATAATTATATATTTGTGCAACCAAATTAAACCTAAATTTTGTTTCTGTTACTGCTAATTTATAACATATACGAGTATGTATTTAAAGGTATACTCGTAAACTTAAAAATTCCAAAACATCGGTATGTATGTCTAATTCTTAGACACATTACTTTGGCATAGAAAATTTCAATAATAAATATATTTAACATATATCACTGTATTGTTTAAATGATGATGTTTACAAGTTTCAAGTAATTATTAAGTTATACAGGTTAGACGATGAATATTTTTTTTCCTTTTTTTTGTATTTTTATGCGTGATTGAGTCCAATGTATCCTTAGCTTTTAAACTTGTATAGCCAAAAATAATAATTTAAATAATAATAATAATAATAATAATAATTCAGAAGAGGCCTATTTGAAGCCGAATGTGTATAGTTTTCAGCCCTTATATAATATGTTAAAAAAGCCTTATCCCATCATGTCGTAATTATTATTTCTTGCTTCTTTCTTCCAACCAACCAGCCGCCACACTTCTCAACTTTCCAGTTGGCGCTTTCCTTCCTCTATCGTTTATTATTCCCTTTCTTTTTCCTCCTTTTGGTGAAGTCGAGTTCGATTCATTAAGGGCATGTTCGAAATATCTCATACTGTGTGTTAAATTTACATGCACCAAATGGTGCAATAAATGACAAAAAAAAATAAAAGTTATTATCGCCAATAACTTAAGAGTAGTTGTCAAACCCACAATTCAAAAAAGTTGAATAGATGGTGCATCTTTTTATTGAAAAAGAAATAAAGCCAATTAAGAATTAGTTGGTAAAACATGTAGAAGATGAGCTTTTATATCTATAAATAGAGCATCCTAATAGGTGCTTTGTATTATCCAATTGAGAGAAAAGTTTAGAGAAAAAAAGCTTTATTGAGAGAAAATTGAGTAATTTGTTTGGATGTAATTGGGTTGTGAGTATTGTAAACACTTTTTATAATTTATTCTTTTTAGTAAAAAAAGATCTGTAGTAGGTCCGAAGATGTATGTAAAATTGAACGAACTCCCTTATCAAATTTGTGTTATTTTGTCTATTTTTGTTTTATTATAAATATAACTTATTGGTAATTTGCGTAATTTTTCAACAAATAGTATCAGAGCATTTTATAGTGATTTTTGTCAATTTTCTACAAGATTACTATTCACATAAATAGTGAATTGTAAAATTTTGTCGGCAATATTGGTTTGTCGACGAAGGTGTTCAAATATATGGTAGTTCGTAGGATTAGTCAGAAATGATCCGGAGGAAGTCAGATTTAAGTGGGAGCAATGGTCGTAGATGAAGGAAAGGTGAAACTTGATAAATTCGATGGCACAGATTTTGGGTTTTGGAAAATGTAGATAGAGGATTATCTGTATCAACCTCTCTCAGAGAAGAAGCTAGAAGCTATGAAGGAAGAAGATTGGAATCTTCTAGGTAGACAAACCCTCAGAGTTATTCAATTGATACTATCCCACAATGTTGCTTTCAACATAACAAACGAAAGGACCATGATGGGTCTTATGGCAGCTCTCCAATATGTATGAGAAACCATCAACCTCAAACAAAGTGTACTTGATAAGGCATTTGTTCAATTTGCGGATGACGGAAGGCGCAACGGTAGCTCAACATCTCAATGAACTTAGCACAGTCACAATCCAGTTGAGTTCAGTTGGAATTGAATTTGATGAAGAAGTACGAGCATTGATACTTTTGTCTTCTCTACTAGAATGATAGAATGCTATTGTCACGGTTGTGAGTGATAGAATGCTATTGTCACGGTTGTGAGTAGCTCGTCAGGAAGCAATAAGTTGAAATTGGACGATGTTCGTGATCTAGTTCTCAATGAATAGATCCGACGTAAAAAATCAAGTGAATTGTCAACCTCTTCAGTTTTGTGTACATAGTCCAGAGGAAGAAATTCAAGCGGAGGGAATGGACGTGGTAGATCAAACTACTGAGGTAGATCAAAGGACATGAGGTCCAAATCCAGGAATCCCAATAATTCTGATTGCTCGAAGATTGTCGAGTGTTAGAATTTTGGGAGAACTGGACTCTACAAAAATCAATGCAAGAGTGCACCAAAGGACCCAGAAGCGAAGGCAGAGGAAAATGTTACTTCCATCTCAGGAGGAGATGATGCATTGATATGCTCTTTGGAGAGCAAGGAAGAATCTTGGGTGTTAGACTTTGGAGCATCGTTCCATGCTACTTCACAAAAATAATTCTTCGAGAAATATGTCCTCGGAAACCTTGGAAAGATATATCTTGGTTATGATCAATCGTGTGCTATTATTGGCAAAAGTGTAGTGAAGATTAAGTTGAACGGGTTTGTTTGGGAGTTGAAGGATGTCAGACATATTCCTAACCTAAGAAAAAACCTAATCTCAGTAGGGTAGGTAGCTAGTGAAGGCTACACTATGATCTTCCATGGTGATGATTGGTAGATTTCAAACGGTACAATGACAGTTGCTCGAGGCAAGAAGAGTGACACTTTTTACATGATAGCAGAGGTACGTTGTTTGATTGCAGTTGCAATAGGAAATGAAATACCAAATCTGTGGCACTAGAGACTAGGCCATATAGGTGAGAAAGGGATGAAGATTATGCATTCGAAGGGAAAACTTCTAGGTCTATAGTCAGCAGAGATAGACATGTGCAAATATTGCATATTTGGAAAGCAAAAGAGAGTCCACTTTCAGACAAGTGGTGGAACCCTGAAGAAGGAAAGGCTAGAGCTCATTCACTCTAATGTTTGGGGACCAACGACTGTCTCATCCATTGGTGGGAAACACCACTACGTGACTTTCATTGATGATCACTTTCTGAAGGTATAAGTTTACTTTATAAAGCATAAGTTTGAAGTGTTTGAGACTTTCACGAGATGGAAAGCTATGGTTGAAAATGAGACAGGTTTGAAGATCAAAAAGCTTAGAACTAATATTGGTGGTGAATATGAAGACCCCATATTCAAATTTCTTTGCTATTAACATGGGATCAGAATGGAGAGAATTGTGCCAGCCATGCCTCCACACAATGGTGTAGTTGAGCGTATGAATTGAACGTTGATAGAAAGAGCTAGAGGCATTCGTATACAGTCAAGTGTATCGAAATAGTTCTGGGCAGAATACCAGAGGAGATGTGGAGAAGAAAAGAAGTAAAACTATCACATTTATCCCTTTTTTGGTTGACTGGAGTGGAATGGAATCAGAATTGATTCCTTCTAATTTTATGTTTGGTTGGGCTAAAAAGTGGGAATGGAATGGAAACGATTCCTAAAAGAGAAGGAATTAGAATTCCTTCTCTCCTCTTAAGGAATCATGATTCCATTCCTATCTCAATTTTTTCCCAATTTTATCCTAACCCCAATATAACCCTAAGCCAATTTTTTTCCAATTTTATCCTAACCCCAAATATAACCCTAAGCGCTAAGTCCTAAACCCTAAGCGCTAAGCCCTAAACCCTAAACCCTATATCCTAAAGCCCAAATCCCAAAACCCTATTTAGAAAAATAATAATTTTAACCTTAAACTTTAACCCATAAATATTACCCTAAACCCTAAACCCTAAACCTTAAATCCTAAATCCTAAAATCCTAAACCCTAAACCCTAAATCCTAAAATCCTAAACCATATTTAGAAAAATAATAATTTTAACCCTAAACCTTAAGCCATAAATATAACCCTAAATCCCAAACCTTAAATCCTAAAACCTTAAACCCTATTTAGAAAAATAATAATTTTAACCCTAAACCTTTACTCACAACTAAACTCTAAATCTCAAATCCCAAATCCCAAAACCTTGAATCCTATTTAAAAATAATAATTTTAACCTTAAACCTTAACCCATAAATATGACCAAAATCCTAGAACCCCAAATCCCAAAACCCTAAACCCCAAATCTTTGAATTCCAAATCCCAAACCTCAAAACCCTAAATCCTATTTAGAAAAATAATAATTTTAATAATATATTTTGTTTTTAAGTAATAATTGTTTAGAAAATTAATGATTTCAATAATGTATTTTTTCTAACGAAAGAATAATAATTAAATGATATTATTTAAACTTTACTGAATATAGGAGTATAAAAGTAATATACAGTGTTTTCTATTCTATTTCAATTGTAAACCAAACATTGTAATACTAATTTCTTTTTTTATTCCAGTGGTTAAACCAAACAAAACTTTTTACTTTTCATTCCATTCTATTCTCATTCCCATTTCGATTCCATTTTTTGAACCAAATGCCACCTAAAAAGTTTTCAGTTGTGTAGCATTTGTGCATATCAGTGATCAAGGCATGAATAAGCTTTATCCCAAATCCAAGAAATGCATCTTTAGCAGCTATGGTGAGTATGAGTTTGGCTACCGCATTTGGGATGACGAAAATAAGAAAGTGATCCGTAGTAGAGATGTGATTTTCAACGAAATGGTGATGTATAAGGACATGCATAAAACAGACGCCAATGACTTAGAGTAGAATGATTCAGTATTTGCAAATGCAGATGATGTCCCAAGAAGATGTGGCAGAGAGAATACAACCTTCAATAAAGCCAATATAGAATGTTTCAAATGTCATAATATGGGGAATTTTCTATATGAATGCCCTAACTGGAACAAAGAAGCTAACTATACACAACTGTATGAGGAAGAAGAATTTCTTTTGACGGCGTATAAAGATGAAAATGTGGCAAAAATAAATGATGCATGGTTCCTTGACACAAGATGTTCTAACCATATGTGTGGTGATAAGGTATGTTCTCAAGCCTAGTTGATGATATTAAGTATTTTGTCAAATATGGAAACAACACTAGAATGTTAGTGACTGGAAAAGGTAGTGTTAAGTTGGTCTTTAATTACATTCACTTTGTGGTCAGTGATGTCTATTATGTTCATGAACTAAGGAACAACTTGTTGAGTGTGGGACAATTGTAGGAAAAAAAGGGCCTTACTATTCTGATTAAGAATGAGGCCAGCATATTTATTAACCATGCAGAGGACTCATTGCTCACACTGAAATAAGTACTAATCATATGTTTATCTTAATGAATGAAAGATCCACAACCAATACAAGTACCACATAAGAGTGTTTACACACTAGTGTTAATTTCACACATTTATGGCATCAACGATATGGCCACCTAAACCTAAAGGGGTTGCAGACTTTGCAATCCAGAATAATGGTGCACAGACTGCCCCAAATGGGAGTTTCAAGCATCTTTAGTACTGATTTCTTTACAGAAAAACAACACAGGAATGTGATACCAAAAAGGAGTGAATGGCGTGCAATAAAGGTACTATAGCTTCTTCATGTTTATAATTGTGGGCCCATTGAACCCACATCATACAGTGGTAAGAGATATATGTTGTGTTTTATTGATGATTATAGTTGCAAAGCCTGGGTGTATTTGCTAGTGGAAAAAGCAGTATCATTTGAAAAATTCAAAATCTTTAAGAAGTAGGTAGAAAAAGAAGCAAAAGAATCCATCAAATGGTTAAAAACAGATAGGGGAAGATAGTTCATTTCACTTAGTTTCAAAGCCTTTTGTGAAGAGAAAGGAATCAAAAGATAGCTCACAAATACCTATACTCCTAACCAAAACTAAGTTGTCGAGAGGAAAAATAGAAACAATCATGAACATGCTACGCTGCATGCTTACAACCAAGAAGGTCCCTAAACCTTTTTGGGCCGAGGCTGTCAATTGGATATTCTATCTACTAAATAGATGTCCAACCTTAGTCAAGAATGTCACTCCTTAAGAAGTATGGAGTGGAATCAAGCCTTCAATGGAGCACCTTCGTAGTTAGGGGTGTGTTGCACATGTACATATACTAGAGGCAAAAATGAGTAAGTTGGATGATAAGAGTTTCCCTTGTGTTTTCTTGGGTATTAATGAGAAATTCGATCGCCGCGCACAAAGTATGTGCAATGAATACGTAAGTATACGTATCGCAACAAATAATATAATGATAAGAAAAGATCATTCCTACGGATATTATTTTATTATAAACTAATTTTTAAAACTTAAAAAAAATAAAAAAAAATCATTTTTTTGTATTTTTATATTTAAAGGAAGCAAAATTAAAATAAATAAAAGTGAATAGAAACAATTAATTAAATCAAATTTGATAACTGAAAAAGATATATGAGAAAATATATAGGATGATAAGAGCTTCCTTTGTGTTTTCTTAAGTATTAGTGAGGAATCTGATCGCCATACATGAAGTGTGTGCACAAGTATACGTATCGCAACAATTAATATAATGATAAGAAAAGATCGTTCCCACGGAGATTATTTTATTAAAAACTAATTTTTAAAACTTAAAAAAATAAAAAATCAATTTTTTTGTGTTTTTATATTTTAAGAAAGCAAAATTAAAATAATTAAAAGTAAATAGAAACAATTAATTAAATAAAATTTGGTAACTAAAAAGGTATATGAGAAAATATCTAAGAATACTTAATCCCTCAATTTTCTAAACATGCGAATCGCTAAAATCCTTCCAATATAATTATCAATTAATTACATGATCAATTGAATTTAACCTAACATGTATTCCTCTATCAAGTAAACCACACACCATATAGTAATTAATTTAATCACACTCTCATGTTAATTAAAAATAATCTCACGCTAACATTAGAAACTATGGAAATAGAGTAGGGACTCGTAAGACCGAGTTTGTACCTTAACATTTGATTTTCATAGTAGAAAGTTTGATGGTTCGGTGGACTGGTGGTTTTCCTCTTAGGTCATATTTGTGGCTTAGGTTGATTCCACCTAAAAATATTGTGTGTTATTATTTTATTTTTGCACTTATTTTTACACACAATTGCATGCCTTACCGTTTTGTTTAGGTTATTAAATTATAAATTGGTAAAAATTAAAAATAATCTATTCACTCTTTCAACGTTAATTAGGTTCATATCTTATAAAATTTCAGCTGTATTTGTAGATTTTTCGGCCAAAGTTGAGTATATGACTATTATTTGGTAACATGTATAGATGTACATTGTTAGTGACTTTAGTACGATAAATTTGATGTGGGCAAATTTGTGGTACAACCTTGGAAGAAAAACACCTTATAAGAGTTTACCATTTTTCTTACGTTTATATGCAGCATCCCCCCACCCCACATCCCTCACAAAAAATAAAAATAAAATAATAGGTAGTACATAAGTATGGGACATTTTGATAGTATAAATCAACAAAGACTTGAGGGAGCCAACTTCAACTATTATTTTTTCGTTAGTTTATCAGTAAGGTCTACCCTAGCATCAGAGCACCCAAAAAAATATATATCTGGCCTAGTAAACCCAAGTGTGGTCAATATTAGAATTATTTTCAATTAATTACAACATATATGGGTTTATATGTGATATAAATATATGTTGAATAATAGATTGTCAAATATCTAATTAGATTCGATGTGAAGTGATCGAATTAAGTATTATTTATTGGGTTCAATGTGTGTCATGAGAAGTTGGGCCTTTAATGTGTAGAATACGTATTAATAACTTTATGATTTAGTGATGGTCTAAATTATATAAAGTTTGAAAATAATTCAATTATGTTATTGGTTCCTGGAGAACACAATTAAATATGACAATGTTCTGTAAATGAGGAAATATTCAATAAGGCAAGTTTTTAATTTAGAATTTCAATCCGCTTAGGATTCAATAAAGAAATTTCTATTAAGTCAAGTTTTAAATTTAGAATTTGAATTCGCTTGGGATTTAATAAGGAAATTTTCAATAAGGCAAGTTTTGAATTCAAAATTTGAATCTGCGTAGGATTCAATAAGGAAATTTCCAATAAGGCAAGTTTTGAATTTAGAATTTGAATCCATTTAGGATTCAATGAGGAAATTTCCAATAATGTAAGTTTTGAATTCAAAATTTGAATGTGCTTAGGATTAAATAAGGAAATTTCCAATAAGGCAAGTTTTGAATTCAGAATTTGAATCTGCTTATGATTCAATAAGGTAAGTTTTGAATTCAAAATTTGAATTCGCGTAGGATTCAATAAGGAAATTTCTAATAAGGCAAGTTTTGAATTTATAATTTGAATCCACTTAGGATTTAATAAGGAAATTTCTAATAAGGCAAGTTTTGAATTCAGAATTTGAATACGCTTAGGATTCAATAAGGAAATATTAAATAAAGAAATATCTAATGAGAAAATAGATTACACATCACCTGTTCAAATTTAGAGGCATCTTTTCCTCTACTAGCGTCTTTTCGTCTCTCTCTCTATATATATATCAGATATATAGAAAACCAAAAATATAGAGAACAATTAAAAGAAAAAAGGGTTTTCTGGTTAAGAACTTACAATTTGGGTATCTCTTATTGTACAAAATAGAACGTTGTTACTACCATCTCTCTTGCTCTCTCCATCGGACTTGAGAGAGATTACTTGGAGATCTAAAGGATTCTAATGATCACTGATGATTGTGTCTCTTTGGAAGATCATGGAAATAGACCAGTGTAATTTAGAATTAAAGATTAAAAGTTCACTAGAAGAATACCAATTTCTATCAATTGGTATCAGAGCCAACTCTAGTTGAATCGTTAAATTTTGATTTTGGTTCGAATTTTTATGGTTTGAAAACTTTTAAGAAAATTAATAAGTATAAATTTTTGAATAATGTTTCTGAATAAAAATGTCCTTCTGTTTGGAAACTTTTAAAACCAATATTTAGATAATGGCATAATTTTTCCTGATTCAAATTATTTATGGTCAATAGTCAAATTATTCAAATTAAGCACTACTTTGTTCTGATCTATATTTCCGCATATCCATTATTTTGGTATTCCGATGCAATTATTTCTAAACCATGACCAAGTATACAATAATTTTATTAAAACAAAACTTGACTTTGGATTTTGTTCAAATTATTATTTCATCAATTGATTGTTTAAAGCATTAATAAGTTTGTACTAAGTCATGTTTTAAATAAATTTTTTCCAAGGATAATATCAAGTCATTATGAAGGCTTTAGATTAAGATATATTTTGGAAAATGATTGACCAAGGTATCATCTTACCAAAGTAAGCTCTCATACCGGTATTGATCATTTGCCAATTTATACACAGAAGATATACATATAGTGTTTGGTTATTGGACTGGCCCAAAGGAAAGGCAATAGTCAAGTATTGTATGTATATACTTGTGGTAATGAATGGGTAATAATCATTAAGTTTTGGATGTAATTAGTTAATCAGCTCAAAGGAAGGTTGACTAAATGACCTCAAATGGATTGTTACATTCAATTGCTACACCTAATTATCTTAGAATGATGACTGAATCCTAAGAGCACTTATTGTTCGAAGATACTTAGTAGATGGAATATGCCTTATTTTGATTTTTTATTATAATTATTCGATCATTTGATTAGTTCTTTGTGAATATTTTTCAGCAAAAATTACTACTCTTACAATTGGAATCAATAACATTTCGATGCTGATAGGTTCTAATTATAAGGATTGGAAAGATAATCTAGAGAATATCCTTGGGAGCTTTGACTTGGACATAGCATTGTAGAAGGTCAAATCACCTGTGCCTGTTGAAACTAGTTCTAAAAAGGAACAAAATGCACATGTACAATGGATGAGGTTAAATCACTTGTGTCTTCGGGTCATGTAGAAGACCATTCTTGAAAGTTTTAGGGGACCGGTTTCTGATTCGACTCTTGCTAAAGACTATCTTAAGGAACTTGAGCAAAGGTTTTTCAGAAATGAAAAGGCTGAAATAGGTCTTCTATTATACAAACTCTACACAATGAAGTACAATGGTAAGAGAAATGTCAGGGAGCACATTCTTGAAATGATGCATACTGTTTCAAAACTGAAGGGATATAAGCTAGTTATATCGGATGATATGCTAGTCTATTTGGCCCTTAACTCTCTTCTTGCCTCATTTGGATAGTTCAAGGTAAGTTACAACTGTCAGAAGGAAACATGGATAGTTAATGAACTCATCTCGCATTGTGTTCAGGAGGAAGAAAGATTAAAGTTGGACAAGAACGAAAGTGCAAACATTGCTTCTAAGGGAAAAGGAAAATAGAAACATAAGGCCAATTCAGATGTTGCAACTACAAGTTCACAGAAGAAGCCCATTAAGGATAAAAAAACTGGTTACCAGATCAGAGGCGAATAAAGAAAATAAGAAGGGTTGTTTCTTCTATGGATCTAAACGGCGTGTGAAGAAGAGTTATACCAACTATCACGCATGGCGTGTTAGGAAATGTATTAATTTTTCATTTGTTTGTGAAGAAGTTAATGCAATTTCAATTTTAGTAGACACATGGTGGGTAGATTTGGGTGCAACTACTCACATCTTTGTGTTTATGCATGGTTGCCGAAGTTATTGGAAGCCAAGTGATGGTCAATGATACATCTATATGGGTGATGGAAACAAGGAAGAAGTTGAAGCTATAGGGCATTTTAGATTACTTTTGAAAACTGGCTTGTATTTGGATTTGTTTAATACTTTTGTTGTACCGTCTTTTAGGCGGAACTTAATTTCTGTTTCTACATTGGACAAATTAGGTTTTACTTATTTATTTGGAGATAGAAAGTTTGGTTTGTATCAAAACTCCAATTTGGTTGCTTTTGGTTTTCTATCTATTTTAGATAATCTTTATGCTTTAGATACTGTTGCTTCCTATAATAAGACCTTGAACAATGAAACTCAAAACGTTAGACAAATTTAATACACATCAAGATTCAACTACACTTTGGCATAAGCGTTTAGGTCATATTTCTCAATAGAGAATTACACGCCTTATTGAAAATGATATCCTGCGACCTTTAGACATGTCGGATCTCAGTTCGTGCATTGAGTGTGTGAAAGGCAAAAAAAATAAGCATGCGTAAATATACAGCCAATCGTATGATGAATGTCCTTGAGCTGATGCATACAGACATATGTGGGCCATTCCCTACAGCTACTAGGAATGGGCATATATATTTTATCAATTTCATTGACGATTATTCTAGATATGGTTATATATTTTTAATTAAAGAAAAGGCTCAAGCTTTGGACACATTTAAGTCCTTCAAGGCTAAATTTGAGTTACAACTCAACAAAAGGATTAAAGGCATCAAATCGGAGCGTGGTGGTGAATACTATAGTCGGTATGACGACTCAAGAGACCAACATCTAGGGTTTTTTGCTAAATTTCTAGAGGAAAATGGAATTGTGCCACAATATACAATGCCGGGTTTGCCCACAATGAACGGTGTGGCTGAAAGGTGCAATCAAACATTAATAGAGATGGTGCGAAGTATGATTTCTCATACCTCGCTTCCATTGAACCTTTAGGGAGAAACACTTAAGACATCAGCATATATTTTGAATCAAGTACCGACTAAAGTAGCGAACAAAACTCCATATGAATTGTGGACCGGACGGAAGCCTAGTCTTCAGCACTTTAGAATCTGGGTTTTTTTTGGCTAATGCTTGGCCTTATAGGCCACAAGAGAAAAAGATGGATGAAAGAACAATTAGCTGATATTTTGTCGGATATGCAGAAAGGTTCCGGGGGTATAAGGTTTATGATCCCACTAATAGAACAATTTCCAAGACAAATATAGTTAAGTTCTTTGAGGATGTTATGGTTCAAAGGGGAAATACAAATCAAATTGTCTTTGAAGAGAAACATGATTCTTCTATACAAGGGGTGCCAAAAAGGTTCCAATTGTAATAAGAATATCTAGAGACTCATTGGTTCAGGATCATACAGTGAAGGAACTTCCAGAAATGGAAGAGAATCCGATATATGACAATGTTGATGCTAAAGAGAAACCTATACCACCTCAAGCACTTCAAGAACAAGTGCCTTTAAGGCGATTCATAAGAGAGAAAAGAATTGCAATATCTAAAGATTATGTTGTGTTCCTTCAAGAACATGAATTCGACATTGGCATGATGGAGGATGGCCCTCTCTGTCTCCATCAGGCTTTGGAAAGTATGAATTCTTAGAAATAGATCGAGCCCATGGATGAGGAAATGAAGTCAATGTATGACAACAAAGTCTAGGATATCATCCCATTACCTGAAGGTGTGAAACCTATTGGTTGCAAATGGATATTTAAGACTAAGAGGAATTCAAAAGGTAATATGGAAAGATACAAAGTGCAGCTTGTTACTAAGGGATTTACACAGAAAGAAGGCATTAACTTTATAGAAACTTTCTCACCTATGTCTATGAAAGATTCCTTCAGAATTATCATGGATTTAGTAGCACATTTTGATCTTGAGTTACACTAGATGGATTTTAAGACTACGTTTCTCAATGATGACATTGATGAATCCATTTATATGATGCAACCACCTAACTTTGAGTCTAATGACTCAAAGCATATGGTTTGAAAATTAAATAAATCCATTTATGAACTCAAGCAAGCATCTCGATAGTGGTATTTCAAATTTCATCAAGTAATTGTCTCATTTGGATTTGAGCCTAACTTGGTGGATGAATGCATATATCATAAGTTCAGTAGGAGTAACTTTTTGTTTCTGGTTTTATATGTTGATGACATATTGCTTGCCAGTAATGATATAAACATGATGCATGAAACTAAGAGATTTATTTTCAAACATTTTGATATGAAAGATCTTGGCGAAGCATTATATGTGTTAGGCCTTAAAATATAAAGAGATCGAAATAAGGGTATTTTGGGGCTTTCACAACAAGCATATATTGATAAAATTCTCAAGCGATGGAACAATGTAAACTAGGAAATACCCCTGTTGCAAACAGAGACAAATTTAGTCTTAATAAATGTCCAAAAATAGAACTCGAGAAATAAAAAATGCACCAGATTCCACATCCTTCAGTAGTAGGAAGTCTGATGTATGTCCAAGTATGTACGCGTCTGGATATTGCATACATCATAGGAATGTTAGGTCAGTATCTTAGTAATCCTAGTATGGATCACTAGAGAGCAGCCAAACGGGTACTTAGGTACTTGCAAAGAACGAAGGATCATATGCTGACATATCAGAGATTAGATAAGCTTGAAGTCATTGGATATATTGATTTCGATTTTGCTGACAGTATGGATAGCATGAAGTCAACATTTGATTATTTTTTTATGTTGGCTAGAGGAGATATTTCTTGGAGGAGTGCAAAGTAGACCATTGTTTCTTCTTCCACCGTGGTAGCCGAATTCATCGCGTGTTTCGAGGCATCAAACCATGGATATGGCTAAGAATTTTTGTCACTGGGCTGTGTATTATGGATACTGTTAAGTTACCACTCAAGATATATTGTGACAATAATTCAACAATACTATATTCCAACAACAACATGAGCTCATCGAAATCCAAACATATCGACATTAGTGATGGTCTAAATTATATAAGGTTTGAAAACAATTCAATTATGCTATTGGTCCCTGGAAAACACAATTAAATATGGAAATGTTCTATAAATAAGGAAATATCCAATAAGACAAGTTTTGAATTCAGAATTTGAATCCACTTAGGATTCAATAAGGAAATTTCTAATAAGGCAAGTTTTGAATTCAAAATTTGAATCCGCTTAGGATTCAATAAGGAAATTTCCAATAAGGTAAGTTTTGAATTTAGAATTTGAATCCGTGTAGGATTCAATAAGGAAATTTCCAATAAGGCAAGTTTTGAATTCATAATTTGAATCAGTTTAGGATTTAATAAGAAAATTTCTAATAAGGCAAGTTTTGAATTTAGAATTTGAATCCGTGTAGGATTCAATAAGGAAATTTCCAATAAGGCAAGTTTTGAATTCAGAATTTGAATCAGTTTAGGATTTAATAAGAAAATTTCTAATAAGGCAAGTTTTGAATTCAGAATTTGAATCCGCTTAGGATTCAATAAGGAAATTTCTAATAAGGCAAGTTTTGAATTCAGAATTTGAATCCACTTAGGATTCAATAAGGAAATTTCTAATAAAACAAGTTTTGAATTCAAAATTTGAATCCGCTTAGGATTCAATAAGGCAATATCTAATAAGGCAAGTTTAGAATTCAAAATTTGAATCCGCTTAGGATTCAATAAGAAATTTCTAATAAGGCAAGTTTTGAATTCAGAATTTGAATCCACATAGGATTCAATAAGGAAATTTCCAATAAGACAAGTTTTGAATTCAGAATTTGAATTCGCTTAGGATTCAATAAGGCAATATTTAATAAGGAAAATTTTGAATTTAGAATTTGAATCTGCTTAGGATTCATTAAGGAAATTTCTAACAGGGCAACTTTTGAATTAAAAATTTGAATCCGCTTAGGATTCAATAAGAAAATATTAAATAAAAAAATATTTAAAGAGGAAAAAGATTACAGATCACCTTTTAAAATTTAGAGGCGTCTTTTCCTCTACTAGTGTCCCTTTGTCTCTCTCTCTCTCTCTCTATATATATATATATATATCAAATATAGAAAACAGAAAATATAGAGAAGAATTAAAAGATAGGGTTTTTCGGTTAAGAATTTTTTCAATTTGTGTATCTCTTATTGTATAAAACATAATGTTGTTACTACTTCCTCTCTTGCTCTCTCCATACTTGAAAGGGATTACTTGGAGATTTAAAGGTTTTCAATGATCACCAGTGATTGTGTCTCTTTGGAAAATCATGGAAATAAACCAAGGTAATTTAGAATTAAAGATTAAAAGTTCACTAGAGGATTATGATAAATCTAGGATTTATGAATTGTAGTACGATTATGCAAGATTCATAAATTTCTATTAGTCAATTTTTTAGTGGGACCCAAATAGCACAAGAAATGTGCTCATCTTAAAATTCTCAAGATAAATTATAATAATGAACCTACATATGAGGATTTTTTGCCTTTCGGTTGTAAGTACTAAAATTTGGTGTCCAAGATCAAAGAAACATAATAAAAAAATGAAGATATATAAAAATTAATAAATTATGGATTTCTTCAATGAAAAGACTAATTATATTCTTAATAATAATAGATAGAAGTGGGAGATTGAGAGAGATAAAATGGAGAAATTTGAGCGGATCTTGACTTATTAGTATCTTCCCAAAAGAAAATATACTTCTTTAATGAGACATCTGAAGTGAATGATTTGAATTTATGGTGAAGTTTAAGCTTACCCTTATAATATACCGTTTTATGATCCATGTAGGTGCTAACAAAGAATTTTTAACTTTTCAATAACAAAATGGCTTAAAAATATGTAAGCTTAACAATATCTAGGACACTCGTGAACAGTTTAAAGATGAAAATGATACAAAGAGGAGCTATTTTCAACTAAGCACATATTTCACTCAACAAATTGTCATTAACTATCCATGTGTCATGCAGTACAAACAATCAGGTAACATTACATTGTATTTGTGAAAATTATTTCATGATACACTTAGATGACTCTACATCTTCATATTTGTTGGACCAAATCTTTTTGTTGTTGCAAGCTATGATTGGTTGTTCAATTTGTAATTCTTTTGTGGTTTCATTGTCTAACTGACAACAATATCTTTGAAACGTGTCCATGACATACTCACTTGAAGCATGGTACCAATTGTAAACAAAACTTTATCTCCAACTTGTTGAACTCTCCACACAAAAATTCAATATAAAATGAAAATGTGTATATGGTGCACTTTTTGTTGTTGTCAATGCTGTGACATTCTCCAGTTTTTATGAACTTCCAATATTTTATAAGCAAAGAGAGCTTATGTATCCTTCATGGGATAACCAAACACATATCTAAATATTGTCATATATGTCTTTTTTTCTCGAGTTTTTCCTCTTTATTATAGCTTTCCAGTTCTTTGTACTAGTTTTCCTTCTCTAGTTTATGGTATAGCTCTTGATTTTTGCTGTGTTCTTGAGTTTTTTGGTTTGATTCCTTTATTGTGATTATTTGGAGTTTTGTCTCTTTGATTTGGAAATAAAGGTTCTAATATGGAATTGCCAAGGATTTAGAAAGGAAGAAATGATGTGTACATTTAAGGATTCCATTTTTGAAATTTCTCTTATGGGTATTTGTTATTGGAGATGAAGGCTAAGTATAGGTAGGTGAATCATTTGTGTAGATAGCTTGGATTTTATCAATGGTATGTGGTTGATCTAGTATGCGTTAGTGTTGGTGGTATGGTTCTTGTGTGGATAGTTGGAATTAATATCAACTATATTTTCAATAACGAAGGAACCATTGATTTAGAGGTTCAAGGAGTTGTCCTTTTACCTTTACGTATAGGCTTCATGAAGATTGATTACAATATGAAGATTTTGAGAGGATTGTTGCTTCAAAAAAATCTATAGAACATCAATGGATTTTGGCGGGTGATTTTAATGAAATGATTGCCAGTACCGAGAAGGGAGGGTGTGATATCAATTTCAACAGAGCACGTAGATTTAGCCCCTTCACTAACAACTGTGAGATGATGGATGTTTTTGAAAAAGGAAGTTTCTTCACTTGAAGAAACGACCATTTTGTTAAGGATTTCATATAATAATGCCTTGATAGTTTGCTAGTTAATGCATCCGTTTTAGGTAAATTCCTAAATCTTGAGGTTTTCGTGTCTCCTTGTATTGCTTCAAAATCATAATATGTTAACTTTGAATCTAGATTCAAAGGTATTAGTCGGTAGAAGAAGGTTTAAATATGAAACTAAATGGTAGGAAAAAGAAGGATAAAAGGAGATTGTTGAGGGTGGTTGGAATGAAAGGGATTCTAAAGGTAATCATAGAATTATGTTGATAAAGTTGCACAATGTAGAAGGAAGCTTAAATTTTGGAGTAAGGAACTTAGAGGAAAGCCCAATAAGGTGCTAATAGGCTTAAAACACAAACTAATTGATACTAAGATTGGTCAAACTCTTTCTTAGGAAAAACAGAGGATACTTAAGAAGGAAGAGATTTATTGGGGATAATGAACAAGGGTTAAGTGGCTGATATTTAAAGATAAAAATATAGGGTTTTTTCACAAGATTGTGCAGTAGAGAAGTTGTATAACAGGGTGTCTAAGTTGAAGGATAACGAGGTAAATTGGCATAGTGATCTTGATGCTATTGGAAACCTTATACGTGAGCATTTCCATGGTATTTTTAGCTATGGTTAATGTACTAGTGTTGATGGTTATGGAACCTATGGTAAGTATGGAAATGAACTTAAACTTTCTTAGGCCTATAATTAAGGAGGAAGTAAGAAAAGTAGTTTTTGGAATGAGTGCGCTTACAGATCCAAGGCATGATGGATTCTATGGGTTATTTTTCCATTAGAATTGGGTGCATGTCTCTACGAATATAACTAAGGTTGTTAATAGTTTATTTAAGGATGGGTTGTTGCTTGCTTCAATTAATGAAACCAATATAGCCTAAAACCTTATTCATTTTAGACCAATATCCTTGTGTAACTATACATATAAGATTTATTAAAATTTCTTAGTGAACAAGTTAAAACCTCTTATGCCTAAATTGGTCTTTGATGTTTAAGTGCTTTTGTGGTGGGCATAGTGATCCAAGATAATATTCTCATTATTCAGGAGGTCTATTATTATCTTAAAAGAAAGAAGAAAAAGAATTTTTTTTGAATTAAAAATAGATATGGCAAAAGCATATGATAAGGTTGAATGATGTTTCTTGAAAGCATTGTTGATTAAGATAGGGTTTGATAAAACTTGGTTTTAGAGAATTATGAATTGTGTGAGTTATGTATCATATAGAATTTTGATCAATGAGAGGCCCTAAGAAAGTTTTATTCCACACACAAGGTTTAAGGCAGATGGACCCCCTCTCTCCTTACCTCTTTATTTTGGTTGCAAACGTGCTTGCAAGGGCTTTCAAAGAATATGTAGATCATGACATCATTCAGAGCATCAAAATAAAAAATGAATGCCATATAATCTCAAATTTGTTTTTTGTTGATGACTTTTTGTATTTTTGAAGAAGCAAGTGAGGTAAATTATATGCATTTAATGGGATGTGTGGAGAGATACTATAAAGTTATAGGTCAATTGGTGAATTTTAATGAGAGTATTGTGTCTTTTAGTAAAAACATGGATGTTGGTATTTAGGAAGTCCTTGTAGGGGTTATGTAGGTCAACTTGGTGACTAATGCTAGGAACTACCTTGCATTGCCAACTAATTGGAGTGATTCTAAAATAAGTATGTATGGAATGTTGCAGGAGAGCTTGGAAAGTATGATTGTAGGTTGGAAGAACAAATTACTATCTATAGAGGGTAAAAAGGTTCTTTTGAAAGCTGTGGCTCAGGATCTTCTCAACTATGTTTTATGTTATGTCAATTTTAAAAATTTCAAAAAATGGTTGTTTAAGGTTAATTTCAATTATGCTCAAGTTTTGGTGGTTTGGTAGTAAGGATAGGAAAAACATTAATTAGTGCTCAATAAACAAATATCATAAAAAGAAAGTGGCATATAGGCCTTTGTTTTAGGGATATGGAATTTTTTAATTTAGCTCTTCTTGCTAAACAAGCTTGGATTCTCTTATATAGACCTAGATGTTTATGTGTTAGAGTTGCAAAATGTATGTACTTTTCTCACTTTAAATTCTATCATATAGCTAATGCTAAGGTTGGGTTATGGTCTTGGAAGACCTTATGTCAAGGCATGAGGTCTTGAAGTCTAATTGTATTTAGAGTGTAGAAGATGGTAGAAAGGTGAATGTTGGGGAGGATATCTAGTTATGTAAGGCATGGAGAAATTTCATATGTGTTTGAACTAATTAATGAAAATGATGGAAGGCTGATGAAGTCTATGCACTTTTTCCTCCATGGATAGCTAAGGAGATATTATCCATTCCATTATCAAGAAGGATTGGAAAAGATAAAATGGTGTGGGTTCATCACCATAATGGTAAGTTTCCAATTAAAACATGTTACCATTGCTTGTATAATGGAAAGACAAATTATGGTGAGGGAGTTGCATCCACTTCACATCGTATTCTACTTTGTTTTTTGGAAAACAATATGGAAGCTTATAATTCCTCCAAAGGAAAAATTGTTTACATGGAACATGGTGGGCAGTTTTCTACCAGTTAAAGCAAATTTGCTTCTAAAAAATATTGTAATAGATAAGATATGTCCAAATCTACACGTAGAAAGATGAGACATTGAAGTATATGATTTTGTAGTGTCCTTGGAGCAATAAGGTTGGTTCATATCTAGTCTATTTTATAGTTATACTATAATGAACACCCCTAACATAGGAGAGTGGTTTCAAGATTGGTTTACAGATTTGTCTAAGAACTCTGATGGAGGCGAGGAATTTATGGGAAGGTTGTGCATGTTGATATGGAGCATTTGGCTTAGGAGGAATCAATGTACATTCTCAATGAAAACACCATATCCAATTATAGTTGTTCATAACTTAAGAAGGTTATCTACATAATATTATGATGAATTATGTAAACCACAAGTTGGTCAGGTTATTTATGTGATTACTTTTATGAATTGTGAAATTTGGTTTCCTCTTCACCTTAGTAGTATCAAGTTGAACTGTGATGTACCTTATTGAAAAAGTGTAAACCATGGTGCTATATATTAGTTTTGTTACTAGAGATTTTAGGGTAATTTGTTAGGTGTTTGTGAAAATATAGAGAGGATATGGTCAATTGATCATTTATAATTGTTAACAGTTTTGAAGGAACTAATTTTAATTAAGAGCATGAAGTGCATGCAGATTATGATTGAAACTAATTCCAAAAAAGTAGCCAATTGGATAATTAGGGAGATATTTTTGGATATTTGGATGCTTTCTCCCATTTTATGGGATATTTTTTATTTCATTTCCTAGTTTGATATGTGTAATGTACAATATATTTAAAGGGAACAAAATTTAGTTGTTGATAGTTTAGCGAGGTTTTATTTAGCCTCTATTTAAAGTATAGTATTTGTAGAATATGTTCCTGAGTCTGGTTTGGCAAAGGTCTTGTGTGACCAGGTCTCTATTCTTGTTTAATTTTTTCATATGAATAAAACATCTTTCTAACCTAAAAAAACCTTAAAATTGTCTGTCTCCCATTGAAAGCCATAAGCCTATGACCATGTATAACTGTGATCATGTGCAGTTGGATGCTTAACAGAATGCCTACACTAAATAACCATGTGTCAGTGTGTGTGAATGAGTGCTAACAGAATGTCTCATGCAGCATGTGTTGATAGCCACGCAAGGCATTCTGTTAGCATATCATCATTTGCTAAGCATTTATTTCTCTCATACTTTTTATCTTCTCGTTGAGTTCTTATTTATTGTTCATTTCCTAAAAGCCTTTATGGTATTAGGGCACTAGCCTCAGCCATGGATGAAATTCCACTTCTATGCCTCTTAATGAAGTTTCTAAATCACTAGAGTTGAACAACACCTCATGGTCACCCTCTATAATTCAAACACTTCTTCACAACTCATCAATGGTGACACCAAACCAGATTCTACCCATTTACCCCATCAATCCTAATTTCCCTGTTAAGCTAGATGAAACCATCTCATCTGGAAAGAGCATCTAAACCATGTAATCACGGTTTATGGTCTTCAATCAGTCATATATGGCTCTACCCTAATACCTCTAAGACTCATTAAAAATCAAGTAACCAAAAACAATGGAGACATTTATGAAATTTTTGAAGTAAATGATGACTATGAATTATGGGATAGACAAGATTGTGCTGTGAAAAACTGGGTGTACTCTTCAATATCATCCAACTATTTGAAACACCTCATTGGAAAAACACATAGCATTTGATTACTATATCATTATGGGGAAAGTATTTAACAATACTCTCAAGCAAGGTTGATACAATTAGGATGGTAGCTCCAATCACTTAGAAAAGGAACTAAAATATTGGAACAAAATATCAATCACTTTAAGGATCTTATAGACCATCTGCTAGCAACTAGTGATTCACTAAGTGACAAGGAGTAGATGTTGTATGTACTAGGTGGGCTCGATAGCCATTACGAGTCACTTGTACAAGAAAAGAGTCCTAACATTAGATGAATTCTTCACCATAATGCAACACATGATAAACAAATGGAACTTATACAAATTCTTGATCACAACTCATATAAGCTGATTTCTCAATCACTAAACAACCTTATCAAAAAATAAAATCTCTGGTTTGAGCACCTCAATCTTTCTCAACTAACCAATACCCTTAAAACACTAGCAATAACCCTTTCCAACAAAGCAATCCATCTAGCCAGAATAAAGGCAAACCACCACCTAAAAGAAATAACATACAATGCCAAATTGGTAAAAAAATTAGGTACACAATAGCCAAATGCTATTTCAGATACATGGAGTCAAAGATTAATAATCAAAACACATAATAAAGACCTTTTGGAGTACTACCTCCTCCAAGAGCAAATATGGCTCAAGTGCAACCTAAGACTCCTACACATAATTAAGATTAATTTCAACATCTAACCTCTCAACCTCAATTTTCACCTACTCCATAACCTATCACCTATAATGATAAACATTATGCTCCACTACCTCAGGCTCTTTTAGCACTAGTTGCTACACCAATAGTTTTTTATGACAAAGCTTGGTTTATGGATATTAGAGTCACCTATCACCTAACCAATGATCAACACAGTATCTAGGAACCTCAACCATACTTAGGCAATGCATCAGTCATGTTAGGTAATGGGTCTATTATCCCCATTTCTCATACTAGATCTATGTTTATAAATGGCACCACCCAAACATTAAACTTACAAAATCTGTTGTTGGTTCCCTAACTAGAAAAGAACTTGATCTCAATAAAGAAATTATATGAAGATAACAATGTCTCAATTGAATTTCATTCCACTAGTTTCTCTGCGATGCCGGTTTTCGCTCATCGCCGATTCTCGCAAATACTTTGGTTTTATATTTATAAAACTCTCGCAAGTGCACGAATCATTTCGTAGAAAATGATAAGTATACTCCCAAGGTCGATCTAAGGAAGGAATGTATGTGGTTTTTAATTTATTATTCAAACTTTTAAAAACGAAATTAAATCCTAAACATCCTGTCACGATATTTTTGGGTTTTGTGTTTTTAATCTAATAACATAAAAATAAACATAGATTCAATAAACATTCATGCAAATTTTATCTTTTATAATGGTGGAGTATTTATGGATATAATAACTAAGTTAATTATGCTTGCTCGTATTATTTAGGTTATTAAAGATATGAATTGATATTTATTGATTCTCCCTTTTTTGTATGAATACCACCTTTGGTGGGGTTAGATATTCTTTGTTAACTAAACAAATCAATTAACACCTATGGGTGGGGTTGATAACTAATTTGGTTAATTAAATTAATTCCTTTTTCTAAGAGATTGAAAATGAACCATTTAAATGCCACCTTTGGTGGGGTTAGACAGTTTAAACTTTATTCAAGGTGTCCAAATTAAACCTAAGAATTTAGTTATCCGAGTACTAACTTTCAAGTTTTAAAATCACTACCAAAAACATGTCGTCAATACATTTTCAGATAATAATTCTTATAAAAACTTTTGAAATAGAGCTTCACTCTAACTACCGGGCGATTGTACCATCAAATAAAAGAGCACTACTCTAAATCAGACCGGATAACTAAACCTTAAAATCTAATTTTCAGGTTTAAGTTTGTAATGAAAAATAATATATTTCTCTCTAACATCCTTAATATAAAATCTTGAATAAAAATAAAATCAATTCATTTTAGAAATTTTCACCTATTTAATATTTCGCAAGCATAACAACGTTATTATTATATCATGATTATAAACAGCTAGCACAGTTAAATTTAATCACAGACAAATTAAATATAACATGTAAGAATAAAGCATAAAAATAACTGCAAAGAAAATAAAATCCTTACAGTACTTCGACGCTATTCCCGTTGCTAGAAAAACTCCAAGCGGAATTTGCACTCCCATTTATTGAATCAAAAAGCTAAAATATTACAAAAACATAACTAGTTCTTCCCTAAAAAGGGAAGAACTCTAAAACTAAGAGAAATTAACTAAGAAAAGCTAAAAACTAAGAAAACATAAGAAAAACTAAAAATCTAAGAAAAGAGAGAAAATAATGTATTTGGAGGTTTTGAAGGTGTTTGAAAGTGTAGGGAAGGGGGGTATTTATAGGTGAGGATGGAGAGAAAAAATGAGTAAAAAAATATTAAAAAATTAAAAAAAGTGTAAAGGAAATGTCGAGGTCATCAATGACGCCAAGATAACGTCGTGGCCGCCAGACGTGAAAAATGGGGTGAAAACGCGTTGGCGCGAGGGCGGTAGCCGCGCGCGTGAACAGAACCTCGCCGCGTCCGCGAGTACGAACAGAACCCGCACGCAGAGTCGCGCATGAACGATCCGCGCGCACTGGGCGTGAGTCTTTGGCGGCGCGGCGGCACGTTTTTCTCCTTTTTGACATTTTTGACATTTTTGACATTTTTGACCCATTTTGTCCAATTTTTCCATATTTGTCGACCTTTACGCATTTATTTATTAATATATTTGTGATGTATTGCTTCCAGTATTCCTCTTTGAGTCTTTAAGTTGCATTTTTAAGCCAAAATATCTGAAAAACAATAAAAATACCCGTGATTCCAAAAAAGACAAATTTATATAAATATATATATTTTTAATCAATTAATTTGCATAAAATCATGGTTATTTTAGTGTTTTTTTGAGCACTCATCAATTGCACAATATTTCAATGGATATATGTTTTATATAACAAAACCCAAGTTGAAAATATTTTCTTTCACTTTGAGGCGCTCATTCATAGACATTTAACAAACATATTTAGAAACTCCAATATGATGGAGGCATAGAACTAAAAACTCTTGAAACACATCTCTTTCAAGGAGGATACTATAGAATTATACCAAAAATAAGGTGTCAAAAAAGTAATGCATCTCATTAATTGAATACCATCCAAAACTCTAGATAATAAGAGCCCTTTTGAGCTTCTAGTTTCTCAACCCTTATCATATAACTACTTCAGGATCTTTGGGTGTTTACTACCCCTATCTCTGGCTATATAATCACCACAAAGTAGAACCTAAGTCTCTTCTTTGTGTATTTCTAGGATATACAACTCATCATAAGGGTTTCTGGTGCCTTGAACCAGTGTCCCAAATAGTTTATATATCCACTCATGTAGTCTTCAATGAACATGAATTTCCTTTTCTCAAAATCCTAACTACTTTAGTGCCTATTTCTTAACCCTTACCCCAACTTATGTTTGTTCAAATGCCTTAGATTACCAAACCAATAAATCCTTTTTATAACACCAATCTCTCCTTAACACAATATGTACCAATACCCAGTAGTCCAACCAATGTTATGTCACTATCACCATAATACCACTCTAATACCAATATTTCCTCAAAAGGTACCCATATTATGACATTTGAACCTACATACCCTTTTCCACATGCCTTAATCTGAATCCCAAACCACAACCTCTCATAAGTCAACTTCATTACTTTTATCAACTGACACTAGTGGCACTGATTCCACCTATCCATTACTCAACCCCTTACCATCTTTGATCCAAAGTGAATTAATCTATATGTTGACTTACCATTCCAACTCCTACAACAACCAACACACATCCCATGATTATAAGAGTCAAATATGAAATTTACAAGCCAAAATCTTACAATACTAGTGTCATAATGAGCCCAAAAATGTGCAAGTTGCACACAAGATCCCTCAATGGAAAGAAACCATGAAAAAAGATGAAAGCCTTAATTAACAACAATACATAGGTCCTTTTTCCTCCACCAACAATAGGAAAAATCATTGGTAATAAATGGATTTGTCGTACCAAGCTCAAATCAGACTAAACCTTAGACACATATAGAGCAATAATTGTTATTAAAGGATTCCAACATACTATAGGGATTAATTATAAGGAAAAATTTAGCCTAGTTATGAAGATAACAACCATCCAAATTGTCCTAACTTTAGCTATCTTAGAGAATTGGCCTATAAGACAACTTGACATTAACACAACTTTTCTCAATGGAGACATTTAAGAAGAAGTTTACATGATTCAATCTAATGTCTTCTTAGATCCTTATCACCCAAATTATGTTTGTAAAGTTAGAAAAGCCATTTATTGCTTAAAACAGGTTCTACGAGCCTAGTACATAACTCTCGTAGCAAGCTTGTTACAATGGGGATTTAAACAATCCAATGTAAAGTCTTCTATGTCAATCTACACTAGCAACAATGTTGTAATCATCCTTCTAGTTTATGTTGATGACATATTGATAACAGAAAACAATCCCAACATCATTCAATCTCTTATCACTAAACTACATGCACACTATTCTCTCAGAGATTTGGGGCAATCAAGTTATTTTCTTGACATTGAATTACTAGAACAGATGATGGGCTCCATATAAGTCAGGTTAAATATATTAGTGAGTTGCTAGACAAAGACAAACTAAGTGATACTAAGGAAGCTTTAACACCAATTACCACTACAAAATTTTTGTCCAAATTTGATGGTGACATCTTACCTAATAATGAAGGCAACTAGTATAGGTCCTTAGTAGGTGCTTTGCAATATTGTACCCTTATTCGACTTGAGATCAGCTATACAGTTAACAAACTATGTCAATTCATCTATTCTCATACAATGGTTCACATGATTGCAGCAAAAAGATTATTACGTTATTTGAAAGGAACCATGCACTATGGTGTCATGCTATACAAATCCAATCAACTTTCCCTTACAGTCTACACAGATGTCGTCTAGGCCTCTAGTATTGATTATTGAAAATCAACAGAAGGTCATTGTATCTACTTAGGTGCCTATCTGATCTCCTAGAACTTAGATAAACACAAGGTCGTGTCACGCTCTTCCACAAAGGGTGAGTTACGAGTTTTAGCATTGGGCATCACATATTTTCTATGGATCCAACGTATATTACAAGAATTGCACTTAACTCTTCACATAACACCTATTGTTTATTATGACAATGTTAGTGCTAATTATCTTGCCAAACATCACATCCTTCATGCTAGAACTAAACATATTGAAGTAGACTTCCATTTCATTAAAGAAAAGTTGCTTATTGGGATTCTATCTGTTGAATACATCCCAAACAAAGAATAAATAATAGACATCCTAACAAAACCATTGTCATCTTATTGATTTCTAGAATTGAGGACTAAGCTCATGGTTTTGCATTGACAATGAGTTTAAGGGGGGATGAAAGCCATAAGCCCATGACCATGTGTAGTTGTGGCCATGTGCAACTAGATGCTAACAGAATGCCCACATCTAATAGCCATGTGCCAGCATGTGTGAGTGTGTGCTAACAGAATGCCTTATATAGCATGTGTTAACAGTCATGTAAGGCATTTTATTAACCTTCAAATTAATTAAAAAATTATCTTATAATTATAAAAATAATATCTATTATATAATATTATATTATTTTTTATTTTATTTTGTTTAAAAAAATTTAATATTTTCTCTCTCTCCGTAAACTAATTTAGTATATTTAAAGAAAAATATTCCGAAGAAGATGAGCGTTCTACAACTTTGGGTTTGTTGCTCTTTCAAATTAGGTACATATAGGCCCAAGTTGAAGCTACAGAACCTCGGCACATGTGACCATAAGATTCTGCGCCGTAGCCTTAAAAGAAACTAGCTAGAACTAATATATCGTAAAAATGGGCATTAGAAAAATTATAGTAATAATTATAGTTATTATATTCTATTATATACATTTATATAATAATAATAACAGTGATTTATTAGTTGAAAGTAATTTTTTATTATTTAATACTTACTTGAAAATATATTTAGTTTAAAAAAATTAAAGGTTAATATAATTCTTATATTACTACATTATTTAAAATAATAATATTAATTTTTATTTTTAACTATTTAACACATATTTTTAAGTTAAATAAAAAATATAAAAGTAAGAATAAATAATATTCAATTTAATTATTCCAAGTATTGTGTATTTTATATTTAAATGTGTATTTTTTATTTTCTATTTTGATTAACCATAGTTTCGATATTATAATAACTATTCATGTCCCACATCTTATCGATTACGATTATTTAAAAAAAAATCATTAAATATTTTAAAATAATCACAGTTTTAATTATTTGCGGTTAAAATGTTATCTCTAATGGTTTACTATCAACAATAAAAATGATAAAAATAGTAGGATAAGTAATTAAAAATCAAATTTTAAACAAAACAAAAATATTGACTTACCGAGAATACCCCTCAATCAATTTAGAGCTAGAAAGTAAAAAAAAACAAATATATTCGTAGTTACTCCATCTTCATTGTTAATGATTTGATAACCATTGTCGACGATCTTGTTGGAGGTCAAAGAACTATGTCGACAAATCAATAAGACTTCACAATTTTTTCTAAAAATTTTGTACGACTTACAAAACAATCGTACATTTTTATAACATTTTTGTAATACATAAAAAATTATGTACAACTTTCAAAATAATCTTAAAACATGAAAATGTTACTGTCAAGTAATACTTTTAATTCAAAATTTATTTCTCTAAAGTTTGTATAATTATATACATTTTCTGTATATTTTAAATAATAACTCTAAAATATAAAGTTGTTTATGCATAATAATATATATCATTGAAATTTATTTATTTCAAAATTTATTTATAGTTTGATATGATAGTTTAAATATTTGCTATATATATCAATATAAATTGTATATATATTTTATAAAATTATGTAAAAATCACTTACAGTTTACAAAACAACATTTTCGTAAAACTAACATTTTTATGTATAATTTCGGTACATCTTACTAAATAATCTAGAATATCAAAATGTTCATAATAGATAATATTTTTAATTTAAATCTCATTTATTTCAAGACTCATTTTCAACTTTACTGTGATAGTTTTTTTTCATGTTATTCTTGTTGGGTTAGTTTTCTAAATCCCTATCTTAGATGTTGGGTAAGTTTTCTAAATCCTTCTCTTGTTCATCTCAATTTTGAAGATAAAGTTCACATACTTTTTGGAGACTAAGAATAGTTTTTCCGCTATTATTTTCAGCTTCTTATTATATCAATTTATAGGAAACAAACTGCTGAAATTTCAACAGCTTTATAGAATTTTAGGAGTGGAGAACACCACTCTTTAAAACTAGGAACTCATGCTCACACCACTCATGAAAATATGGAACACTCCACTCATGAAACACATGGAATACTCCACTCATGAAAACATGAATTGCTGAAAACAATCCTAAAATTAAGGCAATAGAAACAACTACTTTCAACACCCCCCCTTAAACTGATTTTTTGCTGAAAAAATAGTTTAGGGTTTTTTTGATTGGTCTTCAAATTTGAGCAATCCTCCCTTGTTTGAGACTGAGGACTGAGCACATTCCAAGAAACTTTCTAAGTTTCTCAAAACTTGGTTGCTTGAGGAGTTTGGTTAAAATATTTGCTCCTCCAGTGCATTACTGGATTTTTAGACAGTTTTATAGTAGACATGTTATCACAATGGATTATCATAGGGATGTCTTTCTTCATTTCTAGGACTTCAAAAATTTTCTTCATCCAGATCCCTTGGCAAGAGCTTGATGTTGTTGCCACATACTCAACTTCAATAGTTGGCAGAGTGACTATAGGTTTCTTTTTTGAGGACCATGAGATAGCTCATGAGCTTAACATATAAGCATGACCTGATGTGTTCTTTCTATCATTTAGATCTTCTACATAATCACTATTAGTGTAACCATAGAAATCTTAGTTGTCACCTTTCTTATAGAATAGTCTATAGTCTAGTGTCCCCTTCATGTATCTTAGAATTCTTCTTGATGCATTCATGTGAAACTCTATTGGATTTTCCATGTATCCACTTATCAAGCTTACACCATACATAATGTCTGGTCTAGTTGAAGGAAGATACATGATACTTCCAACGATTTGTTTGCAGAAAGTGTTATCAACCTCTCTTCCTCCTTCATCCTTGCTGATTTTTATTACAGGTTCAACTGGAGTCCTAATGGCTCGACATTCTTCCATCTGAAATCTTTCAAGCACCTCATGTGCATATTTCATTTGGTAAATGAAGTTACCAAAAGAGTTTTGAATTACTTCTATCCCCAGGAAGTATTGCATTAGTCCTAGATATGTCATCTCGAATTCTCTCATCATTGAGTTTTTGAACTCATCCAGCATTTCCTGATTGTTTCTTATATAGATTAGGTCATCAACATAGAGTGACACAATTAGAAGTTTATCTCCAATTTCAGCCTTATTGTACAATGTATGTTCTGAGGGAAATTTCCCAAAACCTAACTTGGCAAAATAGGTGTCAATTCTGCTATACCATACCTGTGGAGCCTACTTCAGGCCATAGAGTGCTTTCTTCAACTTTAGAACTTTTTCTTCTTTTCCCTTTTGCACAAAACCAGGAGGTTGATCAACATAAACCTCTTCCTGCAATTCTTCATAGAGAAAAGCAGACTTTACATTCATCTGTAGAATCTTCCAGGATTTCTTGGCAACCAAGGATATGAGCATCCTTATGGTTTCCTGCCTTGTTATAGGTGCAAAGACTTCATTATAGTCTATGCCCTGTTTTTGTTTGTATCCTTTAACCACCAAACAGGCTTTATATTTTTCAATCTCTCATCTTTCATTCACTTTTGTTTTGAACACCCACTTTACCCCAATCTATTTTTTCCCTTTAGGTAAATCAATGAGCTTCCAAGTGTTATTCTTCTCAATTGACGGTATCTCAATGTCCATTGCCTTCTTTCATTTATCTTCTTTCACAACTTCATCAAAGGTAATGGGATCACTACCAACAAACAAGGCAAAGTTGGTAGTGTCTTCATCTGAACCACTGAAAGTTGTCTCATAGTCTATCATCCAGAGAGGCCTTATTAGCGTTTGAGGGTTTCTCAGATTGTAAACCCTCCTTTCTTTAGATTCCTCGTCACTTTGAGATGATGTGTAAGCTTGAGGCTCTTGTGGTGATGTTAGTTGTTGAGGGATTTGAGTCTCAATCACCTGAGTTGTCCTTTCATCATCTGCTTCACTTTCCATCGGCACATTCTTTGGTGTTTCTGGTTGTTCTCCTCAATTCCACCTTTTGTCCTCATCAAACACCACGTCACAACTTATCTCCATCTTTCCTAAAACTGGGTTAAATAATTTATAAGTTTTTGACAATTCACTTACTCCTAGGAACACACATTTCTCAGTCTTGTCATCTAGGTTTTTCCTTCTCTGATTAGGTATGTATGCATATGCTATGAAACCAAATACCTTGAAATGATCTATTGTTGGCTTCTTTCCATTCCATGCTTCTTGTGGAGTCATGTTCTTTACAGAAAATGTTAGACTTCTATTAAGAATGTAAATTGTCCAACAAACAGCTTCAGGCCAGAAGAATTTGGGAACCTATCCCGTTGCGTGTAAAATCCTTACTATATTGACTATGGTATGATTATTCCTCTCACATACACCATTTTGTTGTGGTGTATAAGCTATGGTCAGCTATTTCCTAATTCCCTTTTCATTGCAGAACTCAAAAAACTCTTTAGAATAGAATTCTCTTCCTCGATCTGTTCTTAAGACATTTGATCCTTTTTTTATATGTGTCTCTACTAGAGAAGTGAAGTTTTTGAAAGCTTCAAAAGCTTGTGACTTTTCCTACAAGAAATACACCCAAAGTTTTCTACTCTAGTCATCAATGAAGGTTATGAAAAATCTTTTACCTCCATTAGATGTAGTGGACATTGGACCACAAAGTTATGAATGAATCAACTCCAGGATCTTATGAGCTCTTTTTGATTTCCTATAGGAAACATATCACGATCATGTTTCCCTATGATATACTTCTCACATGTTGCTGAGGAAGGCATTGTGATTTCAGGTAGTCCTTCCACCATATGCTTTTGTTTTAGAGTCCTAAGCCAACACCCCCAAACTTAAGTTTTTGCTAGTCCTCGAGCAAAAGGAAAGGAATAAAACAAAGATAACTGCATTTAAAATAGTGATTTTCAAAATATTTCTTTTTAAACATTCCAAATAACATCACTCGAAGAAATAAAAGAATTTTATCTAAGCATCAAAATCAATTTAAAAGTATATAACCTTTTCACAATGAAGTTTAAGTGTGTGTGTGAAGTCTTTTCAAATTTCATCAAATGCAATCCGGATCTGTTTATACAAATATGAAATCAAACAAATTATCATGAAATCACAAATCTCATAGTCTATTTTTCATTTCTCTCTCCACTAATGTAGACAATCACAAAACACCAAATCAATAGGACTTTATTAAGCTTGTAATGTATGGCTTAGGTGAAGGTAGGATAAAAGATAATATTTAGCACAAAATTTCTCAAACACATCATTTTAGGATTGAAAAAGAGATCTTCTATCATCACAATAAATACTTCCCAATTAGGGATTTATCATTAAATACCATCTTCTCTTTTTTTCTGCTTCTTTCTTTTGCTTCTGTTTTTTTTATTTCTGCTCTTTTTTTTTTCAGAAACTGTTTTTTTTTTCTTCTTTTCTGCCATTTTTTTCTCTTTTTTTTCTAGTAACCTCTTTGTTTTTCATGATATATCTTGAATTATTTACTAACAACTGTAAATGTTAATGAGATAGGAAAAATAGATATAACCACACATATATATTTTTTTAAGGTAGGCTTTTGAAATGATATATATATATATATATATATATATATATATATATATAAACTTTGAAGCTTAAAAGGGGTATACTATGGATAGTGTATGTGAAGGTAGATAGAAAGGCTCAAACGATCCAAAGATGGCCTAAATCATTTTCTTAGTTAAATGTTATCTATAATTTCGCCTCGAGAGAAAATCAAACAAATTCTAAGAACTGTGTCACCATATTAATCAATCGAATTTCATACACACATAAACCTTCTCTAAATTATCATAGCAAATCAAAAATCAAGAATAGTGCTAATGAATAATTATTCTTGTAAAAATGAAACATACGTAAAAATTGTTTATCACTTAGACATTATTCAATTTTTTCAAATAATTATGCATCATTTAAATTGAAGAAATAAAAATAAATCAGTATTCATAACCAAATATCTTCAATCAACCACACAAACAAACAAAAAAAATTTCACGAGCAAGAACATCCAGAAAAGTATTTCAATTAAGTTCAATATATCTACCACCCCAAACTTAATATACACATTGTCCTCAATGTGTGAAAGTCAAAGAACATATGAGATGGGTTTAAAGAAGCTTCCTGGTTTGCTTGATTGGTTAAGCCAAATATTTCATTACCTCCACTTTGCACCTACGAAGGGAAAAAATAACATAACAAAATATAAAATTTAATACATGCAAAAAAAAAAAATAATTATAATAAACAAAAATAAAACACTTGGGTTGCCTCCCAAGAAGCGCTTGTTTTATAGTCTTCAGCTTGACTTCTCAATTTGTTTTTCTGTTTGTAAGTTAAGATTTGTGTGTCAAATAAAATCTCAACTTACGAGAAAATTGAAAAATAAATTAAGAAACAATAACCATACCTTTTTTTATTATTTTATTATTTTATTATTTTATTATTTTTTTTATTTTGTGAATTAAGATTTGCGTGTCAAAAAAAATCTCAACCCACGAGCAAATTGCAAAATAAAAAAAACAACAAACAATAAGCAAAAACAAGATTTATTTTTCTTTTTGTGAGGTAAGATTTGTGTGTCAAACAAAATCTCAACCCACGAGAAAATTGAAAAATAAATTAAACACGTAACAATAATTTTTTTTGTTTTGTTTTTTTTTTTTTTGAATTAAAATCAGATTGATTGGTATTAATATCAACAATGAAAATAGTAAAACAAATCAAGAACGGCGCTAAAGTTTGTCAGGTTTTGGAACACACATAAAATCGCAAGTATACACGGTCACAAGTAATAAAGATTTGTAAGTAGAGTATCGTTCCCACGAGGATTTGTTACTATAGTTTGTCGAGTACTAAAATTGTATCTCTCTGATTTTATCCAAAACAATCGTTGATTAAGAAAAGGTTTAAAAATAAAATAAGAGAACTCTAGGATTGCAATTTTTCACCAAATTATTCCACTCCAATCATATTATTTTCTTTGTATTTATATTTTTTAGTACATTTAATTTGTCAACCGAAAACTTCTTTTTTTATTCATACATCTCTTCCGAACTCCGTACAAACACACCTAGTTAAATTAATTCACTATATCTCTATGAGAATTAAATTCACCAAGATTCATTACGTTCTAAGTTTTCAAAAGGTCACACATACAATTAGGGTATATTCCTATCCTTCATCATACATGTCATTCTATTTACGAGCAATACACACACAAATGCCTCTTCCAAGTTTATTCATGTGCCACAGATCGTTTTGATAAGATTCGTAAATAATCAAAAAGCATTAAGCACAAAATAGAATGAACAAATCGAACGTCTTATAAATCTATCAAAAAAATAATTAAAATCAAAGATTCATAAATTTAGATCAAATGCAACCCTAGAAAAATTAAATTAGTTCATTAAATTAAAATTAAAATTACAACAGATGCAGAAAAATTAGAAGAACAAGAAAGGAAAATTAAAACATCACATACGAAAATATTTATAATAATAATAACACAACAAAAGCCAAAAATGGCTTCGTGTGTTCTCAAGACGACAAAACCGAACAACACAAAAATTCTAAACCAAAAAAAACTTTTAAACTCTATCATAATATCACCTACTTATAGCTAAAAAAATACATCAAAAATAATACATTTTTTTAAACGCGTAAAAAAAAATTATTTCGAAAACAAAACCCGACATTTTCCCTTAAATCAGTGTCCACGCGAAAATAGAATTTCGTATTTTAATACACGCGTGTAAGATGAAACAGAGGGCATTATTTCTGATATTTTTAAATTCAATCTGCATGCCACATGTCACAATCTAATTCGCTGCAAGATTTACTAAGCCACGTGGCAGCATATCATTGGGTGAATAAACTGGTTGCACGTAGGAACAACGCACGGGAATATGGCACACTGAACGTGGGAGACAACGGCTGGAACGGGGACTTGATCCTGCGCTTTTGCGCTCATGATAACATGCCACGTGTCATCACATTATTGGATGAAATATAGAGTGGGACACGTGGCAGTTTCTGATTTCAGGAATGGATTCAGGTGGACACGTCGCAGATTCTGATTCCCGAAATTCGGCTGCAGACGCAGAGATCATCGCATCGGATCGCAGTGAGAGGCGGCGTGGGACGGGCCGACGCGGTCGACAGCGCGGGTCCCACTGCACGCCGTATGCGTGTGGTCCCCACTCGCACCGAGTCGCGTGAATGAACCTGGGAACACACGATTTTGCAGACGTGGAAACGGACGCGCACGTATCGTAGCCGCTTTCTTATTTGACGGACGGGCCCATGATTGGCGCGTGTTGTCGCGCGTGGTTCCTCTAACTGCGGAAGAATAATAACTTTTCTTAATTATATTTTCCCCCACAAATTTAATCCAAAATACATTTTGAACTTTCTTAAATTACAGTTAATCCCTTTGCTAATTTTAAATTAAATTTTTAAACTTTTAATACTTATAATTAAGCCCAAATTTAATTTAAATTATATTGATTTTTATAAATTGTAATTAAGAAACTATATTATCCTAAATTATATTTCAGTGACTTTAAATATGAAATTAAGTACATTTTTCGATACAAATTATTTAATTATATTAAAAATGTATTTTTAGCAAATAAAAGGAAAATATTAATTTATTTAATAAAAATTAACTAAATATTAAAAGAACATAGCAATTATCATTACTAAAATTGATGAAAATAACTATATAAAATACAGTTATCAAGTCCTAAGCCCGTTGAAATGAAGATTCCCATATCTCTCATGCCATCTCTACACTGAAATATTTTCTTTGACCATCAAACATGTTTGCACTGATTTAATTTTGAAAGGGAAGAGTCGATTTCTTGTCATTTGCACCACTACAATTGATCCACCTTTGGGATCATAAATCTCACACTCTCTTTTTTTAATTGTAACCGTGTAACCTTTATTTTGCAATTGGCCAGCACTTAGCACATTTTTTTAGGTCAGGTATGTAAAATACATTAGATATTACCTCAATGAACTCATTCTTAGTTCTTATCTGAATATCACCTTTTCCTTCAACCTTCACAGTTGATCGATCACCAAAACTAATAAAAGTGGTGAAACTCTCATCTAGATTAGAGAAGGATGACTTACAATAGCTCATATGGTTGCTATAACCTGTGTCCATGTACCAGGTGTCTTCATCCGTGTCTTCCATTGCATGAAAGGCCATCAACAAAGTCTCCTCCTATTTCTCCTTTCCCTTTTCTACAAAGTTGGATCTTTCACCATTCTCTTTGGTCATTTTTGTGTAACACTCATTTTTGTAATAACCTAAGTTCCCACATCTGTAACATTCGACCTTTGATTTTTTGAAATGTCTCTTCTTGTTTTGATCATCATTCCTTCGAGTTTGAGAAAATGATTTAGTTCCTTCTCTGCTCCACTCCCTATCTTCATCTTTTCTATAGTTTCTATTGTAAGAGTGTTGTCCTCGACCTTTTTCACGTCCACCATGGCCTCTACCTTTTCCTCTTGTGTTTGAAGACTCATTGAAGGTGGAAACCTTCAATGCCTTCATTTCTTCAACTACATTGGTCCTGTTAATTCTTTGCTCATACATGAGCAAGGAACTATGTCATTCATCTATAGACATATCTTCAAATATATTAGACTCCTCAATTGAGAAGATCACATAGTCGAACTTGGGAGTCAAGGACCTTAGTATTTTCTCAACCATAATGTCATATGTGGTTTTCTCATCGTGAAGTTGCATATTGTTTTCTATTGTCATCACTTTTCCAAAGTAGTAATTTATTGTTTCTCCTTTCTTCATTTGAAGAGTTTCAAAATCTCTTCTGAGAGTTTGAAGTTGTAGCCGCTTCACTCTATTGGAGCCCTGATACTTCTTTTTCATAGAGTCCCAGATGTCCTTAGCAATATTCTTGTTAAGGATTGTCTCCAAAATAGACATGTCGATTGCCTGAAATAGGTAATTCTTTACCTTTAGGTCCTTCAATTTTAGTGCATCATTTTTCTACTTCTCTTGAGCAAAAACCTCTGAACTGTCTAGTTTAGTCTCCCCAATCCCAATTTCTATAAGAGCCCAAAATTCCTTAGATCTTAGGAAGTTTTCCATCAGCATATTCCAGTGATCATAGTAACCATCGAATTTGGGAATAGTTAGTTGGACAAAACTTCCATTTTTTGTAGCCATTTTGCTGCTGCAAAGTTTTGGCTACTATGATTTTTTTTCAGGCCCCTTCTTGGCTCTGATACTAGATGTTGAGTTAGTTTTCTAAACCCCTTTATTAGATATTGGGTAAGTTTTCTAAATCCTTTTCTTGTTCATCTCAATTTTGAAGATGAGTTCACGTACATTTTGGAGATTAAGAACAGGTTTTTTACTGCTATTTTCAGCTTCTTATTACATCAAAATATATGAAATAAACTACTAAAATTTTAACAGTTTTACAGAATTTCAGGAATAGAGAACACTACTCATGAAAACATGGATTACTGAAAAACATCCTGAAATTAAGGCATTAGTAGCAACTACTTTCAACAATTCTAATACAAATTTTATTTTATTATATATTTGTTAAAAAAAGTATAAAAATTACAATACTAGATACAATTTATGCATAACATACAAATGAAGTAAGAAATCAAAATAAAGTACCACTTAACAATAATCCAAAAATTTCGTCAACTAAAAATGATAATAAAAAAAAATATCTTCATTTAATTAGAAACTTACAACTTTATATTGAATTCACTTTGTTAAATATAAAAAATATATATATACAATAATTTAAAATTATATAGAAAGTTTATACATATTTATCTGATATAGTATAAAATTTATGTAAAATTATATACAAGCTATAAAATTGAAAATATATATTAGAAAACTTAATATTCAAATAACTTTCTATTATTGGATATGACGATCGAGCTGGAAGGGGAGAGAGGGAGATCGGAGATTGAGAAAGAGAGAACATTATACTAGATTGAAATAGTTTAAGAACATGGAAGCAGTAAGGGATTCGAAATCAACCTTAAGCTATTGTATGTAGGTGGCGATCGAGTTTGCTTTCCTTGGAGACATCGCAACTTGGAACATTATCTAATATTAAATGACATGGCTAGATCTTTGTACCGACATGTTTGTTGACGAAGATGATATTAACTTCAACGAAGAATCTGAATAAAATAGAAAGAGAAGAACTATTGATCATCCATATTCCACCAATAGAATACTTGAATATGTAGTTAGGGTAAGTAAGGATTAGGGAGAGACATAAGCGGAGACTTTAGAGTTCCTCATTAACATGCTTGCTATGCATGTTCTCTAACAGTGAAGAGTTACAATTCTTGATCCTGTTAAAGAACATGAGATCAATGGTAATGACAACTAACATTGGAAAATGCACATGACTTGGTGGGGAATGATAGGTTGTCCATGAACATGCCTCTCCATAATTGTGTTTATTTTTAATTATTACAATTTTGCTTTTCTTTTGTATAAATAGGTTATAAACATTCGTTTATTCATCATCAATAAATTCATTTCTTACATGGTATCAGAGCTTAGGAAACAATTCCCAGAAAAATTATTTCATGTAGAAATTTTTCCCATTTTTCTTCAATCTGTTTTTTCAAAACCAATTTTGATCCCCAAAATAATTTCAATTTCATCCCGTCATATTATTCAGATTCATCGAGCAATGCGCAATTAAAATCAAGCCAAAATAACTCTTCTTGGCTCGCGCGCCTTGTTTAAACTCACCGGCGTTCCACGCGCCAACACGCGCCCGGTCAGGAAAGACGACTCAACGACACATCATTAGCGGCGCCGTGAAGCAAACGACGCGTCGTTCACCGGTTCGGTCCTTCATCCGAGTGCGGTCTGGTTCGGTCTTCATCCGGTTTAGGGTTCCACCGTTAATGCGTTTCATCCATTCAATCATTGGTTTCCCACTTTCCGACGGTTCTTGGTGAAATTTCCGGTTACGTAATCCTTAACTCATTTTCTATATAAGATAAAGCATATTTCGAGTCCATTATTTATTTCATAAATAGTCATTATTATCTAAAACACACTTAAACCTATCCCGTACTTTCGAATTTATTCAACAAATAATGTCTTTGACTACGATACCAACCTTACTTTACCAAAATGGTATGATGACCACCCAGCCATTCATTATATTTACACCACTCGGACCAACCAAGCATGGTTCTCGTAGCTCGATCCTTAAACCAAGAAAACTATCACATTTGGAGTCATGCAATGCTACGGCCACTAATAACCAAAAACAAAGAAGGATTCATTGGCCTGATCAAAAGGCCATCAAAAAAAAAAACCTTGAAAGCAAATCAAACAATGGACTCTTTGCAACATTCTTGTCAAAGGATGGATCCTCAACACTATATCACCCAAAATTGCGAGAAAGTGTCATGTATAGTGATCTGCATATGAGTTATAGGGAAGAATTAAAGGAACGTTTTTCGCACACCCTGGCGTGCCGCTATTCCACGTTGAGCACGAGATCCATGATTGCATACAAGAAGGTGTAAGCATTGGAGAATACTATACAAAATTGAAAAGCTTATGGGATAGTCGTGATGCACTATGTCCTCTTCCACATTGTGGAGGAAATGCCGGAAGGGAACTACAAGAATATCAACAAAAGCAACGAACCATAAAATTTCTCATGGGGCTTAACAATTTTTACTGGTGAACGAAAACCGGCATCGCCGATCCTGCCAATACTTTGGTTTTATATTTATAAAACTCTCGCAAGTGCACGAATCATTTCGTAGAAAATGATAAGTATACTCCCAAGGTCGATCTAAGGAAGGAATGTATGTGGTTTTTAATTTATTATTCAAACTTTTAAAAATGAAATTAAATCCTAAACATCCTGTCACGATATTTTGGGGCTTTTTGTGTTTTAATCTACTTACATAAAAATAAACATAGATTCAATAAATATTTATGCAAATTTTATTTTTTATAATAGTGGAGTATTTATGGATATAATAACTAAATTAATTATGCTTGCTCATATTATTTAGGTTATTAAAGATATGAATTGATATTTATTGATTCTCTCTTTTTTGTATGAATACCACCTTTGGTGGGGTTAGATATTCTTTGTTAACTAAACAAATCAATTAACACCTATTGGTGGGGTTGATAATAATTTGGTTAATTAAATTAATTCCTTTTTCTAAGAGATTGAAAATGAACCATTTAAATGCCACCTTTGGTGGGGTTAGACAGTTTAAACTTTATTCAAGGTGTCCAAATTAAACCTAAGAATTTAATTATCCGAGTACTAACTTTCAAGTTTTAAAACTACTACTGAAAACGTGTTGTCAATACATTTTCAGATAATAATTCTTATAAAAACTTTTGAAATAGAGCTTCACTCTAACTACCGGGCGATTGTACTAACAAATAAAAGAGCACTACTCTAAATCGAGCCAGGATAACTAAACCTTAAAATCTAATTTTGAGATTTAAGTTTGTAATGAAAAATAATATATATTTCTCTACAACATTCTTAATATAAAATCTTGAATAAAAATAAAATCAATTCATTTTAGAGATTTTTACCTATTTAATATTTACTGTAAACATAACAACGTTATTATTATATCATTTTTACAAACATCTAGCAGTTAAATTTAATCACGGACAAATTAAATATAACATGTAAGAATAAAGCATAAAAAATAAGCGTAAAGAAAATAAAATCCTTACTGATTGATGCCATTCCCGTTGCTAGAAAACCTCCAAACACAATTTACACTCCCATTTATTGAATCAAAAAGCTAATAAATTATAAAATCATAACTAGTTCTTCCCAAAAAGGGAAGAAGTCTAAAACTAAGAGAAACTACCTAAGACATAAGAAAAACTAAAAAAAAAACTAAAAACTAAGAAATGGAGAGAAAGAAAGAAAAGAGAAGTGTGTTTTGAGGTGTATTTTGAAGTGAATGGAAGGGTGGTATTTATAGGTGAGGATGGAGAGAAAAAATGAGTAAAAAAATGTTAAAAAAAATGTTAAAAAATGTTAAAACGCGTAATGGAAATGATGAGGTCATTAATGACGTCATCATGACATCATGGGGGCGGCTGCACGTGAAAAATGGGGCGAAATGGCGTCGGCGCGCGCGGAGGCAGCTGGGCGCGCGCATCTGTGCGCGAATGAACAGTACCCGCGCGCGCAGCTCTGTGCGGATGAATAGTACCAGTGCACGCAGCTCGGCGCTGGTGATGAGTGCTCAAAAAACACTAAAATAACCATGATTTTATGCAAATTAATTGATTAAAAATATATATATTTATATGTTTTATCATATATTTATATAAATTTGTCATTTTCGGAATCACGGGTATTTTTATTGTTTTTAAGGTATTTTGGCTTAAAAATGAAACTTAAAGACTCAAATAGGAATACTGGAAGCAATACATCACAAATATATTAATAAATAAATGCGTAAAGGTCGACAAATATGGAAAAATTGGACAAAATGGGTCAAAAAGGTCAAAAATGTCAAAAAGGAGAAAAATGTGTCATTGCCGCGTACCTCGGCCATGACTCCGCCCCAACTGCACGCGGGGGTTGTGTTCAGTACGCGCGGCAACGCGCGTTGGTTCTTGTTCATGTGCGCAGCACTGCGCGCACGAGGTTACTGTTCATGGGCGCAGCACTACGTGCGGGCACTGTTCATGCGCGCCGAGCTGCGCGCAGCGCTCAGCAGCCGCCCCTCCGCGCGCCCAACGCGTTTTCACCCCATTTTTCACGTGCAGCAGCCCCTATGACGTCATGCTGACGTCATTGATGACCTCAGCATTTCCATTACACGTTAGAGTATCATATATTTTTTATTATTATTTTTGCTTAGATTAAATGATTTGAGTAGAAATTGATAGTATATGCTTATATCTCATTTATGCATGACTACTATAAAAACAAAAAGACATATCTGGGGTTACCTAAACCAAGATCAAACAGAAAAGCCACAAAATTAACCACTCACCAAAATCCAAAAAAATGTACAATCTGTACATGGGTTGACTCTCTAAAAATACACGTATTGAAAAATATCTACCGAGAAAAAAATAGAGAGATAAAAAATAGTATCATCATATACTTATGACCAGCGTTGCCTACAAAGTTGTAAGTACATGCTATTTACAAAAGAAAGATATAGGAAGTAATTCCCCTAAAAGTCATTGCAATTTCTTCATTTGTAAAAAGCATATATCTTGAAATTCTTTCTTAATGAGTTTGATTTATGCATGAAAATAATTTTTATATATGATATCTTTATAATTTATACATTTGATTCCTTTCATGAGATCAATGTTAAAATAACACTTTGAGCCTTTATTCTTTATATATATGCGAACATATTAGTTCATTTCTATACATCAACTCTTTCGCATATAAAATAGTATGAGTGTTTGAACCCATAGGATTCAGTGTTTCGAGAGTATTGACTTGTGAGGAATAGAGTCAAAGCGAATTCTGATTCATGACACTGAAATTGGGTGAAATTAAATTGATACATTTTTGACATGAAATATGAAAATGATTTTCGACTAATTATTATAATAAATCATGATTTTTTGAAGAGATTAAAATAATTTATGCTTGAGATTTTAATTATGATCTTAAAGGAGATTAAAAAGTATGAGACATTTTTGTGATATGTTGTTTTCTCTTATTCAAAAAAAAATTAATTTTTGATTTTGTTGTAATTTTAGTTTTTGATTTCATTGTTTTTATTGTTTTTTTATTTTTACATTTAGTTCAATGATTGAGGGGATCATTACTGAAAACCTCACGAGACTCCTGGCTAGTCCTAGGGCAACCTAGGGGTTTAAAGGCTTGTTCATGAGGCTAAATGCAACCGTTTCAATCCACGAAAGTGATTTAGGATAGTTTAATTTTTAGTTTTTATCGCTTCTCTTGCTAAGGGACTAGCGAAGAAGTAGTTGGGGTTGTGATGAGTGCTCAAAAAGCACTAAAATAACCATGATTTTATGCAAATTAATTGATTAAAAATATATATATTTATATGTTTTATCATATATTTATATAAATTTGTCTTTTTCGGAATCACGGGTATTTTTATTGTTTTTCAGGTATTTTGGCTTAAAAATGCAACTTAAAGACTCAAAGAGGAATACTGGAAGCAATACATCACAAATATATTAATAAATAAATGCGTAAAGGTCGACAAATATGGAAAAATTGGACAAAATGGGTCAAAAAGGTCAAAAAGGAGAAAAATGCAACGCCGCGCCGCCCAGCCGCCGCGCCCCAGCACCCAGCTCCACCCCAAACTGCACGCGGGGGTTACTGTTCATGCGCGCAGCACTGCGCACACGAGGTTACTGTTCATGCGTGCAGCACTACGCGTGGCACGCCTTGTGGCGCTTGTAGGAGCGCTCAGCGGCAGCTCGGCCGCCGCCAGCGCGCTTGACGTTTTCACCCCATTTTTCACATGCAGCAGCCCCTATGACGTCATGCTGACGTCATTGATGACCTCATCATTTCCATTACACGTTTTTGAATTTTTTAATATTTTTTTAACATTGTTTTACTCATTTTTTCTCTCCATCCTCACCTATAAATACCGCCCTTCCCTTCACTTCAAAACACACCTAAAAAAACACCTCCAAATACATTCTTTTCTCTCTTTTCTTAGATTTTTAGGATTCTTTAGTTTTTCTTATGTTTTCTTAGTTTTTAGTTTTTCTTAGTTAATTTCTCTTAGATTTAGAGTTCTTCCCTTTTTGGGAAGAACTAGTTATGTTTTTGTAATATTTTAGCTCTTTGATTCAATAAATGGGAGTGCAAATTCCGCTTGGAGTTTTTCCAGCAACGGGAATAGCGTCGAAGTTCTGTAAGGATTTTATTTTTCTTACAGTTATTTTTATGCTTTATTCTTACATGTTATGTTTAATTTATACGTGGTTAAATTTAGCGTCTGTTGTTTAGTAAACATGATGTAATAATGGCGTTGTTATGCTTGCGAAATATTAAATAGGTAAAAATCTCTAAAATGAATTGATTTTATTTTTATTCATGATTTTATATTAAGAATGTTGAGAGAAATATATTATTTTTCATTACAAACTTAAACACGAAAATTAGATTTTAAGGTTTAGTTATCGATCTGATTTAGAGTAGTGCTTTCTTTTATTTGATGGTACAATCGCCCGGTAGTTAGAGTGAAGCTCTATTTCAAAAGTTTTAATAAGAATTATTATATGAAAATGTATTGACAACATGTTTTTGTAGTGGTTTTAAAACTTGAAAGTTAGTACTCGGATAACTAAATTCTTAGGTTTAATTTGGACACCTTGAATAAAGTTTAAATGCAACCTCACCAAAGGTGTATTTAAAATGGTCCATTTTTCAATCTCTTAGAAAAATGAATTAATTTAATTAACCAAATTAGTTATCAACCCCACCCATAGGTGTTAATTGATTTGTTTAGTTAACAAAGAATATCTAACCCACTTCAAGGTGGTATTCATGCAAAAAAGGGAGAATCAATAAATATCAATTCATATCTTTAATAACCTAAATAATACGAGCAAGCATAATTAACTTAGTTATTATATCCATAAATACTCCACTATTTATAAAAGATAAAATTTGCATGAATGTTTATTGAATCTATGTTTATTTTTATGTAAGTAGATTAAAAACACAAAACCCCAAAAAATCGTGACAGGATGTTTAGGATTTAATTTCGTTTTTAAAAGTTAGAATAATAAATTAAAAACCACATACATTCCTTCCTTAGATCGACCTTGGGAGTATACTTATCATTTTCTACGAAATGATTCGTACTAACGAGAGTTTTATAAATATAAAACCAAAGTATTGGCGAGGATCGCGATGCCGGTTTTGCTCGTCAAGTTTTTGGCGCCGTTGCCGGGATGACTCCGTTCTTGAGGGATGGCATCAAAGTTTTTAGCGATCACGATTCTTTCATCCGGTGGCCGGGCGGAGATGGTCAAGCTCGGCCCGATTTTCTCCTTTTGACATTTTTGACCTTTTCGACCCATTTTGTCCAATTTTTTCCATATTTGTTGACCTTTCCCCATTTATTTAGTAATATAATTCTGATGTACTGCTTCCAGTATTCCTCTTTGAGTCTTTAAGTTACGTTTTTAAGCAAAAATACATGAAAAAAAATAAAAATCCCCGTGATTCCGAAAAAAGACAAATTTATATAAATATATGATAAAACATATAAATATATATATTTTTAATCAATTAATGAGCATAAAATCATGGTAATTTTAGTGCTTTTTGAGCACTCATCATTTACACATCAGCACGTGGACAAATCTTGCTCATGGAACCATTACCTACAGTAAATAAGGTATATTCACTTATTTTTCAAGATGAAAAGCAAAGAGCTGTCTCCACGCAAAGCATGGGAAGGATGCCAGAAGCTGCTGCACTTGTTGCCAGAGATAGTCGTCCACAATATCCTCACAAAAACTACCCACTAAGGAATCCACATCTCAAGTGCAATCGATGCAATAATATAGGCCATAATTCTGAGAATTGCCGAAGTCACCTCAAATGTGATTTTTGTGGTCTCAATGGACACAATTTTGAAAACTGCCGAAAGCGTCTCAAATGTAATTTTTGTGGTTTGAATGGACATGACATCAACATGTGTCGGAATAAAGGAGAAATTCAAGATAAGAGAAATACAAGTTATGGCTTCCCTTCCAAAGCTCATCATGCGACTTTCAAGAAAGGCTGCTTTCCGACATAAAGACACCATTCCACAACCTTACATCCGCCCCGATATCAAGAGCTCCTTATACTTCTCAATCAATCCAAATCGGGTAGCATGGCAAGTCAGTGACTACTTCTTCAGGGTAACACATTATGTGCAAGTGTTTTCCATTGAGAAACCCGTTGGATTTTGATACGGGCAGCGATCACATGGTAGTTTCCCCAAAACCTTATGGCTCCAAAGGCATTCCGATCCTAATCGACATGTACATTTACGATCATTCTCTTGCCGTGTCACACATATTGGCCTTTGTACATTTCTCAAATAATTTCATACTCCATAATGTCTTGTGTGTTCCCTCCTTCAAATTAAACTTAGTTTCCGGTAGCCAAACTAACTCAAACCTCATTATTTCATGTCACGCTTCACTAACGGTATGTGCTTTGTTCAGACAAATGCTGGGAACACGATTGGGATGGGGCCGAGAAAGCGAGGACTACTACTACCGACTATTTACGAAAAGTGGATGTTTCTCGTTTCAAACGCTCTTTCCACCAACTCTCATCTATGGCATCAACGACTTGGTCATTTATCTAATAACAGTTTGCATGTAATTTCTCTTTCCATCAACACACCTTTTTGTTCCATTAGTGATTGTTCTATTTGTCCATTAGCTAAACAAGCACGTAATCCATTTCCTTTAAGTTCCATCAATACAAAAGCACCATTTGAAATGATTCATGTCGATATTTGGGATGGTTATCACATTCCAGCACTTAATGGAGCATGTTATTTTCTCACTATTGTTGATGACTACTCAAGATGCACATGGGTCTATCTCTTACATGCTAAATCTGATACACGCACATTTCTTACCACCTTCATCAATCTTGTTGAAACACAATTTTCATCCAGAGTTAAAATCATTCGTAGTGACAATGGACGAGAATTTTCTATGACCAGGTTGTTTTCTACCAAGGGAATCCTTCATCAAACTAGTTGTGTCTCTACCCCTCAACAAAATGGTGTTGCTGAACACAAACATCGTCATCTTCTCAATGTCTCTCGTTCATTGCTCTTCCAAGCCAATCTTCCTAAACAATTCTGGGGAGATGCCATTCTTACAGCCACATACCTTATAAATCATACTCCAACACCTGTTCTCAAGGGTAAAACACCATTTGAAGTCCTTTTTCACAAAACTCTTAGGTATGAACATCTTCGCATTTTTCGTTCCCTTTGTTTTGTGTCTGCACATCATGATCGAATCACCAAATTTGATGCTAGATCACATAAATTCATATTCAATGGGTATCCATCTGGGATCAAATGTTATCGTGTCTACAATCTGGAAACAAGCAAGACTTTAGTGTCTCGTGATGTTATCTTTCATGAACATGTATTTCCTTATTTCACTTCCGCTGTCAACAACTCCAGCCTATTTCCTCCATCGAGGAGATACTATCTGTGATGACATACCCAACATTCAATCAACCAATCCAAATATATCACTTGATCATTACATTAGTTGTCCTTCCAACAATCAACTGGGACACTCTTCATCTTCAAGATCGTCTTGAGAAACATCATCATCAACTTCTCCGCCCACACATACTTCTCCAACACAGGTCACACATAGGCTTCGTCGATCCACCAATGTTCCTAGATACCTTCAAAAAATATCATGTAGAAGCTTCCTTACCTTCGGTCCTTCCGCTTCGTCTCACTCGGCATCGTCCAAAGACAAAGGTACTTCTAATTCTTTATCTCGATGTACTTACCTGCATGACCCGATTATCACTTGTACATCGTGCCTTTGCTACTTCTATTTCCATTCTCAGGGAACCAACCACTTTTCTGAAGCTTTCAATGATCCAAAATGGCGGCTTGTCATGAAACAAGAAGCCCAGGATGCCCTTGAAACTAATGGCACTTGGACGCTTCAACGATTCCTCCAAACAAGAAACCGAGTTGGTTGTAAATGGGTCTACAAAATCAAGTATAATCCAGGATGGCTGCGTGAACGATACAAGGCTCGATTAGTGGCCAAAGGATACGGTCAGTTGAAAGGTTTGACTACCAGCTGTTGCACCCAGTAGCCAAACTTGTCCTGTTCGGCTTCTCCTTCTGCCCGTTCTTGCTATTCAAAATTGGCATCTTGACAACTTGATGTCAACAATGCTTTTCTCTATGGTGATCTTCATGAAGATGTCTACATGTCCACTTCCACGGATTCGGACGAAAGGAAACACGGTATGTAAGCTACATAAATCTTTGTATGGACTTAAACAAGCCTCGTGACGGTGGTTCATCAAGCTATCAACAACACTTAAGCTAGTCGGTTTTAACCAATCCAACTATGATCACTCTTTGTTTGTCCAGAACTGTGGTAATTCCTTCTCAACTCTTCTTGTCTATGTAGATGATATAATCATAATAGGAAACAATATACAAGACATTGAAGAAACTAAGAATCATCTCATGAGACAATTCAAGCTTAAAGATCTCGGTGAATTAAAGTATTTTTTGAGCATAGAAGTTTCGCGTTCGAGTAAAGGGAATTGTTCACAACGCAAGTACGCACTTGAAATATTGGAGGACATGGGTTATCTTGGTGCCAAATCTGCCAATTCACCTATGGAACAAAATTTATCCCTCAGCAAGGTTGAAGGAGAATTCATCAGTAATCCCACATCCTATCGAAGACTTGTTGGGAGATTAATATACTTGACCATCACAAGGCCCGACTTAGTGTATACCGTGCACATTCTCAGTCAATATATGGATAAAACACGACAACCACATTTGGAAGCAACTCAACGAGTGCTACGATATGTCAAGAACACACCAGGGCAAGGTCTCTTTTTCTCGGCCAACTAGTTCATTACAACTAAATGCTTTTTTGTGATGCGATTGGGCAAAATGCACAGATACCTGACGATCAACCACGGGATATTGTATGTTTCTTGAAACTTCGCTAATTTCTTGGAAGACTAAGAAACAAAATACGGTATCACGATCAAGTGTGAGAAACGAGAATACCGGCTACATGGCGGCGTGGCATGTTTGAAGTAACACGGTTACGATATATTTTGGATGATTTGGGTATCAAACACTACCAACCAAGTTATATTGTGACAATCAAGCATCTCTTCACATTGCATCAAATCAGTTGTTTCATGAACAGAACCAAACACATAGAGATCGATTGCCATCTAGTAAGAGAAAAGATTCAAGCTGGAATGATCAAAACTTATCATATCTCTACATTAGAGCAACCAGCAGATATATTTACCAAATCCCTGAGTTTTCCACAGTTCTCAAGCTTACTTAACAAGTTAGGAATAATTAACATATATTCTAACTTGAGGGGGAATGTTAAAGAAGATGAGATCGGTGGTGACAACCACACACCGGTTTAAGGCGACCATACGGCTTGACTTGGTTGGGAAGGATAGGTTGTCCATGAACATGCCTCTCCATAATTGTGTTTATTTTTAATTATTACAATTTTTCTTTTCTTTTGTATAAATAGGTTGTAAACATCCGTTTATTCATCATCAATAAATTCATTTCTTACAGATCCTCTTCATCTAATAGTGAAGAGTTACAAAAACTATGTTTAAATCTTACTCTCTCTGTTTTTTCAGAGTAAAGTTTTTTTTCACAGTTTTCCCCGATAAACATTTGGCTCCAAACTCATCAGAAACTGAGAAAATTTCTAGTTAAATACCTTCATCTACCCATCACTTATCTTCATCTTTTTCAAAGATCTTGCTTGCTACAATACCCATTGCTTACATTTTCAGCTACCGATTCTTCAGCTACTCATTACTTATCCTAAACTTACTTCATTTCAAAACGCTAATTTCTATCTGCATGTCCCCACTTACGCTACCAATCAACTTCTTAGTGAAAGCAGCTACTACAGTTGGTCGTTCCTGATCCTCTCAGGTCTGTTCCTAGGTGAATTTCTTCATTTTGTCCAGTATTTCTCTTTTTGTATTCTTATCCCACTTTGTACTCTCCACCAAGTTATCGAGTCTCCTCTACTATGTTTCCATTTGGTAGACTTGTGGTATGGAAGGAACACACACATCATTGTAATTAAAATTACTAACAAGTACCTGAGTTTGATGTTGAGTACTGTTGGCTAGATTGAGTTCTGATAACGAGTTAAGCCCTTCTAGAGTGGCCCAGCTGAAATTCCCAGAACCATCTTTTTTTCTTTCAGAAAACAGAGTTTCTGATCTTCCTGTTGAAGTGTCTTGAGCGATTTCACGCGAGGAAAATCGAAAACTTGGCCATCTATTGTTAAAGTCCCACATCGACTGGGGATCGTGCCCACGCTGCGCATATAAACAAGGGCAGTCCTCCATCTCATAACCTGGGTTTTGAGATGGAGTTAGGCCCAAATTTAACATCTATCTCCGATAAAGTCTCAAACACATCGTCAAGGTGAGAAGAACAAGATGATGATGAGTCATTACTGTTTTCTTTGCTGGACTGGTATGGAACTTACCTCTGTTTTCACTATGAGATCTTCTTGCATGTCATCCATACTACTATTAACACTTCATCAACTACTACCTCTACATTACATATGGGTGCAATAATTGTTTCTAGAAAATGAATTTCATGAGTTGGAATTGACATAGAATTGTTAAATCTTGGACTTTTAAACATGTAAGTAGATAAATTAGACTTTATAATTCTGAATGCTTTTTCATTTTTGAAACTAAAGTTAATAGTGATTTTTGTCTCTCAATTCAACATGGATTATGATATTATGATAATTTCTGTATATCTTATTCAAAGAGTGCTAGAAGTCTTTTTGTCACGTGAAAGTTAGGTTTTCAAGTTTCAATTTTTAAATTGTAATGTAATAGAATTACAAGTTTGTAATGTTGCTACTAATTTAAGGAAATGAAATTGCTTTTATTGTTAATCTCTTTGTTATGAAGATGGAAAAGATGATTTATGGTATAAAAAAAATAGGATGATTACTATAAAAAAAGGTATTTAAGTCGCTGTGTAAAGTTTGTTTTTGGAAAAAAAACGTCACGTAAACCAACGCTATGTCCTATTTTTTAAATTAAAAAATGGATAAAATAAATATAATTAAAATTAATTATTATTTTATTTGACTCTTTAGAATTTAAGTTGGATAAAAATAGTATAATTTTTCTTTCTTTTAGACAATTAGTTTTAAAAATTATATAATTTTGTTTATTTGTTTGGATATTTAAATTTATATATGTACCTATAATATATCTTTATTTAATTTTGTGTATATGTTTTAATTAAATATTATTCTAAAGTTATTAATTTTTATTTTTCTATATTACGTATATGCATAGTCTAAATAAAATAATAATTGACAAAAAATATATTTTAAATTGCGTGGATAGCGTCGGTTGACATGGCGAACCGACACTATCCACCTAATATATCCGTTCGGCTCATTTTTTACGTAGAACCCTAATTTCTTCATTTCTCTTCTCCATTTTCTCCCAAAACCGAGCTCACACCCACCTTCTTTCTCAATTTTTGGCCACCTCCAACCACCATTTGAAACGTCGTTTTGTGGGTTATATTCCTCTTCTCATTATCTTTCAGATCTACTATTTTTTTTAGCGAAATACTCAAATTTTTTATACCTATTTTTTCACTTATTCTAACTTACAAAACACCATTTTCTTCTTCTTTCCTCCATTTAGTCACTGATGAGTGCTCAAAAAGCACTAAAATAACCATGATTTTATGCAAATTAATTGATTAAAAATATATATATTTATATGTTTTATCATATATTTATATAAATTTGTCTTTTTCGGAATCACGGGTATTTTTATTGTTTTTCAGGTATTTTGGCTTAAAAATACAACTTAAAGACTCAAAGAGGAATACTGGAAGCAATACATCACAAATATATTAATAAATAAATGCGTAAAGGTCGAAAAATATGGAAAAATTGGACAAAATTGGTCAAAAAGGTCAAAAATGTCAAAAATGTCAAAAAGGAGAAAAATGCGCCGCCGCGCCCCAACACCCAGCTCCTCCCCAAACTGCGTGTGTTATTGTTCATGTACAAGCGCGCGGGTTCTGTTCATCCGCGCTAAAGACCGCGCGATTACTGTTCACGAGCGCGACTACGCGGGTTCTTGTTCATCCGCGCGCCGACACTCATTTTTCACGTGCAGCTGCCCCATGATGTCATGCTGACGTCATCAATGACGTCAGCATTTCCATTACGCGTTTTTACATTTTTTTACTCATTTTTTCTCTCCTTCCTCACCTATAAATACCCCCCTTCCCTTCACTTCAATACACACCTAAAAACACCTCCAAATACATTCTTTTCTCTCTTTTCTTATATTTTTAGGATTCTTTAGTTTTTCTTATGTTTTCTTAGTTTTTAGTTTTTCTTAGTTAATTTCTCTTAGATTTAGAGTTCTTCCCTTTTTGGGAAGAACTAGTTATGTTTTTGTAATATTTTAGCTCTTTGATTCAATAAATGGGAGTGCAAATTCCGCTTGGAGTTTTTCCAGCAACGGGAATAGCGTCGAAGTTCTGTAAGGATTTTATTTTTCTTACAGTTATTTTTATGCTTTATTCTTACATGTTATATTTAATTTGTCTGTGGTTAAATTTAACTTGTCTTTGTTTAGTAAACATGATGTAATAATGACGTTGTTATGCTTGCGAAATATTAAATAGATAAAAATCTCTAAAATGAATTGATTTTATTTTTATTCATGATTTTATATTAAGAATGTTAGAGAGAAATATATTATTTTTCATTACAAACTTAAACCTGAAAATTAGATTTTAAGGTTTAGTTATCGATCGATTTAGAGTAGTGCTCTTTTATTTGATGGTACAATCGTCCTGTAGTTAGAGTGAAGCTCTATTTCAAAAGTTTTAATAAGAATTATTATCTGAAAATGTATTGACGACATGTTTTCGGTAGTGATTTTAAAACGTGAAAGTTAGTACTCGGATAACTAAATTCTTAGGTTTAATTTGGACACCTTGAATAAAGTTTAAACTGTCTAACCCCACCAAAGGTGGCATTTAAATGGTCCATTTTCAATCTCTTAGAAAAAGGAATTAATTTAATTAACCAAATTAGTTATCAACCCCACCCATAGGTGTTAATTGATTTGTTTAGTTAACAAAGAATATCTAACCCCACCAAAGGTGGTATTCATACAAAAAAGGGAGAATCAATAAATATCAATTCATATCTTTAATAACCTAAATAATACGAGCAAGCATAATTAACTTAGTTATTATATCCATAAATACTCCACTATTTATAAAAGATAAAATTTGCATGAATGTTTATTGAATCTATGTTTAATTTTATGTAAGTAGATTAAAACACAAAAAACCCAAAATATCGTGACAGGATGTTTAGGATTTAATTTCGTTTTTAAAAGTTTGAATAATAAATTAAAAACCACATACATTCCTTCCTTAGATCGACCTTGGGAGTATACTTATCATTTTCTACGAAATGATTCGTGCACTTGTGAGAGTTTTATAAATATAAAACCAAAGTATTTGCGAGAATCGGCGATGCCGGTTTTCGTTCATCAGTCACTTCATAACATTCTTGTAAGTATTTCTATTAATTTTGCAGTTTATTATTTAGTTTTTTTTATTTTTTGTATAAATTTTTGATTTAGGTATGTTTTTTATTTTGCTTGTTATTATGTTTGACTTATTTTATGTGAAAATAATATCTGAAATGTTATGGGTTTACTGTACATGAATAAATTTATTTATATATAAATAATTATATTTTATTAAGTAAAATTTTACAGCTTATTATTCAGTTTGTTTTATTTTTTTGTATAAATTTTTGATTTAGATATGTTTTTTTATTTTACTTGTTATTATGTTTAACTTATTTTATGTGGAAATAATATCTGAAATGTTGTGGGTTTATTGTGCGTGGATAAATTTATTTATATATAAATAATTATATTTTATTAAGTAGAATTTTGCAACTTATTATTCAGTTTGTTTTATTTTTTGTATAAATTTTTGATTTAGGTATGTTTTTTATTTTTCTTGTTATTATGTTTGACTTATTTTATGTGGAAATAATATCTAAAATGTTGTGGGTTTATTATGCGTGGATAAATTTATTTTATTAAGTAGTGAATAGAGAAAAAATAATATGTTTTTTTAAATTTTAAGAAATTATATTGGTATAAGAGTTATACACTATCTATTGATTCTTAAAAAATTATAAATATATATTTATAAACTCAATAATTTAAATAATATATATATATATATATATATATTAATAAAAATTAAATAATAACTAAAAACTAAGTAGTATTATTATTTTTATTTATATATGCTACTTATGTGTTAAAATGTTAAATATGTTACTATAGTAGTCCCTACTTCTAGAAAATGTTACATATGTATAATTAATATTACTTTTTAATTATAATATAGTAACATGTTTAAAATTTAGAATCGATCAAAGTGATTGGTTTTTATATATCCATGATGTCATGTTGCTTATTTTTTAATTTGTATAGAAATGGTTTTGTAAAATGATTAAAATGATAATTGTTTTGTATTATGTATGTTTTGATATATATTCTAATAATTAGGAAATTTATATATAATAATACTTGAAATATATTCATTGGATATATAATTAAGTAATATGTTTAATTAATTTCATTAATAGAAAATTGACAAATCTTGGATGTTAAAGTGTAGAATTGAGCAAGACTATATTTTTGGAGTTGAAAGTTTCATGGAATTTGCTTGTAGAAATAGTAATACTAGAACTAGTATGATTCGATGCCCATATGTTAAATGTAAAAATGAGTGATTTCATGAATTTGATGAGATTAAGTATCACTTTATTCCTAATGGTATTCTTTTGAGCTATAAATGTTGGTATTATCATGAAGAAAATATTGATAATACTCATGGGGAAAAGATAAATAAGAATGTGAGTGGATTACATACATCTTATCATAATATACAGACAGAAAATATGTTTCATGGTGTTGAAGATGAATTACGCGAGGATGATCCCAAAACCTTTAAAAAACTTATAAAAGATGTCGAAAAACCCTTGTATCCAAAATGCAAAAAATACACTAAAATGTCGGGATTGGTTCATTTGTACAATATGAAGGTAAAACATGGTTTTTTTGACAAGGGATTCACAGAATTACTAAATCTACTAGTCGATATGTTTGCCGAGGGTATTGAATTGCCATCTTCAATGTATGAAGTGAAGAAATCTCTTAGTTGATTTGGCATAGAATATCATAAGATTCACGCTTGTCCAAATGATTGCATTCTTTATAGAAAAGAATATGAGACATTACATGATTGTCCTATGTGTAAAGAATTGAGATGGAAGCATGGTACAAATAAGAGTACAACACATAAGAAATGCATGCCTGCAAAGGTTCTTTGGTACTTTCCTCCTATTCCTCGCTTTCAAATGTTGTTCAATAGTAAAGATACATCAAAGATGTTGACTTGGCATTCAGAGAATCGATCTGATGATGGGGTGCTACATCATCCTTGTGATTTTCCAAATTGGAAAGTAGTAGATAATTTATCTCCTCAATTTTCATCTAATCCGTGCAATCTTCGTCTTGTCATTGTTGCTGATGGAATTAATCCACATACTTCCCTTAGTAGTAGATATAGTTGTTGGCCAGTAATTATGGTAACATACAACCTTCCTCCACGTCATTTGTGTCCGAAGAAAATTCATGATGTTAACATTATTGATCTCAGGACTGAAACAATCCGGTGTTGATATTGATGTATATTTGCAGCCTCTGATAGATGATTTAAAGACGTTGTGGAATGATGGTATAAATTTTTATGATGCACATAAAGAAGAACACTTTAACTTGAAGGGGGTCCTTTTATAGACAATTAATGATTTTCCTGCCTATGGAAACTTATCAGGACATGCAACAAAATGTTACAAGGGATGCCCTATATGTAGTGATGGAACTTCTACAACTTATCTTGTTCATGGACGAAAGATGTCTTATAGAAGACATAGAATATTTTTTCCATCTGGACACAAGTTTATATACCAAAAGAAACTGTTCGATGGTGAAGAAGATCATGATCATGCAACTCGACCTTTGCGAGGTGTTGAGATATTAAGGCAATTGAATGGTATGACATTCAAATGATATGAAAAGATGAAAAAGAACTCACTAAGGTAGGGAAACGAAAGAGGTCAACTAATGAAATTAGTGAAAATGAAAAAGAGTTTGAACCGACTTACCATGGTTGTTGAAAAAAATTCAATATTTTGGGAATTACCTTATTGGAAAGACCTACACATTCGTCACATCTTAAATGTCATGCACATTGAGAAGAATGTATATGAGAGCTTGATTGGTATTTTACTTAATATACCTAGAAAAACAAAGGATGGAATTAAAGCAAGATTGGATTTAAAGAAACTAGGCATACGACCTGAATTAGAACCAAGGGTGGAAAATGATAAGAAATCACATGACTGTCATATCTTAATGCAATAGTTATTACCAGTTGCTATTAGATCAATTCTTCCAAAACATGTTCGATTATCAATAATTTGGCTTTGTTCATTCTTTAATACAATATGCAAGAAATCGATATCAATTGGCGAGTTAAATTCTTTACAGAAAGATGTTGTAGAGACTTTGTGTCTAATTGAAAAATATTTTCCTCCTTCTTTCTTCAATATAATGATTCACTTATGTGTTCATTTAGTTCGAGAGGTTCAATTGTGTGGTCCTACTTACTTAAGGTGGATGTATCCTTTTGAGAGATATATGCAAGTCCTTAAATGATATGTAAATAATAGAAATCGACCTGAATGATGCATGGTGGAACGCTACATTGCTGAAGAGGCCATTGAGTTTTGTTCTGAATACTTTAGTGGTTGCACTGAAATTGGGAATCTTACGCATAAGTTGTTCTTAAAATGTCACATGATCCAAGTAGGTAACCCTATGCTTGGTGGAAGTAAGAAATTATTTATTGATCGCACTCGATGGGAAAAAGCACACTGAATCATTTTGGTAAATAATAATGAGGCACAACCGTACATAGAGTAAGTGATGTTCATTGTTTCATGATTGCAAAAATCATTTTTTATTTAACTATTAATGATGATATATAACTTCATATATATTTAATAACATTATAGGATGCATTTAAACTTATTGAAGATCGATCCTCGTTATAAAAAAAAGGAGGAGAAAAATGGTTGTATGATGAACATAAGCGAGAGCTTATTAATTGGTTTCGCAACCATGTAAGTGTCACAAACAAAAATTCATGCATGTATCTTCCTAGATCTATTCAATGTTTTAAAACTTTGCTCTAAACATATTTTGTATTTTTGTATACATAGATTTGAGATGAACTCAAGAAACCCAATCATAAAATATCAGAAAGTTTACAATGGCTTGCACATAGGCCAAAATTTGATGTCAAATCATTTTATAGTTTCACAATAAATGGATCGAGGTTTACGACTCAAGCTAGGTACAAAGTCCGAGTAAATCAAAATAGTGGTGTGAAGATGGTTGCACAAACTATGCAATTTTCCAGTTCAAAAGATGTTAATCCTGTACTTTCTAATAGAACATATTATGGTATAATACAAGAGATTTGGGAATTGGATTATGAGGTCTTCCATGAAATAGTTTTCTTGTGTGATTGGGTCGAAGATGTTATCAATGTTGGATATAAAATAGATGATTTTGGATTTACCCTTGTAAATTTATCCAGGATAAGTCACACTGATGATCTTTTCACGTTAGTACTTCATGCAAAACAAGTATTTTATGTGAGCAATCAAATTGATCCAAGATGGTTTGTTGTGTTAACACATCTACAAAAAGAGTTTTACCATTGTGATGCTGTAGAAGATGATGACTCTATTCTTGATACATTAACCAATATTAGTAATTTCTCAAATAAATTGCCTAATGTATGTGATGATCTAATTGATGATGATGATTCTTCGTCATGGGCTCGAAGTAATTGTGAAGGAATATATGTATATGATCAACAACCTAATTAAACATAATGTATGTTCTATATTGTTGTAATAACTCTTATATATATGTATGTTCCTAAAATTGTGAATTAATTTATATTTCTTCATTGTTTGTAGATATTTCATAGATCTTCGAATAACAGAGCTTTTAGATCCAAATGATCCATTGGGGTATTTGAAAAGAAGGGGTTGGGCGAATATACTTGATGCTCAACTTAACCTAGATGATAGAATACTTGTTCTATTTGATGCTACTGGTAATCCAATAGGGGAAAATGGTCAACAATTGAAATCCTCTATTGGTCGACTTGCGAAGTCCAGTATACCAATCAATATAAATGATTGGTCGGAGGTTGACGATGCAGAAAAGTTCAAAATACGGATAACCATTTGTGTAAGTCTCTTATATTTTATAATATATATATATTAGGTGTGTATTATATCTAATCTTTTGTACTGTGTTTTTACAGAATCGTTACAAAGTCGATGACAATTGGAAACTTAAGTGTTATAAGATTGCAAATAAGGCGTGGAAAGAATACGAGACTTCCAGATTGGCAAGAAAGTATGTGTTTCCATATTTGGAACCACTTGATGAGTTAGAGCTCTACAAAATCCCTGAAGGACACCCCTGGATTACACCTCAAGTTTGGAAAGACTTTGTAGATTATAGACGTTCAAATGAATTTCAAATTATTAGGAAAGATCAATAGAATGTAAAAATGCATAACATTCTTCCTAACCATATTGGGAGGTCTTCAAATCTTGAAGTTAGATATAGAATGGTATTATTAATTTGTCTTAATTTATAAATATTTTTATATTTATTTTCCTCGATTTAATTTCATGTTATTGTTAATAAATTTTTCATAATTTATGTAGGAAGCTAAATTGGGTAGACCTGTTACCCGAACTGAATTGTACATAGAAACAAAGACTCCCAAAACGAAGAATTCAAGACCGATGACTAAGCGAGGAGAAGAACAATTAAATAAGTTGGTTAGTAATTTCGGTTGATAAAAAGTCTTAATGATTTTTAATAATTGATGTAATAATGAATGATATGTTTGTGTGCTTTATTATTTGTAGAGAGTTGTTCAAGAAAAAATATCCAGGGGTGAAATAATCGAAGAGCCTGGGAGAGATGCTTTATATCATGCATTTGGACGCGAGCATCCTGGTCGTGTTAGGGGAGGTAGCCAATATGATGGTTCTATGGAGTATTTTAACATTCCAAAACAAAAGCCTCAGATGGTAAGTAAGGAGAAGTACACTAAAATTGAAGAAGAATTCAACTCTTTTAAGGCCTCAGTGTTAAGTGAGATTGCCACTCTAAAAGAACATCAATCACAAAAAATGTTAGCCATGGCATCATGCTATAACCAAGGCATGCCATATTGGCCAAGCATGCAACCATCCATGCCAAACATGCCACCATCCATGCCAAGCATGCCACCCACGTAAACTCATTGCGCTCAAACTACATCCAGTATGGTATATAGCCATCCTATTGGTCCTCACTATATGCCAGGAATGCATATGCAATCAAGTAGTGGTTTATTTTCTCGAATGCAATCTGCACATTCTTACCATCAATCAAACCACGATGAACGTTTTGGTGAGAATGTACATCCAATATCTACCTCACATGGGAGTCCTCCTCTATTTGATGAATCATATGTGGTAAGATTTTAATTTATGGTGTATATAATCTATTATTTTTAAATTCTTATTATATGTTTTATTTTTTTATATATAACACTTAAATTTTTTATAGAATATGAAATGTTTGTTGAAACATCCTCCGTCAATGGACTTTGTTGCTATTGGAACGGTATAACAATTGAGCGATGATCGAATGATTCATAATCAATATTTGCCTAATCATTGGCAAATAGTAATTGATCAATCATTGTTTCATGATTGTTCACTACTTATGCCTTCTGATGCTATCATAGTCCAAGAGGCGGTTGGACAGTATGTGGCTTGGTTGTCGATTCAAGTTGTTCTAAATTTTAACGTGGTACTATTTTTTAACTTAAAAGATAACACTTGTTTACTACTATTATTTTATTATATCTTATATTGTTACTAAAATACATATATATTATACGAAGCAAGTATCTCGTGCTAAATCTATGTCTAGTGGCCAATCATCGCACACCAAGTCATTCAAGAAGAAGCCTTGGAAAAAGTATAGTCATAATTATGCTTTAAACTTCAGCATAAATCTTGGCACTTTGATGACTATTGTTGGGAGGGCATCTAGCATAAATGATGGATGGATTGTGCCACTTCCTATAGAAATTTCTGGGGTAGACCTCGGCCAAACTTATATATCGATCGAGTGCTTATTGCAACTATTTGAATATCAAATGATCGATTTAAGTATAATTCAAGTGTGGACAAGGTGAGTCCTCAATCTATTTATTTTTCTTTCATTTATGCAGAACATATATAATTATATTTATATTATCTAATTATATATATATATATATATATATATATCTTTTATATAGGGGTGTTATTATCGACTTCAACATATTCACTCATCACATTTAGCAATGTTCTATGATTCTTCATATGTCAATCAATATCAAGAGAAGGATTTTAGCATCAGAGCTAAACAATTATGTGATAAGGCATTAACGCTTAACAAAAATCAAAAGTTGATAATCCCTTGGCCATTAAGGTTTGAACAAGGCCAAGATCATTGGATGTTGGTAATCATTGATATGTTCAATAATCATGCTTGGTACTGTGACTCAACTTCCATAGAATTGAGTAAAGATACAAAAAAGTTGTTGAAATGTAAGAATTATAGCTACATATTAGTTTCTTCTATTATTTTTTGTAATATTTAATAAAAACTAACCGTTTTAAACCTTGATAGGGCATGGAAGTTGTGGAACAAGTTTAAGGGTATTGCCCTTAAAAAATCTCATAAGCTTATATAGACAAAAGTTATGGTATGTACAAGCCAATATTAATAATTTTATTAATTTTACATTTGAATAATAAAGATGTTCAAATATGAAAAATTATGTACACTTGTTTTTTGTAGGTTCCACAACAAAATAATGGAGTCATGTGTGGTTATTATGTCATGAAGTTTATGAGTGAAATCATCACAAATATCAAAATTCCAATTGATGATGTGGTAATATCTTTTACCCATATACATAAAAGTTTTTAATATATTTGAGTTATTTTTTGTAAATAAATGAAATTACATTCTTATTTTGATTTTAAATACATGTAGTTCTTTGGTTGGAACAAGACAGGCTACGACCAGCAAATTTTTGATGATTTACGAGAGGAATAGGCAGAACACATGGTTCAAATTATATCATCACAAGAAGAATAGGAGAAGATTCTGATGATCTTGAATATCATATGACAATATAACAGTAAATTTTTTAATGATTTAATTTCTCTATCTATTCTTGTGTCTGAAGTCACTTGTTTGATGGATGATTATATGCTCATGTATTTAGGGGAATGCATTGTTTTATGGACCTATTTTTGGCCCAAACTACATCTCATCTCTCTTTCCTACTTTCCTTATGAACTCATATTAGCACTTTATTAATCATTTGTTTATAAATATGAAGTTATCTGGAATCTCTGCTAGTATTTTTAATGCTATAATGAGCTCTAAATATGAAATCAGGTGTACGTAACTCCGATTTGTTTCTTGGTTTGTATGAGTTTTGGTGCCCATGAACGTGTTCCATATGTTTAAGGGCACCAAAACTCACACAAGCCAAGTAAGAAATTGGAGTTACACTTGATTTCATATTTAGAGTTCATTATAGCATTAAAAAATACTAGCAGAGATTCCAGATAACTTCATATTTATAGAAAAATGATTAATAAAGTGCTAATATGAGTTCGTCGAAGGATTATATATTTAAATTTTTAATTATTTGTATTATTATTTATATTTTAGTTTTTTTATGCTATATATATTGAATAATACGAAAAATGAGAATAAAAAAAATTCATAAAATGTACGTGTAAAGTTGGTTCATCGCGTGAACCGACTTTACATTTTAAGTCGCTCAATTTATGTGTAATTTTGCAAGTGTACAAATCGTTCAAGTAATAAAGTGTACAAAAGTATGGATATCGAATCCACAAGGAATGGCGTTACTAAGTACCGAAATTGACTAATCTTAATTTTATTTGAAAACCGAATTTTTGAATTTGTTTAAGAAGTAAATTAACTTAAAACTAACGCAAATAACAAAATTTAATGTTGTTCACAAATGATTAAAAACGCTAAGGCATTTGATTTCGCTAAATCAATTCAATCCGATTTCAAGTCATGTTATATGAAAATCAAAGTTAAAAGTGATGGTTGAAAAACCCACTTATCTAATACTCTCTCTCGAGTTATATTAGAATTACTTATCTATGAAAACCAACTATATTTCTATGAAGATTAAATCACAAATAAGCACATTACGATTTATGGAATTTCTAGAATAACCACATACATAATGCATTAGGTGTCAAACTCGCATTCAACATACGGTATTTATCACAAGAAGTACTCATTACACATCTCCTCTCGGTCTCAATATAATGCAACAAATCATCTAAATCTTGATCAGAAATTTAAAAGCATTAAGCATGGAAATAAATACTCAACTTGAAAACAATGAATTCATAAAACGATAACACAAGAAATCAGATTTTCTTGATTTAACTACATCATAGCCTTAGCAAAAATGAATTAGTTCATAACGGAAATAAGAATAAACATTATTTCAATTGAATCCATGAATAAAAAATATAAATAAAATGCAGAAAATAAAAGCTAAGGAGAAGAGATGAAAAACTCTTGAAGATGAAGACTTGGTAGCAACAATGGTGATGATCATTCAAGCTTCTCCAACCTTTCTCTCCAAAATTTTCTTTTCTCCTCCAAAAATAACTCAGATCTGCTCCCTCTACCGTGGGCTCTTTCTCCATCATATTGTATATATAGATCTAGGGCTTGGGGGGGAATTTTGGAACAAAACAACATAAAAAATGTGTTTTCGGACGAAACTCGCCGCGGTGAGATTTCTGGAAAAGTTACAATTTTGATTCCGTTGATTCTCGCCGGCGGTGAAATTAATGTGGCCGGCGGCGAGATGAATTTTCCAAAATCCGTGCTCTCTGGAAGATTTTTGCCGTGAGATTTTCGTTGGCAGCGAGAATATTCTAGCCGGCGGCGAGATTTCTAAATTTTGAAACTTTGTTTTCTTTTTTATTTTCACTCAATCCCAATCATTGTACTTTGTCCAAAACTTCTCCAAAATCATGATTTTACCTGAACTTGCACTTTAAACACGAAATACCCGTGAAATGACATTTGTGGATTAAATAATCAAATAAACACAATTTTCACACTAATATCAACATTTAAATCATAACAAAAATGCAATAATTTGACTCTTATCAACCGACTTTAATGCCTATTTTTGTAGTAGTTGATGTACTTCTATCTCTTTATGGTCGAATAGATTCAGAGATTTTATGGTTGATTCTTAAGCTTTGGATTTAAGATTTATAGGGATTTCATTCACTTGGACTAATAAAAGAAAAACAAAGATTTAATATCAAACAAGACTTGATAGAGTTCTTGCTTCTATGATTGGTTTCATTTATTTCTTTCTACCAAGTCAAGAATTTATAAATCAAAACCTTTGATCATGCTCCTATTTTATTATCTCTGAATGAATCTCCTATTTTTCTTGGTTTATGACTATTTGGTGTAGTAATACTACTAGGTTTGATATTGTTGATAAAGCTTATAAACTCAATAATCCGTTGTTTTCTCGGTAAAACTTTTACTTAAATTCAATTCAATTAGCATAAGATTTTAAATGGTGAAATAAGTATCATTCTAGTTATTATGAAGACAAATTGAGATATACAAAAGACTTATTACTCAAGGGATAAAGTGATTCTATTCCTGATGATGATGGTAATTATTAGCTTTAACTTCTTCAAGATATATAGGAGTATCAAAGTCATTTAGAGAATATATGGAAACAAAAATCAAGGAAAACTTGGTTTTCAAAAAGAGATCGTAATACTAAATATTTTTACCTTCAACAATGATTAGAAAATGACATAATTCTTTCAAAGATATTCATGGCAGATGGTTATTTGAAGGAAATGATATTGATATGTGTTTCATTAGTCATTTTAATGAGGTTTTCATTTCTTCTATGGATTTATACCTATTCTAGATATTGAAATTTTTTTAACTATTCTCAAAATGTATTTAAGATAACGAGAATGATATTTTATGTAGTATTCTTGAAGAAAAAGAAATAAAATACATTCATGGACTAGATGTTTTGCATGTTTTATTTTGTAAAAATTAATGGCATGTTATTGGAAAAAGTGTAATTGAGATCGTTAAAGTCTTATCAGGTTATCTTAATCCTATTTTAAATAAAATATTTATTATATTTATTGATATAATAAACAATCATTTTCTTTTTCATCATTTTAGACCCATAAAACTCTACAATGTGATTTAAAAGTCATTTTAATAACCTTGACAAATTGAATCAAATCTAAACTTGACAAATTTATTTCTCTAAATCAATCTGTTTTTATTCCTAGTAGATAGATTTCTGAAAATATTATTATTTCTTAGGAAGTAATTCATACTATTAAGAAAAAACAAGGTAAGAGAGGTATTTTGGGGATCAAAATGGATATGTAAAAAGTCTATGATGTGACAGAATAGAATTTCATTATTAAAATTTTAAAACAACTGGATTTTTCTCATAAATTTTTGCAAGCTAATTTACACTTTTTTGAGTACTGTTTCTTACTCAATTCTATTAAATAGAATTCCATATGGTAGTTTTATTCTTGAAAAGGACTTTGTCAAGGTGACACTATTTCTCCTTGTCTTTTCATTATTGGAACTGAAATGCTATCTAGATTATTATTTTGTTCTAAAAATAATAACGGGTTTTATGGGATCAAAATTGCTAGAAATGCACTTGGTGTTGGCCATATACTTTATGCAGATAATCTCATTCTCTTTTGCAAAACAAATCTCACTGAAGTTGATGTTATTCCTCAAAATCTTCAAAAGTATTTCAAATTGTCAAGATAACAAGTAAATATTTTTAAATCATGTATTTTCTTTTCGAGAAATGTTTCTTATTCTTTACGAGGCCAAATTCAATCTACCATTGGAATTTCTAGTGCAATTAGAGGGGTGAAATATGTGGGTTACAATTTATTCTATCACAGTATAAAGAATAGAGAATTTCAAAAGATTATTAATACACTCGTTTTAAAAGGGATAGTTGGAGATATTGTCTTTTATCCAAAACAGAGAAAGTCGCTTATATTAAATTTATTCTATTGGCTTTACATTAGTACTTTTAAACTACTCAAATAGTTTGTGATAAAAACGATGTAATTATCAAGAAATTTTGGTGAAACTCTTTTACAAAAAAAATTCTTCTAAATATATTGCTTATAAAAATTGAGATATTCTTTGCCTATGTAAAGAAGTTGGAAGTTTTGGTTTTCAAAAACATGAGAACATTAATTTAAGTCTCCTCCCTAAATTGAGTTAACAATTTCTTAATCATGATAATAAAGCTTGGGCTAATTTATTTTAGTATAAATATGGAAATCTTAGAGGTTTTCTCAATTATGAAACACCTTCTTTTGACTCTTTGCTTTTCCTTAAATTTATTTAATCTGGATGCTTGTCTTAAAATTAAAAATGATTCTTCAATAAATATATGACATGATCCTTTGTTTTCATATTCTTCTCGTTATTTCTTTGGACTTAATGTTCTTGTGATTGTTAAGGATTTTCTGATCGTTAAGGATGTTCTTATGTTAAATTCAAATGATTGAAATTTTTAATTTATATATCGAATTTAGGGATTTGATATGTCTTTTTTATATTTTAAGACTTTCATCCTCTTGTAAAAAATAGTTCTAACTCTTAGTTTTGGGTTTCTAACTCCAAAAATAATTTGAACATTAAAGTTGCTTATCGATGTTTAATTTCAAAAAAATCTCCTCAGTTTTATTCTTCTATTTGGAAAAAGCTTTAACAGTTACAAATGCATGAAATAATAAAAGTTTTTGTTGTCTACTTCTTTTTGATTGTCTTCTTAATAGATATAATATGTGCTCAAGAATTCGCTTAAATAATCTCTTGTCCTTTTTTGCCATTTTGATAGTGAAATCATCCAATATTTATTTTTTCATGTCAATTTACTCTCTCCTTTTAGTCTAAATGAACTTAAATAACCGATCTAATTTCACAAATATATTCTCTTTTGATATGTTTATTTGTTAAGTTTTCAATATTACAAGTTATTTTGGTCATTTTTAACTTTCTCATCATTAATTTATCCTTGCTATTTATATTTCTTTTTAACAAATTTAAACATTTCGTAATAATATTTATTTAATGCAAAAATCCCTTATCTTAAAATGATTATTTTAAATTTAAATTTTAGATTTCATAAATTTAAGAATTCTTCTCATTATTACCTTTCTGGTTTTAATGCTCATCAAACTAATCTAATTATATCAACCTCCTCATTCTTTTTGAAAAAAAAAAAACCTACTGAAGGTAAAATTCTAAAATGTTTGAATAAATTTTAATTTAATCATTATATCGAATAAAGATAAACACATGCTTTAATATTATCTTTGCATATGATTATTTAAAATAATTAGAAATTGATGTATTTATAAAGTGATCATTTTAATATTATTAAAACTTGAATGTAAGATGATTTTGTTATTTTTTTGGAAACTTAAAACTTTATTTCTAAAACTCGTTTATTACTTTATAAATTTAGCATTAAAACTTTTTTTTTTGCATATGATATCTGTGTACCGGATTCCAACAAAGATTAACAAATTGGCTTATATTTTGATTAAATGGATTTTTAATAATAATATTAAGAGTTTTATTACTTTAATTATTTGTAATAAATTTAAATTTTAATAAAATTGTTTGATTTTAAAGCCAAAAAAAATGGGGGGTTTCAGAAAAACCAATAAATAATTGAAAATAATAATAAAAGGCATAATGATACATTAACGTGCGTAAAAAATAATACCTGACCCAATATATAAATATTTCCGAAACTGGTGGGGCCTTCTTGCCATTCTTCTGAAAACCAGACGCAGAAAACCGATGCTTGGCTCTCAAGTTTTAAAGTTGAAGAAGATTCTTGGTTTCTTCATTTCCCTTCAATACTCAGACGCATTCTAAAATTTCTCTCTCCTGAGTCCTGAGTGACTTTTGTACTGCGCTACGTACAATAATCAACACAGTGTCCCGGCAAATTCTTATTTTCCGGGAAAATGTCAGGTACATTTTTTTACATTTCCCTTTTCTTATCTCAAGCCCACAACATGTACTTCTTGTTATCCTTCACCTTATTGATCTTCAGTTTCTAGGGTTTTGCATTTTTCGTTTAGTATCGAGCATAAGATTTGTTTCTTCCATACTTTGTTTAATTTCATTTCTTTTGGTATAGAATCTTGATCATGCGTTTTCAGTTCTCTTTATCATTAGTAGTTTTTCTGTCATCTGAGTTTTCTTTTACTGTTTTCTTGCCCATTGTTCGCTATTTTTGATGTCGGTGAATTGTTCTTGTTTTTATACTTATCTAATTTCATTCTGTAGGGAACCGAATCCTGTTGTTGTGTTTCAGTTATCTTTTTTCTTTTGTAGTTTCCAATTGAGTTTCCAAGATAATGCACGTAAATAATCAAAGATCCTACGGAATATGGAATATTTCTTTAATATGTATGATAGGATTCTCCTGTGGTTTCTTTATCGTATATTTAGAGTCTTGTGACAGAGCGATGAACTTGAAGTTTGTTAATTTAGAATTTTAATGTTGGTTCTATTGAATCTTGCATTTTCACTGTTTTTCACATCTATAGCCGACGAACTGTTTGTGGAATCAATTTGCGTATTTATATAATTAGTTGCTCTCTCCTTGATTGCAACTTATATGTTCTGTTTTAAGTTACTCAGCTGGCAGTTCTTGGTTTCAAGCGGTACAATGGTAGTGGATAAAAAAATGGTAGCGATAAAGGAAAAATTCCTCAAGGAAAGGGAGGCTTTTGTCTAGTGGGAGCTTGGAAGAACCGCAGTAATAGTAGAAAATTTGATGGTGAATGTTACAATTGAGGGAAGATGGGTCACATGGAAAAAACATGTTGAAAGTAATATAGCTACTTCCAGTTCTAAGGAGCATAGCGAAGATGGTTGGGATGTTGAAGCATTATTCGCTACATAGGAAGAAGAATTAGCTCTTACGGTGAAAACATCAAAACAAATTGACTATAATAATAATGGGATCATAGATTCGGCCTGCTCAAATCATATGACGGGTGATAAATAGAAGTTGGAAATCATGTTTGAGTACAAGGGAGGTCGTGTAGTGGTGACAGCTGACAACTCAAGGTTACCGATAGACCACATCGGTAAGACGATAGTTATGCCTCGATATAATACTAAATAGGTACCACTTCAAGATGTTTTATAATGTCCTAAGAATGAAGAAAAACTTGCTATTTGTGGCTTAATTGACATCATCAGGCCACTATGTCTTGTTCGATCCCCAAGATGTGAAGGTGTATTGTGATATCAAAAACTCAGAAACACCTATAATGGAGGGGCAACAATTGCAATCAATCTACGTGATGTCAGCAAAATCTGCATACGTAGACAGGACAAGAAGAAATGAGACAACAAATCTATGGCATATGTGGTTAGGTCACATTAGCTATTCCAAGCTAAGTGTGATGGTGAAGAAGTCGATGCTTAAATGGCTTCCTTAACTAGACGTGCAAATAGACACAGTCTGTATAGATTGCCAGTATGGTAAAGCTCACCAGTTGTCATATAAGGAATCCAAGTTTAAAGCAAAAGAACCATTGAAGTTAGTTCACTTTGATATATTCGGGCCTGTTAAGCAACCAACAATTGGTAGTATGTAGTACATGGTAACATCCATTGATGACTTCTCAAGATATGTGTGGGTTTTCTTTATGAAAGAAAAATATAACACATTTTCAAAGTTCAAAGAATTTAGAGAGTCAACGAAAGGAGAAGTAGGACAGAAGATCTATTGTTTAAGCACAGACAACGACGAAGAGTATAGTTTAAGTGATTTCTCTCAATACCTAAGGAAATGTTGAATACGTCATCAGTACACTTGTGCCAACACGTAACAACAAAATGGTGTAGTGGAAAGAAAGAATAGACATGTTACATGAAATGAATGTACTTGGGTGGTTTTGGGCTGAAGCGATGGGGACTGCAACCTTTGTGATCAACAGACTTCCTAAACCAAGGTTAGGATTTGTTTCACCCTTTGAGAAACTGTGAAACATGAAACCTACAGTTAGCTACCTTTGAGTATTTGGTTGTGTATGTTATTTATTTGTTCCTAATCATTTACACAGAAAGTTTGACAAGAAAACTATTAGATGTATCTTTGTGAGAGATGCTACACTTTACAAGATGTGGTGTTCGATGAAGCATCTTCTTGGTGGTTCTCAGAGAAGGAGGAATTACCAGAATCAAGAGAATTTGGAGACAAGTTGCAACAAAAGATGTGGGAGCATACTATTCAACTCCAACCAAGTTTAAATGAATCCAAAAATCCAAACGATGATGATGTTGAAAAAAGAGTAACTCAGAATCCTTGGCAAACTGGCATATATCAACAACTAAATGAAGAAGGTGGACCTAGTGAAATGTAAGAATCAACTCCATAATCTTAACTCCGTAGGGCAACAAGAACACAAAGGCCAAATCCTAAATATGCCAATGCAGCCATAGTTGAAAAAGCAATAGAACCTGAGACGTTTGAAGAAGCATCACAAAGATCTGAGTGGATAACAGTTATGAAAGAATAGATTGATGCACTTTAGCATATCCTGTAAGTGGGTTTACAAGATAAAGCATCGTCCATATGGGTCAATTGAGAGATATAAGGCACGATTGGTAGCCCATGGTTTCTCTCAACAGTACGGACTAGACTATGATGAAACATTTAGTTTGGTGGCGAAACTTACAACTATACAAGTCTTACTTGCACTTGTAGCCAACAAAGACTATAAGTTATGCATATGGATGTGAAGAATGTTTTTCTTCATAGAGATTTGGATCGGGAGATCTACATGATCCAACCAATGAGTTTTCAGTGCCAAGATCACCCTAAATATGTGTGTAAAATGCGAAAAGCACTTTACAGATTGAAACAAGCACACAGGGTAATGGTATGGTAAGATTGCTGAATTTTTAACACAGTGGTTATTCAATAATACCTACAGATTCCAATTTTTTTGTCAAAGCCAATGAAGGAAAGCTAGCTATCGTGCTAGTGTACGTAGATGATTTAATCATAACTAGTGATGAAGAGGTAGAATTATTCGAACAAAGGATAATTTATCAGTCTATTTCCAGATGAAGGAACTTGGACAGCTCAAACACTTCCTTGGTTTAGAGGTTGACCACACATAAAAAGGAATATTTCTTTGTTAACAAAAATATTCCAAAGATTTGATGAAAAGGTTTGGAATGATTGAATGCAAACCGATTTTGACGCCGATGGAACCAAATGTCAAAATGTGTGCACATGAAGGAAAAGATTTGGAAGATGCGACAATGTATCAAAAATTGGTAAGCATTCTGATCTAATTAACCTTAACTCGACTTGACATTTCTTATAGAGTTAGTGTAATAAGTCAATACATGCAAAATCCAAAGAAGCCTCATTTGGAATCAGTTCGAAAAATACTGAGATATGTGAAGAATACAATTGACTATGGTCTTTTGTACAAGAAAGTTGGAAACGACAAGTTAGTTGGTTACTGCAATTTTGACTATGCAAGAGATTATGACACCAAGAGATCAACAACTAGGTATGTGTTTAAGCTTAGTTTTGGAACAATTTTTTGGTGTAGTAAGAGATAGCCAATAGTATCATTATCAACTACTAAAGCTGAGTATCGAGTAGCGATATTGACAACTCAAGAGAGTACATGGTTGATACAACTAATGAATAATCTACAACAACCAATAGATTATGTAGTTTCATTATACTATGACTATCAATCGACAATTCGTTTGGCAGATAATCCAATCTTTCATGTAATAACTAAGCATGTTGAAGTGCACTGTCACTTTATCAGAGAAAAGGTTTTGCAAGAAGAAATTAAGATGAGAAAAATTAAGACAGATGATTAAGTTACGAACTTGTTCACAAAAAGTTTAAGTATTGGAAAGGTCAAAATGTTTCTTTATCAATTTGACACAATAAAAATAATGAGAGTTGGTGTTGAGGGAGAGTGTTGAAAATCAACACCAATTCAATAAATGAAGTGGTTAAAAAGAGTTGTTGAAAAATCTCATCAAAAACAAACAATTATTTATATTCTTAATTTGATTGTGAGTTAAGAGCTTCTTCTTTGAGTGTTTGTATTTTTCTTCAATTTGTGAGTTATCTTTAAAATGTATTATAATGTATTTTATTATAAATATAATACAAATAATTTATTTAATTATTTAGATAAAATATTAAAAAAATTATATCTATATATTCTAAACTTTACTCTATATGAACCGAGATTTTTTCTCCTCTTTCTAGTCTATCCTCACATGAATGATTCTGGAGCACTCTTCCTTACCGCTTTGACATGTATCCCAAGGATCGATGATCCAATATTCCAACTGAGCAAGGCTCGAATCCCGATTCTTCAAAGCCCACACAAATCGTGAGTGTTCATTTCTTGGCTAATTTTGCACAGAATCGTATTGGGTATTGGGTTCTTGATTCTTTTATCTGTATTAATGAAAAAAAAACTGGGTAATTTCTATTTTGGCTGACTGTTTACTACCGAACTTTGGCAAATCTGAACGTTTCAAGGACTCTTTGCTTTCGATTCCATTTCTCGTACCCTCTCCTAGCTATCAAATAATTTGAAAATTGCTCTTCAGGTACTCCTATTTTTACACTTCTACGGTACTCACAGAAATTCATATTAACTTATTTAGAAATATTGTTGTTTAGAATATTAATTTTGTGAAAAAAGAAAAATTATTTTATTATTTTTTATCTAAAATATCATTATCTTTTATAAAATAATTAAAATACAATTAAAATATGAGTCATTAACATATATAAACATAAAATTTAATATAAAATAATTTAAGAAAAACATAAACATTAACCAAATTTAAATAAAAAATTATTTAAATATATATTTTAATTTTTAATAAAAAATAAAATATTAAAAAAATATTTTTAAAATTTTTATATTAATTGTAATCGTTAAAAAATTGTGTTTTAATTAAATCTAATGATAGAAAAATAATAATATTTTAATAAAAACTTATTAAAATAATATAAGTTATTATTAATTGGTTATTTTTATAAAGCTAAGAAAATGTAATAAATGATACCGTTTTTAATCTAAAAAATTAAACAATAAAAATAAGTTAATTTAAAGGACTTTCATGATATATTTTTTTATATATTTTTAATATACAATTTGACTTGTGTTTGAGTTATAATCTCTTCCAAATTTTTGCATACTTAATTTTGATGACATTTTCATTTTGTCAAGCTAATTATTTTGACTATTTGAACAAGAACAACTAGGAAAGACCAAATCAAATTTAAATTACAAAGTTTTTGGGTGTAATTTAGTACACATTACGTGACGAGAGATGAGTTATGCGTATTACTTACCTATTTAGATAAATTTTCTATAACTTTTCAATTCTCTCTTTGTAACTATCTCTTAAAGACAATTAAGAAATATTTATCGATTATTTATCTCATTAGATAATTCTCAAATGACTCACTACCTATTGAACTAGTATGTAATTCATTCTACTGACCAGATACTTACCTATTTAGATAAATGTTCTATAACTTTTCAATTCTCTTTTTGTAACTATCTCTTATGGACAATTAAGAAATATTTATCGGTTATTTATCTCATTAGATGATTATTTATCTAATGACTCACTACCTATTGAACTAATATGTAAGTCATTTTGGTTACCGGGATTAAGAAGATTATAATCCCAATATATATATACTTCACATAAAAGCTCAGATATCATAATTGAGACTTAAATCATCATAATAATCACAACACTATATTTCCTTAATTAAAGAGCTAGATCTTGAGCTCTTCTATTCTCTACAACTTTTCATACCCACTTTCGATGTTGACTTTTGTTAGCATCAGATAAGGCGGTTCTCTTGGAACCTGCAAGAAAGAATTAGTGTCTTTCCAAAAACACTCTAATACTTAAGTATGAGATTTATAGAGAAATAGATGAGCTAAAAGTCTCACTCTGTGATTAAAAGAAAGAGAGTGTCTATGTTTTTAGTTATCATTGGGTATAAGATATGTGAAGCTCACAAGGTGAATATATAGAAGACATAATCTACTTGATGTGTATCCCTTACACATTTAGATATAATTTTTGTAACAACACGATTATCTATCTATAATTATCTCTTATGAATAATTCGAGGATATTTACCAGTTATATATATATATAATCTTATAGAGATTATCCAACAAAAAGGATAATATGATGACTTAATGCATATTGGATTGGCCCGCGAGTCATTATGCTAAATGGATTTATCGCTCGTCACGAGGCATGTAGAAATTTACACTAAGGTGTCCACAATTCGATTTAAAAATTAGGTTTAAAAATCGGACCAACGGTTAGGAATATTAAAGCTAGATCAAACTAGATCAATATAACTAGGGCTAAGCATTGATTCGAAATTGACACTTTTAAGACAATCTGAATCTGAATCCAAATCCGATCCGCTATAAATGCTAATCCGAAAAAATCTGAATCCAAATCCGATCGGATTGATCGGATCGAATAGGGTCAAAATTTAAATTTAAATTAATAAAATAAAAAATTACATAAATAACCAAATTATGAATTATTCAATCTGATTCGAACTGCTATAAATGTCAATTCAAACAAATTCGAATCCGATATAATTTAGACCTATAAAATGAAAAATTACATAAAATCAAAGAAAAATTTAAAATAAAAATATTTTTCATACAAATTAAAAAGTAGGTGATAACATGATTAAAAATAGTTCAACAAAAATAATCAAAAATAAAAAATTTAATATCAATTACATAATTTAACTTCACTCTCCCTAATTAGCAATAGCACGGAATCCTTGAGATAATCATTCAAGGTTTAAGTCATCAATACCATCAAAAACATCTGCATGATAAAAAATTAACAAGTTAAAAATATACACAAGCAAGTAATAAGCTAATAAACATAATAATATGTAAAAAACTTTAATTTTCACATAATATGATAACAAATAAATCTATATATATTTAAACTATATATTTGAAATTTTTATGTAATATATTTTGAAGCCACTAATAACGGCTTGGCTCTTTGTTCGACCAGAATTCATATAATATAGACTAGTCGGTGAAACTTCCTCTCTTTGAAGCCTACACTTGCAACTTGACTACTAGGGGCTCTTGCTGACGGTTGGGGTAACTCGGCTTTACGCGTTGTCGTATAAATCCTCTTCTCCGTCGCTCTCGCAGCCATACACATGCCAACCTTCTTAGTTCGCAAGAAAGCTCAAACTAAGGAAGAAAATTACGCGAAGGGGACCATAAATCGGAGGTGCCCCTAAGGGCACCGCAATGCGTCAGGTTGTTATAGGAAGGGGCATTCGTCTATATCAAGGAGGAACGGGATATAAGCAGAAAGGTCGTACCCGCCTTCTACCGCTCTATCAGCAAAGGAGGCAGCTAACGTAGTGGTATTCGCTTTTGCAGCTCTTCCTGAAGAAGCAGCTGTGGCATCTCTATCAGCGCCGCAACTAATTCATCTAGGTCTCTCAGTTGGTTAACTAGTGTCATTTCCTCACCTATAAAAAGCCTCTTCCTCCCATTGTAAAAAAAACATCTTAAGACACAATTTTCTCAACTATTTCTCTCTTTAGAAAGTTTTCTTATTTTTTTTAGTTTTTAGTTTTAAAGTTCTCTTTTCGAGAATAATTAGCTATGCTTTTATAGATTTTTAGTTTTTGATTCAATAAACGAAAATGCATATCCGTTTGGAGGTTTTCTAGTAACAGAATTAGCATCAAAGTTCTGTAAGGATTCTTTTGAGATATAATTTTAAATAGGTAAAACATTTCTATAAAATAAATTTATTTTGTGTTTATTCAAGATTTTATATTAAGGATGTTAGAGAGAAATATATTTTGTTTCATTTCAAACTTAAATCTGAAAATTAGATTTTAAGGTTTAATTATCCAGTCTGATTTAGAGTAGTACTCTTTTATTTGTTGGTACAATCGTCCGGTAGTTAGAGTGAAGTTTTATTTCATAAGTTTTTAAAAGAACTATTATTCAAAAATGTATTGACAACATATTTTCAGTAATGGTTTTAAAACTTGAAAGTTAGTACTCAGATAATGAAGTTCTTAAGTTTAATTTGAACACCTTGAATAAAGTTTAAAATGTCTAACACTACCAAATGTGACATTTAAATGATTTATTTCAATCTCTTAGAAAAAAAAAGGAATTAATTTAATTACCTAAATTAATTATCGATCCCACCATAGGTGTTAATTAATTTATTTGAATAACAAAGAATATCTAACCCCATCAAAGGTGGTATTCATATAAAAAAAAGAATCAATAAATATCAATTTATATCTTTAATAACCTAAATAATATGAGGAAGCATAATTAACTTAATTATTATATCCATAAATACTCTTCTATTATGAATTATAAAAATTTTCATAATAGTTTATTGAATCCATATCTATGTTTATTATTTTTTATGTTATTAGATTAGGAAACATAAAAACCAAAATATCGTGACAGGGTGTTTAAGATTTAATTTCGTTTTTAAAAGTTTGAATAATAAATTAAAAACCACATATATTCCTTCCTTAGATCGACCTTGGGAGTATATTTGTCATTTTCTATAAAATGATTCGTACACTTGCGAGAGTTTTACAAATATAAAACCAAAGTATTTGCAAGATTGACATTGCTGGTTTTTTTCATCAACACTCTAATAAATTTGACATTGATTCAGATGATAAGGAAAGTGATGCTGAATTTTTACTCAGTAAATTTAATGTCACTAATATTGAAGAAGTATTCATAGATTATGTAAGATGCAAAAGAGAAAAAGATAGGTTGCTTTAGAATTAACTAAACTAAAATCATATGAAATAAGTTTCTTGGTACTAAAAAGGAAAAAATTGATTTGTTTGAGCACATTAACAATTTGAATTTGAGTATTGCAAGCTTAGAACAAGAAAAACTAAATTTGGTACATGAACTTGAACAATCCAAAGAAGTTGTAAAAAAGGCTAAATGAAATTCTAAATTATGAAAAACATGTTGGAAACAAGATAGAACAAGGCTATATAGATGAGGATTTTACGTCATCATCTTCAAAAACAAATGAGTTCGTAAAATCCAACAACCTTTTCTTCTTCACAAGTTACACATACAATTTCAACATTAAAAGCTACATCTATAAGGCCTTCTAACCCTACTTCTAATGTTACTAATTATACAAAAAGAACATTTTTATTTGTGATTGAAAAATCTGTTAAGTTTGTGCATGTCATCATTTTCATTGTGATTGAAAAATCTGTTATGTTTGTGACTGTCATCATTAAGCCTAAGTGTAGATTTTTGATAAATACTCCTAAATTTAATAATACTTTCCATGCTTCATATAGCAGGGACTCACAACCATCATCCATCCATAGATGTTGCATCATATTCTAGGATGAATGAAAATTATGATAACATGTTCAAAAATTATACTAGAAAGCATGAAGTTGTTGGTTCAAAGAGGCAATTAAAACTTAACACTTGTTTAGGTTATGAAAGATTATCTCTTTCATATGACTTGATTGTCATTTATTATTCACCTATATACTTTTGTTTGAGTACTTAATTGACCCTAAGTGAGCATCTTTAGTTAGTTTGTTTGTTTTTGTTTTTATTTATGTTTATTTAGTTTCAAAAAATAAAAAAAAAGTAAAAAAAAACATAATAGATTTGCTTTAACATTGACATGATCATTACATACTCAATTCTTATATTATACAAATAGATATTTTGACTTGTGCATTTACATTCATATCTGGTGATCGACATCAATATGAACTTATTCACACACTTACTAGATAACATATGTCATGCTAGAAGTTTATAATTAATTATATGAGATTTTATGGTATGAGAAAAACTTGAATGTGAAAATTATGGTTGAATGCTATCTTTCACTTTATAAAATGTTGTTACATAAAGACAGCTAGTTTTGATAGGGCTACCTCACAACTAGTGTGAAAGTAATTTTACTAGATTTTTGGCTCATACATATTTTAAAAAAATATATTAAGGAAAAAAGAAAAATAAAACAATTTTACATGCATAGAAAGAAAGAGCCACAAATGTTATACAAAAATTACATGCACAAAAAGAAAGAGCCACAAATGTTATACAAAAAAGTAAATAAATAACCAATCCTTTACAAAAAAAATAATAATACATGAGTGGAATATAAAAAAAAATATTTGATTAAAGTTCTCTCTTAGTTAGTAAAATTTTATTTAAGTCTGAGTTCAATTGCAATTCTTTCATGATTGTTGATGCTCTTTTCTTTAATTCTTTAATAACTAATCATGATTGATATACTAGTGTAGTTAAAATATTTATCTCACTTTTGGGGACTGTGGATATATCACTATATATGTTAGCATGTTTGTGTGACTTGTCTGCAAATATTTATATTTCCAATGGATAGTCACACTTTGAACAAAATCTCATCATTTGTGTGTACTATTGACGTCATGTTAAGTTAAGTCTATTGTTCTTAATTCTAAAAAAAATATATATCAGTTTTTATAAATTTTTGTTTTATTCTAATTTATTTAGAGGATTCGTAAAGCTTAAGGGGAGTTCATTCATTTTTGAAAAATGTATTGTTTTTCGCTCTTTATTTTGATTGTTACTGAGCTCATCAGAATATGTACTCCTTGTTTCAGTCATTAAATAAATTGTTTGCTTGCTCAATCTGTTTATTTATGTTACATGATTACATTGTTTATTTGTGACAAAAAATGGAAAAAAATTTGGAATAGTAATTAAAAATCTACAAAAAATGAGAGCTAATTTAGGAAAAAAATTACTTTGAAAATATTTTTTGGAGATATTACACATAGGGAGTAGTGTTTTTAATTTCTATCTATTGATTACTTACTCTTATCAATATTTTTTGCTTTCCTATTGTTATATACACTGAACTAGTGAACAATGAGTTTTCTGGGACAAGTTGTTTGGTTGTTTATGTTTTTTGTTTTTTAGTGTATACATGAGCTTTCGAGATTGAAGTAAAGATTATTTCACTTGATCATAGGCTAGTTTCACTATGTAAAATTATTTTTTTCCTATGAGTCATGTAGTGAGAGGTTTTGTCATAGAATATGTCAAAGTGAGAGATTATAAGGTTCATGATGTTGGTAATATTTGTGAACAAAACATGTGAATATAATATTAGTTTCTAAGTATGTCTTTCAAGAATATTTTCAATCCGAAGAAACTAATGAGCTTCAATGAGCACATCTCAGGTATATCTCTGTTATCATATACATTAGATTTCATATTAGATACATATGAACATGGTGCATATAGGTTTCTTGATCAATCAAGCCATGATCGATCGAGCTTAATTAATTTTTATATAATTAGATCGATTGAGGATTTAATATTATATCAATCAAGATTATTGAGTAGATCGATCCACTTATTTTAGATTTAATTAATTATTTCACTAGATCGATCAAGAGACCATCTTCGATTGATCGAGCTAGTTCTAGATTAATTGAGCGGTCAGGTTTTTAAGTCTGATTTAAATATTTTCAAGGACAGATTTTTAATAGACCTTTGACATAGGGTTTCTACTCATGCTATTTAATCATACCATTGGCTCACAATTTTGTTATTTGTGTAAGAACATTATTTTCTTCATTTTAATATCTCTCTCTTATTTTGCTAAAATTATTTAAGCAGGCTTTTTTCCTTGAGTTAATTTGTCAAACATTTGTTGTTGTGTTTGATGAATTATCAAACCTACAATATCACAATATTTGTGATACTGAGGTTTAAACTGATTTTTCTAAGGTTGCTAGTTGATTTTGATTTATCTGATATATTTGTTAATATCATCAAGTTAGGATTGTTCATTATTGAATTTTCTTTTTGACGCACATTTGCACTTGTGCTATTGTGCTAACTTTTCAGGTGCCAACTATATTGGTTCAATTAACTCTATGACTTGATTTCATTGGAACATTGGTCCAAATCCAAACACCTTTATTATAGAGATTATAATGAAAGCAATGGCTTGTAAGTATATTACTTAGGGGCATTACCTTGGTAGGTATTTTTGAGTCCTAGCCTTATAATTGGATCTTATTTTTTATAGCGGATAGTTAGGTGGTCTGTTAGACCGATGATTTTCATTTTAGATCATTGGTGTGGCCTATATTGTTTCTACCTAAAGATCTCGAGTATTACAAATCTTTATATTTCTACATCATTTTATTTACACGCGATTGCATGTTTTCCTATTCACCCACCCTCTAGTTAATTAGGCCCATAACTAAAAAATGAACTTTTATTTCTTTCAAATCAAATAGGTAACTAGGACCTAGATAATGGGTGGATGCGCCAACCCATGGAATCATTTCAGGAGCTCTATACCAATTCAGAAAAACAAGTCTCACAAGCATGAATTAAAGAGATAACACAAAAAAAGTACAAAATAATATGCTCAATTCAACACATAATAAAAACAACCAACAATTACAAAGAACAAACTGTGGTAAATGCATTAGTGATGATGTGCCTCAAAGGAATTTATCTAGACTATCAACAACCATAAGCATGCGATAACATATAATAAATACACTTTACATCTAGTATATTGGTTCATTCATGATAGAAACTCATATTATCCTAACACTATAAGTTGATCATGCGTAACAACAAAGAAATAATCCAAGTCTTGATACATATTTAGGTTAATTAGATACTGACTCCTTAAGGACTTGTCATATAATAGAATGTAATTAATGTGTTAAACACAAATAGCCAGAAATAAGAAGCATATAAGCTATATAGAAATAAGATAACTGGTGATAAATAATAGAATCTTTCTAGCAAGAGTTTACACTTCAGTACGTAGAGACATACATCATTTAAACTTTGATTATACTACCCACCCATTTGAGCATGCATAACACCGAATATAAAAGGGTAAACCTACATAGAAACCATATCTATATGGTAACATACTCGGGTAGCTTAAGGCAACCACTAAACAGCAAACAATCTACTAAAACCAATAAATAGATACAACTCAATAGAAAAGTATAAACCCAAACCTCTATCAGTCGAGACACCTACCCAAAATGCCAATTACTACTCTCACTTATTGCTTCCGTAACAACTTGGTTTGATGGATGAACTTGGCTCCCTTCAATGCCCACACCATCCAAAGTTGTGTAATCAGTAACAAAAGGCTAATAAAGTGTAAAGTGAATAAGAAAATATTGCACGAATGTAACCACAAGCCGACAAAAGGCTCATGGCCAAACAGGGTCCTTACATAAGAAAAAGTTGCACGAGATTAACTATCAGTCAACACACGGCTCACATACAACCCATTCAAAAACATCATCTCGAGTACTCAATACTTATAAACACGATTTTGCTCACACAATCATAAATCATTAATATCAAACAAAATTTGAGGTATTAGTGATTCAAAAAAGAAATGTCAATTTGACAAGCTCCACTACATTTTTTTGGATGCAAAAAATAAATAAATAGAAGGATATTTATAGAACTCGGATTTTCCACCTCACCAACCACCTTGCCATGGGTGGTGAGGTGGTGGCGAGGGTGATGGTGAGCTCGGTGACAAGGTACTAAAAATCAAACTTCTTATTTTCAAAATCGTTGAGTAAATTTCATAAATACTCACACTTGAAATGAGCCAAAAACACTAGCAAAAACGTTGGCTCGCTCATCCGAAACCAACACTCTACCTACCATGCACACTACAAAAACCAACCTTGTGGTGTGTGTAAACATGCTCTCATACAAAGTATACCTAACTATATGTGTGTGTGAATTATTGATCCGTAGTAACCAACCATCCATAAAGGATGATAAAACACTGAGTAAAATAAAATAGGCGTTATGTTTTGCACATGGGAAGCCAACAATGACATTGAGGCCTACATGACTTAAATAAAAAACCTAATGACTTTATGTGTCAAAACACAGCATAACTAGTTAAAGAAACTTATCAATTATGAGATGATCATAAAGATGTCCTAAAATTGTTTGTTCCCATGAACAACATAACGACACACACCAAAACCCAAAAGACACACCTATTTCAAGTGTATCCATCTTGAGTTCTCCATCTAATTTCAAGAATCAACTAATCCAACCCTTTATCATAAGGAACTTAGCTCCACAACATATAGCACATTTAAAGCACGAAGGCCACACTCTACATTTGTAACCTATACATAGGGAAAAAATACATACCGAGTGAATTTATCATGCAAAAACAACATAGTCTATCCAAATACTATTGTGTTACCCCTACACAGGTAAACACCGATATGCTAAGCACATTTAAATGTAGCACAAACAAATACTATCTACACACAACAGAAATATGCAAACTCACCCTGAACATATACAACACTCCTTCTAAGTGCATGCATATCAAATAACCATAATGCAATAATGTAATGTAGACCACACTCACCACCTCATGCAACAAGTAAATACAATGCACAAACAAACAAAAAACTGCATGTTAATAACAAACACAAAGCACAAACAAACAAACAAAAGTTGTGCACACTTCTCCATATTTTGACAAAAAAAAAGTCATAAAAAGCACCACAAGTATGTAACATACCACACTCCTATATGGAGAGAAGTCAAACATAAATGCAATAATCTTAACACTTATGCAACACAAAAGAGAAGATTAAAGAAAAAATAAAAAGAAGCAACACATATAGTCGAGTGAGAAATACAAAGATTAACACAGAGACAATAGCAAGATAAAAGCATGTAATGAACACAACTTGAATTCATAGACAAATCAAGAGTAGTACAGATAGAAAAAATCTCCCTAATGTGATACATAGGTTGGGGTGTTGGAACCTAAAGCATGAGATTGGCTTCGATTTTTGGTGTATGGCTATGAAACAACATTAAGTTGTTGTGGAAATGGCCTACACTTTGATTGCTGTGGTTGATCAAGGGTGATATGGACAAGATGCGTTATTATTTCCTAGTAGGATGGCATGAAAGGAGAGGTTTGTGTATTGAAACCTTGTGATTGGGGGTGGCTTTGGTTGTTTGTGCAAGGTGCGAACAAGTGGTTAGTTGTTAAAGTACGACCTGAACATGGGATTCTTCGGTTGCAATAATTCTAACACTTATGCAACACAAAAGATAAGATTAAAGCAAACAAAAAAAGAAGCAACACATGTAGTCAAGCAAGAAATACAAAGAATAACATAGAGACAATAGCAAGGTAAAATCATGTAATGAACAACAACCTGAATTCATAGACAAATCAAGAGTAGTGCAGATAGAAAACATCTCCCTAATGCGATACATAGCTCGAAACCCCACATCTATACGTGTTGTGGAAAGCCATAAAAGGCTTCGCAATATGTATACAACACTTTGACAGGACGGGCGATCAAACACCAATGACACATAAATTTGTCAACAAATTTGTGAAGAGATGTTGACTAGGAGTCTAACTATATTTCAAGTTGGCACACTCCTAATGACTCAACAATCTTCCCCAAACATTAATGCTACTTAAATATGTCAACGAATTCCTAAGAAGGAGATAACTAGGAGTCCTACTATCTTCCAAGTTAACACACTCCTAGTGATTCAACTATCTTCCCCCAACAACACTTGGGTATTTTCAATCCTAGAACCCTCATCCCGTACTATGCACACACATAAGAGAAGGCATCCTATTCGACCAAAGAAAACATATGTCATGCATTTCAATGAAAAATACCATGCTATTAACTACAAGCGATAAACATGCAATAACTCTACAACAAGAATGCATGCAAACACATAGAAAGACACCTGAAATAAGATATTGTAAATAATGCAAGCAACAAATCATGCTAACAGTCATATTCATGCATGGTTCATACAAAGTAATGTAAAGAAGAAGAGAGCATCATAAGAATACAACAACATAATATAAACTCAAAAATAGAACAAACAATAATGCAAAGCAATCATAACACGCCCCTTGCCAACATGAATTTTACACATAGTGTATCTCCCTATAAAAATATGCATGTGAGACAATACACATGTTATGCATTCTACACTCTCAAAACTCTCCTAAGATAGAAGCATATATATAGAGTAGAAAACAAGAAAAATAAAAAGTGAAAAGTAAATTCAGTAAGTTCAAAGAACAAGAGTGTCCTTAGATTAAACAACACACTCAACTTAAATATTCACATGGCCATCAATCCATGATACATCCAAGTAAGAGTATGACTAAAAAAATTATTTTATGCTAAGTATGTGGTGTGCAAAACATGTTTATTCAATATATCATCAAGAAATGCTTAAATGAACCAAGCAAATGAAAAAATAGACTCAATTAAACAAAACTTCATAACTCCACATGTAGCCTCTCTTTCCACTAAAGTTAGTGCAAACTTAGAAGAAATTAAAAGGATTTTCTAAAGTTGTAAGGAAAGGTTCAGGTTTGGGCAGAAGAGAAGAAACATTTAAGCAAAGACACACATTTAGACAAACATACTTGCACTTTAAGCACATAAATCACAACCAAAAGAAGTAATCCTTTAAAAAGATGATATTTTCCTAATACTTCTCAATTTTGAAACACTTATATATTTCCCAAACAGAGGATCTTTTTCATCTATGATTTATCCATTATTCATTGAACCTCGTCTTTATCTTTTTCTTTATTTCTCCTTTATTTCTTTTTCTTTCTTTCATTATCCTTTTTTTCTTTTCCTTTAAAGATCGAGAGTAACACAAACAATCACAAAGAAAAAATTTCAACATGTGTCAAAGTTGAAACTCAACTAGGCTAGTAGGTGCAAAGAAACGAGGTATAACAAAATGCCATCTCGCCAAGGATGGTGGCGAGGTGCTGAAAATTACATTTTTTGTTTTAAAAAAATGTTGAGTAAATTTCATAAATATATCTGCACTCGAATACTCTACCTATCATGCACACTACGAAAGCCAACCCTATAATGTGTATAAACATGCTTGCATACAAAGTGCACATAACTATGTGTGTGTGTGTGTGAATTACTAATATGTAGTTACCAACCTTACACAGAAGAAAACAAATACACTAAGTAAAATAAACAAACTCTGTGTTTTGCATATGGGAAGTCAACAATGACACAAAGGCCTACATGACTTGCATAAACAACACAATGGGTTATCTAAACATTACAATTGCAACAAGGAACAAGAGAGATCAAATAGCACATCTAGAGTAACTTTTGGAGGGGATTTTGAAGGAAAGATTGAAAATTTTCATAAGCTTTTAGTATACTTTCTTTATTTAGTTTTCCATGATTATAATATTGATTCTTTTAGAATTGATTTCTAGCTAAACTAATAATGTGATTGTGGGTAATTCCAAGTCTTAGATTATGATTTAATTAATTTAATGTCATGATAAATTTTAGTTCCAAATTCTTGATTCTTGAATTCAATTATAGGTTTAAAAGGCATGAATATGCATGTATGAATTAAAGTGATTAACTAATTCATTGCATGAATATGTTTATATCTAATACAAGATGTTAGTATATGATCGCTAATACTTTTTCAAAGTGGTACCTTATAGCAGTTGTCATAAGTAGAATTGAATGCCTACGTTAAAGGTTAAACGATTGTTTTAATATTGCCTAATTTAATTATCATCTTTTTAAGTCTTAATGTATTGAATAAATTAAATCTAGTAAATAGACCTCTAAGTTGTTCAAAATTTAGGTTAATTTATAATGATATTATGAATCAATATATAGTAAGAAATGGGAGAAGTCTTAAATGAACCTAGACTTCTAAAGCTAAAATTAAAAATGATTTTAAATTATGAAAGTGATTTAGAACTCAAGAAATCAATTTACATTCATTACATGTTTAATTAAATTGTAGGATAATAGTAAGGATAGTCCTATAATCACATATTTCTCATAACCCTTGTGCAACCTACTTTATTGCTTTATGTTACTTTCTTCAAAAATAATCGAAATCCCACTAATTGTAATTAACACACTACCAAACTAGTAAGTAGTAGTGAAAATTGTTAACAATCATTGTGGATATGAAAAACCTTGTTCTTAAATTACAAATTACTTGTACATAACCATGTATACTTATGTATTCTCAATCATATTATTTTTGGCACTGTTAGTGAAGATTATTCTAACAATTTTTCTAATATTTGCTAGTTTCTTTTACTTTTTACTTTTTACTTTTTATGTTTTAGTTCTACTAATTTTTCTTGTTATCGACTCTTAGGTAATGTTGGATGCAACAAAAACACTTTTATAACTTGAGATCAAGAAGGCCAATCAACCCACTGTAAGGGAAGACATCATAATTCACTATTTCAAGTGATTTCAAATCTGAGAAAGAAGACATGAAAGTAGTTGATCAAACTCTTAAAGAGCTAGATGCACCAAACTTGGAGCAATAACCCTTACGCATCATATATCTCAACTTGAATGTAGGTTTTGAACATAAATCTGGACTAATAATTTTGTTACCTATTTTAAGGGGTTTAGTTGGAAAAGACCCTAATAAACACTTAAACAAAGGAGCAAATCAAGCTTAGGGCCTTTCCATTCTCAGTTACTAATAGTGCTAATGAGTGGATTTATTGCCTCTCTTTAGGTACCATCACAACATGGACTAAATATGAAAAATATTATTTGTAGATAGGTATTTTCCAGCCTCTAGGGCCACACTCATCATACAAGTTATTTGTGGCATATGGAACTCAATAGGGAAACCCTATATAAGTATCAGAAGATATTCAAAGGTTATGTGCTAGTTGTCTCCACCATTAAATCAGTGAGAAACTTCTTCAATATATTTATAATGGACTTATACCTATGGAAAGAAGTATGGTAGATGATGCAATGGATGAACATTGATAAATAAAACACCATTTGAGGCAAGAAACTTAATTACAACTATGGTTGACAATTCTTAACAATTTGGTACTTGTAGTAACACATAGGGCAAGGTAAATGAGGAAAGTACTAGCTCTCACCTTGAGCAATAAGTGAATAATCTTATTGATTTAGTGCAAAAGTTGGCTATTAGATAGGTTAAGACTTATATAGCATATGCTATATAGTGGGACATCTCATTAACATGTGTCATACTCTTTAATAGAATAACTATGAATAAGCCAATGTTATTGAAGGATTTAAAGCACAAAGCCCATATATGATCGTTATTATAACACTTATAATGCAGGATGTGGGGATAATCCAAATCTAAGCTATTCAGGCAACAATCAAACAGGATGTCAACCTAGACCCTGATCTTTCCAACAACCCCAATGTAAGTCCCTAGAAGACTTGTTTATTGCTTAAGCCACTAACAATACTAAATTTTAACATGATACCCTAACTTCAATTCATAATTTTTGTCTCTCTAAGAGAACATAAAATCGTGCAAGTATACATGGTCACAAATAATAAGATTTGTAAGTAAAGACCATTCCCACGAAGATTTGCTACTACAGTTTGTCGAGTACTAAAATTGTTTCCCTTTGATTTTATCCAAAACAATCGTTGATTTGGAACAAGTTTAAAGAAAAGAGTTTAATAACAAAATAAAAGAAATCTAGGATTGCAATTTTTCACCAATTTAATCCACTCTAATCATGTTATTTTCTTTTGATTTACATTTTTAGTACATTTAATTTGTCAACTGAAAACTTCTATTTTTATTCATACATCTCTTCTGAGCTCCGTATAAACACACCTCGTTAAATTAATTCACTATATCTCTATGAGAATTAAATTTAATAAGATTCATTAAGTTCTAAGTTCTCAAATGGCCACACATACAATTATGGTATATTTCTATCTTTCACCATACATGTCATTCTATTTACGAGCAATATACACACAAATGTCTCTCTCAAGTTTATTTATATGCCACGGATCGTTTTGATAAGATTCGTAAATAATCAAAAAGCATTAAGCACAAAGTAGAACGAACAAATCGGACGTCTTATAAATCTATGAAAAATAACTAAAATCAAAGCTTAATAAATTTAGATCAAATGCAACCCTAGAAAAATTAAATTACTTCATAGATTAAAAATAAACTTACAACAAATACAGAAAATTAGAAGAAGCAGAAATGAAATTAAAACATCAAGAAATGAAAATATTTGGCATACGCAAAACACAACAAAAGCCAAAAAATAGCTTCTGCGTGTTCTACAGTCCAAAACCGAACAACACACAAATTCTAAAACTAAACTCCCAAAAAAACCTCTTAACTCTATCATCTTATCACCTATTTATAGCTACAAAAATACATCAAAAATATTAAAATATTATCCACGTGGGGAATAGGGAAATATGGCAAAAATAATAAAATATTACGTGTGGGGAAAAGTGGTATCGAAAACGCGTTCAAAATCTGAGTGGAAGGAGCTGCGCGTTTCTAATTTTATTTTCAATCCACGCTACCACATGTCGCAATCTGATTCGCTGAAACACATAGTGGAACACGTGGAAGCACCTCATTAGTTGCAGGGAATGGGCGCACGCAGAAATTGTCGCACAGGATTGGGACCAGCGAAAACTTGGGGACAACGGTTGCAACGAGGGCGTGTTCCTGCACGTGCGTGCTCATCGTAATATGACACGTGTCAGTATATTATTGGCTTATAGATAAAGTTGACACGTGCCTTCTTCTTCTTCTGTAAAACTCGAGGGCGCACGCCGCTTGGATGAACCGCGTCGCACAGGATTTTTAGGTACGTGACAGCTTGGTTCCACGCGCTTCAATCTGGACCGTTCAACCGATCCAAAGGTGAGCGATGCGCCTCGGGGAAATTCTGCGCAACCGACATGTGGGTCCCACTCTGCACATCGGCATGCATGGTAGGTGGGCCCCACTGGTACGCCGAGCCGTGCAATAAATAGAATTCTTCACCCACTCTCCTTGGTCGGGTGTTCTTGCAACGCACGTATCTAGCCGTTTCTTCTTTTATCGGACGGTCCACGTTTCGCGATTGGATTAGGGCACATGGATTCTTCTCAACTGCGTGAAAAAAAAAACTTTTATTAATTGCATTTTCACCCACAAATATATTTCAAATTACATTTTAAACTTTTCTTAATTACAATATAGCCCTTTTTCTAATTTAAATTATATTTTCAACTTTTAATAATTGTAATTAAGCACTCTTTTATTTGAAATTATATTTTTGGACACAAATTTGCAATTAAGTACGTTTTCGATACAATTTATTTAATTTTCTTAAAATATATAAAAAACAATAAAAACTAATTTATTAAACTAAAATTAACTAAAAATAGAAAGAACATAGCAATTATAATTAATAAAATTGGTGAAAATAACTATATAAAATACAGTTATCAATAACCTAGAGACACAAGTGCGCCAACTAGCCACAATTGTATAAAGGTTAGAAGTAGAGGTTAGCAAGTTTCCCTCACAAACTGTAAGAAATCTCAAGGAGACTGTCAATGCTATTACTTTGAAAAGTGGTAAGTAACTAGAGGAGCCCAAAAAAGTCCCCAAAAGGTCAAATCAAATTAGAGTATTACCCAAAAAGAAAAGGCCGGAAAAAGAGTAGACCACACCATAAGAAGCTAATGTGAAACCTAAGGTAGTATCCAAACCCTTCCTTTCTACTTATGAACTTGCTGTGTCTTTTCCTAGCAAGCTTAGAAACACAAAGAAAGAAGAACACAAAAGGAAAATTTTGGACACTCTTCAAAAAGTACAAGTTAACATCCCACTTCTAAATGTTATCAAGCAGGTTCCTAAATATACCAAGTTTCTTAAGGAAATTAAAAGGTAAGTGTGAGGAAATGTGCCTAGATTATTAAAAAGAAAACTCCCACCCTAATGTTGGGGCCCAGGTAGTTTCACCATCCCAATAAAGATACGTAATGTAAGAGTAAAAAAATCTATGTTAGATTTAGAAGCATCTATTAATTTCATGCCTTACAATATTTATGTTTAAGTACATGTAGGTCCTTTAAAAGAAACTAGTGTAATTATACAACTTGTTGACAAGAATAACATTTATCTTGAGGATGGCCTAATGTAGGTGGATGGGATGATCTTCCCAGACTTCTATATGTTAGACATGTGTAATAATTCCTATATCATGTCCACACCATTATTGTTGAGGAGACCATTTATGAAAAAACAACTCGCACAAAGATAGATATGCATAGTGGGGAGCTAACTCTTGAGTTTGATTGGGAGATAATTTGCTTCAACATATTAGAAGAAATGAAGTACTTGGATGACGGTGGAGATGACTTTGGATAAGAGTTGGTAGAATTAGGCAAACGACGTTAAACCAAACACTTTGTAGGAGACAACCTACCAAATTTATTCTCTATACCCTTTTACTTATATTTTACATTACAAATATGCATCTTACATTGAGAAAAATGTACGAATTAAGTGTGTACGAGTATTAAAATATCACCATCTTTATTTTTTATGCTTTATTAGGTTTAGTATGTTTTAGGATTAGTATGCCCTAGGTAGAAGAAATTTTTCAATGTTTAGGAGTATTTATTGCATTTTTAGGATTGTTAGGATGAATAGATGGGTTTAGAAACAACAATCACATGTTTTATTCTTGTTTTTTGATATAATTGATCATAAATGCTTAAAAACATGAAGTTTTGAATGATATTAAATGTTAGTAGAATCTTGATACCTTTATGCGAATGCATTCTCTGTGATAATCTAGCTCAAAAAATGTATGCACAAGTAGCTAAATTAGTAATATGATGATTTATATATTTGAATTTTTGAAGTGCTATGTTTATTTTATAGAATGTTATTTTAATTCAAATGAGCATGATTAGATTTTAGAATTTTTTTCTTAGCTTCATCAAAGTAAATACTGATAGAGTATTTTCTGAAAATGATTAAGGCATTGTGATTAATCTTTTCAATCAAATTGTCTATCCTAAGGTTTTGTTCTTATAAGAACAATTATTTTAGTATATCAGTTTAAACCCAAATGAGCCAATTGTTTGTCTCAACTTCTTACCATTTGAACCAAATACATTAACTATATCCTATAGTTCACGAAAAATTGGAGATGCATAAAAAGGTGATAAACTATAGAAAGACTAGAATAAAATGTAAGAGTGTCAATTGTATTATAACTGATAAAATGCCTAACATATGCAAAATAGCACTTTCTACAATATATACCCTATACAAATAATAATAACAATAATAATGGTAAAGAAATACCAAAAGGGGATGGTGTTGAAAAAGAATGACAAAGGGAGAAGAAAAGAGATTAATAATGATGCTTCCTAAAATGATTGAGAACATGCAAGAAATTTGATCATGTGTTGTTGACATGATTAGTCTTTAGGATAATGTAGTTTATAGATCTCTTCCTCTTAGTTCATAGACTCATAAAATTTTCTTTTTCTTTTTCCCTTTCATTACATTGAACCAACAAATTTTAGCCTCAATACAACTGAATGAAAGACTTTTTGATTTTAGGAAATAACTTCGACGAATAGAGATGTAACTTTAAGAAAAAAAAACCTATGGTACTTTACATATGTCAAAAAAATGATCGATCGAGAAGGGCCTTGATCGATCAAGCCATAGGTCAATTGATTGAACTTCGATCGAGAGCTCTTGGGTTGGAAATCATTCAAGATTAGATCGATCGAGTAGTCCAATCGGTATTCAAATAGGGTGTTTTTCAGCACCAAATTTTAATCATGACCATTGGATCAAGCAAATTCTAATCCAACTCAAATTAGGCTCAAAAATACACTATATAAGTAACCTAAGATTTCATCTAAACACAACAATTGCAACAAGGAATAAGAGAAATCAAAAGTACATCTAGAGCAACTTTTAAAAGAGATTTTGAAGAGAATGTTGAATATTTTTATAAGCTTTTGTTTATATTTCTTTATTTAGTTTTCCATGATTTTAATGTAGATTCTTTTATAATCCATACCTAGGTAAACAAATAATGTGACTGTGGGCAATTCTAAACCCTAAACTATGGTTTAATCAATTTAATGTCATGATAAATTTTAGTTTTAAATTCTTGATTCTTGATGTATTCAATTATATATTTATATGCCATGGCTATGCATGTATGAAGTAGAGTGATCAACTAATTTATTGCATGAATATGTTATATCTAATCTAAATTGTTAGTATGAAATTGCTAATATTCTTATTCAAAATGGTATTTTATATTTGTTATCAAAATGGAAAGACTTAAAATTTAAATTCGTTTCACGTGTTGAACTGAATTTAAAGTTTTTTTTACATATTTTACTCATTTTCTACTCAAATCACTTAAAAATTTGGATTCAATGACATATAAATTTATATAACAATTTTGTGATTATTAAGATTTTTTTAAATAACTACACTACTTCAAATCACAGATATATCCACGTGTTGAACCGACGCTATATCCACGTATAGCATTGGTTGACGTGTTGAACCGACGCTATATCCACGTGTAGCATCGGTTCAACAAGTCAACCGACTCTATACATAGCGTCGGTTCTTCATCGAATCGACTTTAAATTAATTAAAAATAGCTTTTCTCTAAAAACCGACTTTACATATCGACTTAAATGCCATATTTTGTAGTAGTGATTGTTCTAATCTTGCCTAGTTTAGTTATCACATTTTTCAATCTTGATGTAATGAATAAATTAAATTAGTAAGTGAACCTCTAAGTTGTTCAGAATTTATGTTGATTTATAATGATATTATGAATTAATACACAGTAGAAAAAATGTGAGAAGTCTTAAGCGAATCTAGACTACTAAAGTAAAAGTTAATAATTCAAGAATGATTTTAAATTATGAAAATAATTTAGAACTCAAGAAACTAAGTTACATTCATAACATGTTTAATTAAATTATAGAATAATGGGAATGATGATCGCATAATTACATATCTTTCATAACTCTTGTACAACCTACTTTATTGTTTTATGTTATTTAAAAAAAATAATCGAAATCCTTATTTACTAATTTTAATTAATACACTAATAAACTAGTAGGTAGTAGTAAAAATTATTACCAATCCTTTTAGGTACAACAAATCTTGTTCTTAAATTATTTATTACTTGTGTGTGATCATGTATACACATGTGTTTTCAATCGTATAAATTATCATCTTTTTGGGTTCTTGTTTAATGCTACTGTATTTTGGTTTCGGTTTCTTACTTTTGAAATGTTTCTGAAATCATGTTATTAGTTAATCTATAAGTTATGCATAGGTTTTACATAATTTTGTAAGCTTTACATAAACTTTATACAAGTTTTTCTCGCAAATACATAACAATAGGAAATTTATATTAGAATAATAGGAAAAAAAATTAAACTACCCCAATAAACTTGCAAATAAAACTTGTAATAGACGAGTTTGAAATTAAAAATACTGTTCATTATGAACATTTTAATGATCTAGGTTATTTGTAAGATAGGTAGAAATTTTAAATAAATATGTATATTTTATAAAAATGTTATTCTATAAGTTATGCCGAAATTTTACATAATTTTTTAAGCAATACATGAAATTTATATTGATTTACGTAAAAAAAAATCTTTAAACTATCACAACAATCCATAAATAATTTTATAAAAAACAATTTTCAAATTATATATAATACTCAATGGGGACGATTTTATACAGATTATTTTATAAAAAATACAAAAAGTATATATAATTATGTAAGTTTTACAAAAATAAATTTTAAAATAGATGCATTTTGAATTAAAAATATTGCTCAATAATAACATTTTCGTGTTCTAGGTTATTAAGTAAGTTGTACAAAAATTATACATAATTTTGCTTACATTACATAAATGTTATATACATGTATATTTATTTTGTAATCCATACAAAACCTGATAAAAAATGGTTAAACCTTAAAAATTCATAGGTGATGATTGTTGGAGTTTTGACAGTGATAGTAGGTGATATCAGAACTTCGACATGACTTGAACTTAGTTTAATTTCGTTGAAGATTAGATAAAGATTATTTTAATATTTTTAATGTATAATATATTTTTTTGTTTTATTTAAATTTTGCCTTTTAATTATTAAATCTGTCATTTTTATCTTTTTTATTGTTGTATTTTACCCATCATATTAGTGCGGAACTCACATAATTTTCCCTAAAAATGCCATAGAGAATTCGGTAGGCCCACAATGTTTATTACAATCAAAAGATCCTCTTTTTTCGCCCAAGGGTCCAACACACTTTTTTTTTTAATTCTTAAACCAAAAAACAAACGTATTGCTGTCAAATTCTCAACAATCACCATCACTATCTTGTGTTTGTAGCAAATCTCAATGCTTTGGAATTGGAGGAATATGATATGATGCTATAGAGATGTCAACACGTTGTAAACTTTTTGCATACAACGACGTTGTGTTGGCTTTTAGCCAACCCCTATTGAACAATGGTCCAGACACTATAGAGGAACTCCTTGACCGTCTAACAGTGAAGAAAGATAAGCTCCTCGATGATGACAAGGATGAATTGCAGACTCAACAGAGACTCATCAACACTTGACGCCAAGCCTTGAATATCTACCGAGAGAAACTGGATTTTCTATATGGCCTAATACTCGGTGCATTCTTTGGAAAGACATCCTCAGAGAGAACGCCTACAAGGAGTTCGATGAGACCCAATTAGAAATTGATCCAAAAATCATGACCCGATTGCTCATTGGTGGTTGTGAAGTTGTTCAATCAGCTATTGAGAAGCTTGCTGATAAGTAGAGGCAACAAATTGCCAAGGAATGAGGAGGTAGTGGAGATTCGTAAGGATGATTGGGTTGGGCATAAGTTGTTTGCAAAGGACAATTTGATCCTCTTTCTCAAGAATCTAAAATGAGGAACCCTAAGATAATTGCCAATTCCATCTTCCATCCATAGTATATTTGACCAACTACCCATCATACGTTCTTAAGAGTCCATCTTTGTCTCAATAGAGTCTTTCAGTGGCATATTTTGATCTTCTTTCCCATTATTTTGAAAAAGTTTGTCACATATTCAGGTACAAAGGTTATGAGCCTTACGAACTACCAAGCTACTCTACCCCCCACAATGAATAAAAGAACCAGAAGCTAATGGGCAAACAAGGATTGAATATGTCCCTCTATCGTATCTGTATATAAAGGGGCACATTCAATCCTTGTTTGCCCATTAATTTTTTATTCTGCTCTTCATCGTAGGGTAGAGCAACTTGGTAGCTTGCAAGGCTCATAACCTTAAGGTCACGATTTCAAATGATAATATCTTGTACCTAAATCGATGACTCATTTTATCTAAGTAACGGGAAAAAGAATTGAAACATGCCACTAAAATGCTATATTGAGACAAAGATGGGCTGTCAAGAATGTAGAGGAGGTAGGATGAGCCCATGCGCTTCATATTTTCCTAAAGTTTGCTCCCAAAAATATAGTCATCCCAACCCCTCAACCTTTTTTGTAAGACAAAAACAGAGAGTTATTTAATCAAAAAATTTCTATCCCATTTTTTTTCTATATCTAAAATATCATCTCTACATAAATAATTATTGATAAAAATACCCTCTAGCATATTATCTAATTTTTGCTTATGTTCATTGGAATTATAAAAAATTTCTTTGTTCTGATTTGCAATGGTAGTAATGTCTTCTTATCTTCATAATTAATAAATTCTTATGATATAACTTGATATGATAAACAATCATATTTATATTATTTTTATAATTTTCTTTTTGATTCCACAATGAATCCGTCTTAAAATTATTTTTTTTACTTGGTTAATTAATTGATTTTTTTTCATATGAACCATATTTGTTTAAATGTTTACTTTTTTCTATAGAGTGTTGACTAACTCTATTTATCCACTTTTGGGAAATTAATTTAAACCATCTAATAGTAAATAAATCATATTGATAATGACTATTTAATCAATTTTTTCATTGATTCGTTCTATAATTATGAATGTTTTTATGTCTTAATTCGGAGTAAATATTTCATGCATTCTAACAAAATAATTCTTTATTTTTTTTATATTCAAATGTCAATCTTAATTTATATAAGTAGGAGTTAAAAACTAGAGTTTGTGTCGATTTGTAAAATACATAAGCTTGTGACAAATAAGATAAATTAAAAAAATTGTAATATATTATTATTAATATTATAAACTAACTTTTTTATAATCGAAATAAAGTGAATAATACTTGATTTCTTTTCTTCATTTTTTCTTGATTTCTTTCACTATTGTAAATATATTTATTAAGAATTTGATTTGTTGATTCACAAAAAAGTTGCATTAATCCTAAGAATATTTATATATATCTTTTCAATAAACACTTTTATAAAATAATATAATTTATTGTGCTTATTTTGATCAAAAGACAAACTTTTGATTTATAGTCATCATATTTATTCATTAAATGAGGTGATGATCCAAGGTTCTTAGAATTATTCGAAGGATGCCTTATTTAGATAAATTATCTATCTTATTATATCAAAATTATAAACAATCAAACTTATTTTATGATTTAATAAAAACTCAAAGAGGTGAATAAGACCCCAAATAATGAAAGATATGTAAAAAAGATTTAATGCTAACGATTTAATAACTATCTTTGTAACTTCAAAATGCTTCATTTTATGTTCCTACATATTATTTGGATATACTAAGAAAAACGTATGACCTAAGATGCTATGGATGATCGAGAAACAACATGTTCTTTAGAGTACTTCCAACTAAAATATACCGAAACAAAAAAAAGCACTTGTACTCTTATTATTATCATTGCATCTAATCCAATCAACATCACTATGTTATGATGGATTAAAAATAATATTAGGTTTGTTAGTCAAAATAGGAGGTGCCTAATTTAGAAGAAAATTCATGGAAGGTGACTTACCATATTATCAAAGATGGAAGTGCCTAACCTTGTTTGAATAAAGAATAGGAAAATTAGGTAGCCTAATTTTGTTGAATGAAGAAATGTTTGGCATATGAAATGAGAACTTGAAGGCTATAAATATGGCTTCATTTCTTCATTGATAATCATCCCAAAAATAGAGAAAAGTTTGTATGAGAAGTTCTTAAGTGAGAAAAAAGGTGTGGGAAAATTCTCTTGGGCTTGTAATTGCTCTTGTCTTTTGGGTGTGTTAGAAAATTACTGAGAGTGTGGTTGTAACAATTTTCCACATAGTGAATTTTTCTCTGGTTGTCCTTTGACAACGAAAGTGGTTTTTCTCTAATTGGAGTTTCCAATATAATTCTTGTGTTGTGTACTATTATTTTTCTATTATTTGATATTCTGCTAAGGAAGATCTTGGGAGGGAGAATTTGTGATTATACCATTTTATCCAAATTTCCTAACTGGTATCAGAGCCAATTTCAAAAAAAGAAGGAGAAATGTAAGAAGTCAAGATTGACATTGAGAAATTTGATGGGAGAATCAATTTTGGCTTGTGGCAAGTACAAGTTAAAGATTTGTTGATCCAATATAGGTTACACAAGGCGTTAAAGGGGAAACCAACCTTTGTTACTGGTATTGAGTCCAGTAAAACCAATATAAGTGATGAAGATTGGAAAGATCTTGATCTAAGAACTGTAAGTGCAATTCGGCTTTGTTTGGCCAAAAATATTCTTGCAAATGTGCATGGAATATCTATGGCCAAAGAACTCTGGGAAAAGCTTGAAGAATTGTATCAGGCAAAAGGCGTTTCAAATCGGGTGTATTTGAAAAAGCAGTTTCATACTTTGCGTATGAATGAAGGAACTATTATGTCTGACCATCTAAGTGTTCTCAATGGTATTGTCTTTGAACTGGAAACCATTGGAGTTAAACTTGATGATGAAGATATAACTTTAAGGCTCATCTGGTCTCTTCCATCTTCTTATGATCACATGAAACCTATCTTGATTCATGGAAAGGAGAAAATAATTTTTTCAGAAGTTACTAGCAAGTTGTTTTCTGAAGAAAAAAGGATGAGTGGTGAAAGAAATGTTTCGCTTGAAAACTTAGCATTGGTAGCTGACAACAGAAAGAAAAACAATTTCAAGAAAAAGAAGATAGTGTGCTGAGGGTGTGGAAAATCTGGGCACCTCAAAAGAAATTGTCCAAAGGGTGGAGCTGATCCTACAAGAAGCTCAAATATCGACGATGACGCTAATAGTATGTCTGTTTTCAAAGACTATAGTGATGCTCTTTGAAAAGAGCGTGTACATCCTCATGGCATGCCGCTAGTCTCTAAATATTTCCATGAAAGAGGGTGTGTTACTGATAACGGGTCCACAAGTTTGCACACGGGCATTGGCTTGGTATAGATGCAAGGTGTGTGGTGGAAAGGATGTCGATGGCTGATGAACTCTCGGGAAAACCAAGTGTGAGAGTTGCACCATAAATTTCAGCAAGTTTTTTTTTTCGACATGAACCGATGTGAAATTCTTAGAATTGGTGATTAATTCTAAGTAAGTGTACTCTTTATGGTGAAGTATGATAATTCTCGGTGTATAGAATTATGACTGTTGGAATAGACAGTGTTGTAGTGGTAACCATGTTTATTTTTAATCAAGGTAGAGATTGTTATGATTGATTAAAAATAATATTAGGTTTGTTAGTCAAAATAGGAGGTGCCTAATTTAGAAGAAAATTCATGGAAGGTGACTTACCATATTGTCAAAGATGGAGGTGCCTAAACTTGTTTGAATAAAGAATAGGAAAATTAGGTAGCCTAATTTTGTTGAATGAAGAAATGTTTGGCATATGAAATGAGAACTTGAAGGCTACAAATATGGCTTCATTTATTCATTGATAATCATCCCAAAAATAGAGAAAAGCTTGTATGAGAAGTTCTTAAGTGAGAGAAGAAAGGTGTGGGAAAATTCTCTTGGGCTTGTAATTGCTTGTCTTTTGGGTGTGTGAGAAAATTACTGAGAGTGTGGTTGTAACAATTTTCCACATAGTAAATTTTTCTCTGGTTGTCCTTTGACAACGAAAGTGGTTTTTCTCTAATTGAAGTTTCCACTATAATTCTTGTGTTGTGTACTATTATTTTTCTGTTATTTGATATTCTGCTAAGGAAGATCTTGGGAGGGAGAATTTGTGATTATACCATTTTATCCAAATTTCCTAACACACTAAAATCCACAAGATCAAGCACACTAAACTTAATCAATTTGCTACACTACACTATTCTAAGGGATTTTCAAGAAGAGATCCATCATATTTATTGAGTAGTTTACGAGAGATCATAGATGTGTCAATTAGTTAACTATTTTGAAGATCACAACAATGTATACTCTAGCATAGTTATGTTGGCTTATATTCAAACTGTTAGTATCACAGTGAACTTCCACACCTCGAATATATATCAACTTGCCCAAATCCTTTTAAAGAAAACGTTGCATGGAGTTGAGAAATTAAACGATGTACACGTGTAGATTGATAACCCGTGATGATAATATTACCAATATAAATTAAAACCAGTAAAATCATAAAATCAACAACATGAATGAAAAGACTTGCATTTGACTTTGAGGTCACAAAACATTAAGTTAATAAAAAAGAACTTAACTTGTGAAACCAAACACAATGTGATTATTTAAGGCCATAAAGTACCTTTTTAAGTTTACACACCAAGCCCAAGCCCAAGCCCTCTTCAAATTCAGGGGGTTGTTTTATGTAAACTACTTCCTCCAAATCACCATAAAAAAATTCATTGTCAATATCAACTTGCCTCTATTCCTATTGAAATGTTAATGCCAAGCACAACACCACACGAATGGTGACTAGTTTTACAACATGATTAAAAGTCTTGTAAAAGTCTACATAGTTAAAAATATGTATTAAATAGTTAAAAAATAAAATTAATGTCAATATTTTAAATAATATAGTAAAGTAAGATTATTTTTGAATAAATGTTAAAAAATAAAAAATGTGATTAAATTGTAAAAAAATTGTTACCCACTCATAACCGAAAATTATTACCTAAATATACTTGAAATAGGTGTGAAATGATAACAATATAACCATCCCTACCCGTTCCACACCTATTCATAAACACGAGAAACGAACGTATCCTCTAAAAATATCCATTGATCATATGCATTTCCTTTACGTGAAACATGTGTTCATATCATCAAAAATGGAAGCATACATCCAACTAGTTGTTGAGTGCGATGATCAAGAATACGAGATTGAGCACGAGAAGCAAACATATCCTCCAAAGATATCCACTAATCATATGCAGTTCTTTTACAAGAAACATGTGTTCGTATCACAATAAACATAAGCATAAATTCAACTTTTAACCATATTATTTAGTCTATTCTAATTTGCATAATGTAGATTAACTAAGGTTTTACCAAGATCAAGAAACCGAGGGGCATACGTTGATCCATCAATGAATCTTTCAAGTCCATACACAATGATCAAACTTTTCATCTATTCACGCCAAATGAAATAGTTTATATGATGTTTAAATGATAAACTAACATTGATAGAGGGATCAAAGCAAAGCTTTGCCATAGAAGATCACCATTTTGTGAAAGATTGTGCAAGATAGATACTGAAGCAGAATGCAAACTCCAATCAAGATAAGGATGAATTGGAACTGGAGAATTAATAGCATCTCAATAAGGAGATCAACCAACCATAATTATCAAGAAAAAGGTTGGGAAAAAAAATAAAACCCTAAGGCTCGATTAACTCTAATACCATACAAGCAAACCAGGTAAGAGAAGGAAAGGAATTGTTGTAATGCCGAAATTGTTGTATTGATGTCTATTTGAATTACAAATTGTATATCTATTTATACATAGATATTGACAAGAAAATAACAAGCACCAGTAACTACCATAACATATTATCAAGTCACTAATAGCTCAACTAAATATCACTTACGTTTCACAAATTTGATAATATTTTATATTTTAAAAAAATTTAATTAATGGCATAATTCCTTCAAATTACGCTGTATGACATTAATTGAGTTCGTATAGGAATTTTACAAGGATTTGGAAATTTTCAATTGGATTCAAATTCATATATTTCCAAGAATATATGAAAGTTAACATTGAATTGTCGAAAACAAAATAGTACTTGTGTTCATGTTTCATCTAGTGGTATAGTGTTCCGTTTTAAATTACAATTTCACATTATTGTTGTAAAATAAAGTTACAATGAATATATGAAAGTTAACATAGAAAAAGGATTCATCATTTTGAATGGTGACCAAAGAAGACCCTTTTTTTTTTACCAAAAAAGGATTCGTCTGCAGGTATTTTTCCCCATGGATGAATGGGATAAATGTCAACTTTCTAACTGAGATTATCCTAAACAAAATTGAATAAACTGAGATAATCTACAATCCCACACTTTCAGTAATTTATATAAGATGGCTTGTAGACAAGCCAATCAACTAGCAACTTTGGTGCTAAATTTTTTATTAAGCTAGCGGAAGAACAAAGTAGAATTATGATTGAAAAGTCAGTACTAGTTGAAATCCTTAGGCTGACGAGCTGTTTAACCATTTCTATTATATAATCAAACCATAGAAGCAAATGAAAATCCGGGTCCTAATGAGCTTCATCAGGAAGCATAAAAAGTGCTTTCTGAACACTAAAAGCACTTATGACAAACTTTTCTCTTTGGTCCTCAAAACGTTTTTTTTTTAATTGTCATTAGCGCTTTTATAAGGTTTCAATGCAGATTTCCTTGCATCACTATACCCTCTCTATGGTCTTTATTTTTCCTACAAAAATTTAAAGCTAGCAATCTGAGCATCCTGCTGCTCAGATCTCATCTCTTTTACCTTATAAGGAAAATCAAACTGAAAGTAAAGCACAACCGTACAAGGGCTTTAACATACCTAAGCATTACAGCAATCCAACAGTTCACATAACAGTCTTCATAAACTACACTGTTAAACAGTCACACTCACAACTTGACTTAATATATATTATATGAGCCCAGGTTAAAAGTAAACAAAAAACAGCAGAAGCTTTTTCTAACCTCATATATATCTCTGGGATCATTCATTGAACTTCATTTCTTTAATTTATTTAGGGGCTTTCTTTCTCTTAGCTGCAGTTCCAGTCTCATAACCCGCATCATCTTCAGAAGAAAAGGCATGGTGCACGGCTTGAGATGACACATTCACTGTTGCTTCAGTAGCTTTAGTAAGCTGTTGGATGAAGATAATATCCTTCAGCTTCTGGATTTCAGATAACCCCGGAATTCCTTTCTCAAACTGCAAACAAGAAGTTCAAGTCAAATTTAAGATTTGACTATGCTTACAAATTATTTATTTATTTATTTTTGCTCTGAATATGTAAAAAAAATTTCCAATCTACTGATTCACATGACCTATGATGCACTTCACAAATTAAACAATCCTGTAAGAAGAGTTTAACTTAAACCAAAATGCACAAAATCATCAATTGGACAAATCCCATTTCAACTACTATCTATGTTGATCAAGCAAACAAGCAGTGAAGAAGTAGAACGACAGGATGCAAGCCATGCCTATGAGATACGCAACATGCGTACATTTCATCAAGAAAAGAGCAAATAAATACAAACTCAACATTACTGAAACAGAATGGATCTCAGGGCTAGTCCTAGATTCCTGCAAAAGGCAATGCTGCATATAAAACTCTACCATGATCATTAGTAGTGATTCCTGTTACAGTTAATCCACAATGCTACTACAAATGCTTACAATATATATATATGTTCTTATATTATGTTTCATAAACTCAAGGACAAGGTGTGATAACAAGCTATAAAGAGGTTCAAAGGAATGAAGTGTCAACTTCTTAACAAACTGTAGAAACTAGATGTACTTCTTTTAAAGGTGGTTTTAATGAGAGAAGTTTGATCAAATGTGATTTCAAGAAAAGCATTCATGTGTTTAGCCTAAAATTATTAGAAGCAATTTAAGTAACATTTTTAATATATTAGGATTGGAACATGCATCTAAAACAACGTTTAAAATTTTAGAATTCAATTATTTTTTTCTTAAAAGTATAAATAATGCTTCTTAAAATTTTCAAACCACTTCTCTTTGAGAATCTCAAAGACTCTTAAATGTGTTTTGACTCATTTGAAAGTACTTTCAGCTAAAAGAAATGCAATTCCAAAGAGACCCCAAGACCATGCATTAAGGCACTATTTAATTTTTTATTTATGCATTGAAAAAAAGATTAAACATAAAACCAGAAGTTCAGCAAACAATCAAAAAAATGTAGAGACAATAATTGATAATGAAGACCATACAGCTTCAAGTTTTCCAAGAGCATTTTCCAGCTTCAAAGCAAGCTCATTTTTCTCTTTAGTCAAAGCCTCAACCTAGAGGTAAACAAAAGATAATAAGAAAAACATATATGAAATTTCAAAAGAGAGAATGAAAACAAGTTGTCTATACTCTACACAGGAACAACAGAAATTACCTTCTTTTGAGAATCTATGTATAAGCTTTTGTATATCAGATCTGCGCTGTTACTCGGGAAGGAACTTTTCTTCACCTGATATAACATCCATAAAATGATGAACTGTCCCATATCAAATTTCAAATATCTCCTACAATTCGGAGTAATAAAAATAAGAGATGTTCATCATATCAAAAGTCAGTTCAATATATCAAATATATAAGAAAATAAATACCTTCAACTTAACTGTTTCTATGGTCTTTTCTTGTGCTTCTAATAACTGTGTTATATGGTCAATTTTGGCTCCCAAAGTTTTCTCCTCCGAGATTGGTGATGGTAGTTCTTCCTCCTCCGAAGCATATTGCTCGGACACATTTTCCTTCTCAGAGGCACATTGCTCAGACACGTTTTCCTTAGAAACATACTGCTCAGGTACATTTTCCTCCTCAAAAGCTAGTCGCTCCTCTTCTTTATCACTATCTACCACAAGCTCTATATCTCGGTTTGGAGCAGGAGCAGGAACAGGAACAATGATATTTTGTATACGTTGTGAACGTCTAATAGGAAATTTTTGGTGCTTAGCTTTTTCCCTTGACAAAGATAATTGGGTAGAGTTTTCATCATTACCAAACACTGAGTTTGTTTTTTCCTTTTGAGGGCTTGCACATTCAGGCTGCTGCTCTTTTTGATTCAGAGAAAGGTACGTAGCTTTAGGCTATGCTTAGAATTAGCATTGTCAGTACTTATTTCATTCTTTTGCAAATTTAATAAACGTATTAAAGTTCAAAATTAACTAAACCAAGACCAGACAGCTAATGCTGCTTAAATTAAATATAACATACAGAACATTACAAAAGAATAGCTTAAATGAAAGGATAATCTAACACCACTACCATATTACTTGAAATCTTTTAGAATCCATTGAGTTATGTTTAGTAATTACTCACACAGTTAAACTGTATTTTTCAATTTACATTACAGTCAGGTATAACCACAGTCAGGTATAACCAAGAATTGTAAATAAAATTCAGGAAGAAGCTCAGTAGGATAACATTAAGGGCATGTTGACCAAACTGGAATCAGAATCAGGAAATGGGGTTATTCCCATTATCGTAGTTTACTTCCCAACTTGTATTAGGAATAGGAATTGAAACGTGGTTGTTTGCAAATTATTACTCACATTCCCACTTTTGCATTCCCAAATCTATTTTGCAGTCTCACCGTCTCTTCCTAGTCAATGAATCATCATTGACTTAATTTCAAATTACTACAAAACACCCTTATTTAAATTTAACATTTATAAAGAACAATTGTGAATAAGTTATTCTATCATAATGCATAAGTCATATACACTCATACTACATTACTCGAGTATGCATCCCTTATCAATCCTTGTTGGTTCTATTTAAATTTTAAAATATAATTCAAATGATGATAACAATATCCCAATTTAAATTTAACATTTATAAAGACAATTTGTTACCTAGTTATTCATTTTCGTACTAATATGGTTTAACTTTTTTATTTTATTTAATAGTATACACTTTTGATCATATTTTCAGTATTGGTTGCTATTTTCTTTATTTTATTTTTTTATATACCGTTTTTTTATATCAATAAAAATTAATTTTCAAGGGTAATATGGCAAATTTACTTCTTTTTCATTCTGGTTCAACTTGTTAAATCAAAAATAAGAAATTATTTTGTTTATTAGTTCCAAATCTTGAAAAATGTAAACAACATTAAAGATAAATAATCTAATTATTACGATTCCTTATTATTTTGATTCATCACTATGAAAACTTCACATTTTGATTTTTTTTTATTTATTCCAATTACTAAAAAAAATGAAAAAAAAAGTAAACGACATCTTAAATAATTCTAGATATTGTAATTACGGTTTGATATCTTGTTGGTAGTTATATTAAACATTTTAGGACTCATTTATTCCCAAGTTTTGGGTTGTACCTAATTCGTACAGTTCTCAAAAAGGTAACCTTTGGTAAAAATTTAACAATTTTTTTGGAAGAAAATTGTAAGCCTTGTTAAACGACATTGTTGATATTTCAACAGTTACCTGCTAAATCTTATCACAAAAAACAGTTTCCTGCAAAATAATACAATACAAGAAACAATATCCACTCCTGCATCCTTCTTCTTCTTCTTCCTTCTTCCTTCTTCCTTCTTCCTTCTTCCTTCTTCCTTTCTTTCCTTTTTTTTTGGGGGGCCTTATTAAAGACCATAGATAATGAAAAAAAAATCTCTATTACATATTTCAATTAAGTTTGGTTTGTAAAAAACGTGAATAATTGAAGTCAAACCGGATAGTTTAAAGTGTTATATACCTAAAAAAAAGACAAAAGGTCACCCAATTTCATTATCTTTAATGAAAGTGAACTTTAGACCCATACCCATCAAGTGAGGTAGCAAAAGTAAGCTAAATGTATAAAAAGCATCAAAGAAGTCAATTTTGTAAAGTAATAGATTTGTGCTGTCCTACTTATTCATTTCAAGATTGGGTAACACGAGTCTATTACTTTACAAAATGAACTTCTACGATTTTTTTGTAAAGGTAACGGACTTGTATTATCCTATCTAATAGGTAAGAGACTAAAGTATACTTTTGTTAAAAATAGTGGACTTCAACTACCATTTTTTAAAAAAAAAACAATATACTCAAGTAATACACTGAAGATGAAACATAGATCTTCACACTGGTCTTTATAAGGCAACAAAATGGCAAAAATGAACATTTTTTTGGGCTTCTTTAGCAAGAAACTATTAAAATAACAACAATGACTTTATTTTTCTTTCCAAAAAAGTAGTGATTATGAACCTCTTTTTACCAAAAAGTTATATTACCTGACTTTTCATATTTCATCAAGTACTCATGTCCAAGCGATATAACATGAAAAATGAGTGTGGATACTCGAACACTCCAATTTGATGTAAATTTACAAAAAAAATTGACATTATCGATACCCAGATATATATTCAAAAAATTTAAGACTATTAATGTCCTCAAAAGCGTGAGTAACATAGCCAAAAAGTCGTCATTTTCAGAATTAGGATACTAAAGGATATCACTCAAGAACTTGGTAACAATGGGTACCAACAAATTACCAGACCAGAGATTCCTTCTTAATGCCATTCATTCACTATCCAATTCCAGTTTCATCCACTATCTGATTCCTTTTCATCCAAAATTTAATCTGCTGCACTGTGACTTCAGTTTAAATGGAGGCATAGACTTGCATTATATTCTGTTAGAAGTTACTAAGAAACCAACTCTTCCAAAAATGCTATTGGAAGAAGAACCAACCATAATTTTATACATTTATCATATTCTATATATATCTCCCAAAGGAAAAGAAAAAGAAAAGCATGCTTGAGGAAAAGTCACACCTATCAAAACCCAAATGTAAAATAATAAGTTAATAAAAAGAAAATCCTAAAATAAAAGATTTCAAGCTAGCCCCCACTTGTTTGTAATAATGTATTTAAATAAAAAATCAATGAAAGACTAGGGGGGAAAAAACTATCGCAACCTTCAAATTTTCTTTAACACGTTATAAACGTGCGTTTGAATTTAAGGACGAGAGACCCTGTTTCTAAAACCACAATGCCAATCTGGAAGGTGTGGTTGATGATATTGTGATTATTTTCTTTAAAATATAAAATAAATTTCAGCAAAAGTACTAAAACCCTAAACAAATAACTTATAAATAATATCATTATCTAACCCAGCAGCAATAGAACAAGAAAACGAAAAGTGAAAGAAAGAGACAAACTTGCTTGCACACAAAAAAAAACTAATCAATAGACAACAAACTAGAAGTTTAGAACAGCATTTAACAATATATAAACGAAATAAAAGAACACGTGATGATCAAGGAAAAGTAAGCCAGTCTTAGAATAAAAATGAGAACTTTACCATCTTTAAGGCCTTTTCTGAATCATTTGCAACTTTTGGTCTCCTACCCATCTCCTTCCTCACTCAAGACAGCTGCTTAAAAACAATCTCTCTCCCTTTTTTCTCTCAGTTTCTCCCTACTTCCCTTGTAAGCTAGCTCTTAGAACAAGGATTTTAAAAGATATAAAAATATGGGCGAGTTCTTTACAAAATGTGTTTTTTAATAACTCGTTTAGAAGATGTGTGTTTAAGTTTTTTATCTATTAAAAAGTACTTTATATAAATTTATTTATTTTTAAAAAATATATCGATATAAATTTAATTTTTATTTAATTTGTTTAAAATATAATAAAATAATATAGTATTATATAATATATATATGTATAAAAAAATAATATTTAATTAAAAAATAAAAAATCTTTTCTTTAAAATTAAACAAATTTTTCATTACCTAATATCTAAAATCACACTTTAGATAATAAAAAATTTATTTAAATTTATTCAAAATAATTTTTTAAAATATTTGAATAATTTTTAATTAAAAATTACATCACTATGTATAAATGTCTATTGAAAAACACACACACATATATATATATATATATATATATATATATATATATATATATATATATATATATATATATATATATATATATATATATATATATATATATCACATGTGATATAAGTATATTTAACTAAAAATTAAATAAAAAATTAAATTTATTTTTCTAAAATATTTTTTATAAATAAAATGACTTAAAAATATATTTTTTAAATAAAATAATTAAATAAATCCTAAGACTAAATAAAGGAACTTCAAGTTAATTTTACATTTTTATTTTAGTTGTGAAATGTGACAAAGTTAAATTTTTTATTTTTTTAATACATTAGACATGTTACTTTAATTTAAATAATTATAGTTGAAAATTTTTAAAAAAATTAAAATAAAAAATGATTAAATTATAACAAAAAAATTAATTCATAATTTAAATATCACTTTTACCGTGAAAAGTGTTTTATTCTCTAGTTCTATTTTGATTTTGATTTTGATTTTGATCTTGATCTTGATCGTAAAGATAATACATTTAATAATTTTATTCATAATGTTTGAGTTTAATTATGCTAGGTTAATTATTTTTTAATAAAGATTAGATTATTTATTATTCTTATTCTTTGATATTTTTAATTATGAATTATTAATGGATCAAATATTTATTTATAATTAAAAATAATACATGTGGATTAGATTATTAGAAAAATCATCTACGTTAATTGTGCTCTCTTGGACAAGAATATAAATTAATTACATGATCATTGTCAGGTTATTTTATAAATTTCTTATGTTTATTTCAATTAATTAATTAATTGTCTAAATCAAATAAATTGATTAGTTAATTATGGGTGAAAATTGTAATGATCATTAGAATTTTTATAGTTTGAGTGAAAAAAATCAATAATAACTTATAAACAATTGTTAATTTAATATAAATAATCCAAAATATAAATGGTTAACTAACTAAAATTTTTATTAATTGTTTCACATTTTTAATTAAAATTCTCTAATTACTTTTTGTTAATTAGAATGTATAGGTTTATTTTATTTTGTTAATTTATTAGTTTAAAAAAAATAACTAAATATTTTAAAACCACTAAAATTTCACAAGAAATTGAACTCGTGGTAAACTTATTATTAAGCTATTAGTGATTAGTACAAATATTTATAATTTGTACATCATTCACTACTATAAAAAAAGGGTATTTAAGTTGATATGTAAAGTTGGTTTTTTTTAAAAAATCTACTTATAATGAATTTAAAGTCAGTTTGGTGTAGAACTGACGCTATCCACGTAAGACGTAGCGTCGGTTGATGTGTCAAACCGACACTACACGTGGACGTAGCGTCGATTGACACCTGGAACCGATATTATCCACTTAGCGTAGTGGCGATTGATACTTAAAATAAACGCTACATCCTACGTGGATAGTGTCGGTTGACACGTAGAACCGACGCTACACACGTGGATAAATTATTTTTTCGTCTTTCTTCCCCAGATAGAAACTATTCTAAGCATTGCATAACTCTCAAAAACCCAAAACCTCTTCCACTTCTCTTCCACTCTTTCTCATTTTTCGGCAACCTACGACCACCAATTACAGCGTCGGTTAGTGGGTTTTCTTCCTCTCTAACTAATCTTTTAGATCTCCTATTTTTTGGAGCAAAATACTCAAATTTTTTATATTTATTTCTCACTTATAAAACACCATTTTTTCATCATTTTCTTCATTTTGTTACTTCATTTACTCTTGTAAGTATTTCTATTAATCCTACGCACTTACTATTCATATTTTTTTCTATTATTATGTGTTATTATTTATGTGTATAATTTTTTTGTATTATATATTTAGGTTTGTATTATAACATCAGGATAAGAATATGATGATCTTGAATAACATAGCACAACACCATGGTAATTTTTTTGCTATTAATTAATATTTTATTTTTTAATTATTTGTATTATTTAAACTATTTGTTAAACAGATTTTTTTTCTGCTATTATTTAGTGTTATATAGGTTTTATTTTGAGTATAATAGAAAATAAGTAAATTTTGTAAAAAAAATTAAAAATTTAAAGTCAGTTCACGCGTTGAACTGACTTTAAATGAAAACTTTAAATTTTAAGTCATTTCATTTAAAGTCAGTTCAACGAAGTAACTTTAATACCCTTTTTTATAGTAGTGATTCATCCGGGATAATAATTATTACTCAATTAGGTATTAACTATTTAGGAAAGTTCTACCTTTGCTTTTGCTATAACAATTTGGGCTAAGTGACTTCACTAGCAAAGATAAGAGTATAAATTCAAACAATCAATCTTGAGATTGAGCTTCTGATGAGCAGAATCGGGATTGCCAAAAACTTTGATGCCATCCCCGCAACGGAGTCATCCCCGACAACGGAGTCAAAAACTTGATGAGCAGAATCGGGATTGTCAAAAACTTGATGAACGAAAACCGGCATCGCCGATCCTGCCAATACTTTGGTTTTATATTTATAAAACTCTCGCAAGTGCACGAATCATTTCGTAGAAAATGATAAGTATACTCCTAAGGTCGATCTAAGGAAGGAATGTATGCGGTTTTTAATTTATTATTCAAACTTTTAAAAACGAAATTAAATCCTAAACATCCTGTCACGATATTTTGGGGTTTTTGTGTTTTTAATCTAATTATAGAAAATTAAACATAGATTCAATAAATATTTATGCAAATTTTATCATTTATAATAGTGGAGTATTTATGGATATAATAACTAAGTTAATTATGCTTGCTCGTATTATTTAGGTTATTAAAGATATGAATTGATATTTATTGATTCTCCCTTTTTTGTATGAATACCACCTTTGGTGGGGTTAGATATTCTTTGTTAACTAAACAAATCAATTAACACCTATGGGTGGGGTTGATAACTAATTTGGTTAATTAAATTAATTCCTTTTTCTAAGAGATTGAAAATGAACCATTTAAATGTCACCTTTGGTGGGGTTAGACAGTTTAAACTTTATTCAAGGTGTCCAAATTAAACCTAAGAATTTAGTTATCCGAGTACTAACTTTCAAGTTTTAAAACTACTACGAAAACATGTTGTCAATACATTTTGAGATAATAATTCTTATAAAAACTTTTGAAATAGAGCTTCACTCTAACTGGGGCGATTGTACCAACAAATAAAAGAAACTACTCTAAATCGAATAGGATAACTAAACCTTAAAATTTAATTTTCAGATTTAAGTTTGTAATGAAAAATAATATATTTCTCTTTAACATTCTTAATATAAAATCTTGAATAAAAATAAAATCAATTCATTTTAGATATTTTTACCTATTTAATATTTCGCAAGCATAACAACGTTATTATTATATCATGTTTACAAATAGCTAGCACAGTTAAATTTAATCACAGACAAATTAAATATAACATGTAAGAATAAAGTATAAAAAATAACTGCAAAGAAAATAAAATCCTTAGAGTACTTCGATGCCATTCCCTTTGCTAGAAAACCTCCAAACGAAATTTGCACTCCCATTTATTGAATAAAAAAGCTAATAAATTACAAAAACATAACTAGTTCTTCCCAAAGAGGGAAGAACTCTAAAACTAAGAGAAACTAGCTAAAACATAAGAAAAACTAAAAAAAACTAAAAACTAAGAAATGGAGAGAAAGAAAGAAGAGAGAAGTGTGTTTTTAAGGTGTGTTTTTGAAGTGAAGGGAATGGGGGTATTTATAGGTGAGGATGGAGAGAAAAAATGAGTAAAAAAATGTTAAAAAATGTAAAAACGCGTAATGGAAATGCTGAGGTCATAAATGACGTCAGCATGATGTCATGGGGGTGGCTGCACGTGAAAAATGGGGCGAAAAAGCGTTGGCGCGCAAGGAGGCGGTAGCGCGTTGGTAGCGTACTGTGCGCGGATGAAACGATACCGCGCACGCATCGTGCGTGGATGAACGATACCAGTAGCGCGGCGCCGGCTGGAGTAGCGCGGGATCGCTTCCGGCGCGATTTTCTCCTTTTTGACATTTTTGACCTTTTTCGACCCATTTTGTCCAATTTTTCCATATTTGTTGACCTTGCCCCATTTATTTAGTAATATAATTGTGATATATTGCTTCCAGTATTCCTCTTTGAGTTACGTTTTTAAGCGAAAATACCTGAAAAACAATAAAAATACCCGTGATTCCGAAAAAGACAAATTTATATAAATATATATATTTTTAATCAATTAATAGGCATAAAATCATGGTAATTTTAGTGCTTTTTGAGCACTCATCAGCTTCCTAATGAAATCTTCTAGCATTCTCCTTAGAATTCAAAAACCTAGCTCTAGACCAAGTTAACAATAGTTGCATTTAAATCGAACTTTGAACACGGACTTATTGTTTCTGCAAGGTTGAGAGTGAATAAATTCCTCCACCAAGCTTTAGCAGCCATAATTGGCAATAGCATTGATTATTCAACAAATTAAAATTTCAAAGTTAGACAAAAAGAGCCACAATAGTTAAGAAAGAGTACGTTCTTCCAAATAGATATCGACAATAGTCAAACTAAAGTTGGAACCCAAATATATCACCACCACAAGTTACAAGTAAAAAACTAAGACCACCTTCGACAAGAAGTGAGGTTATAGAATCATTTTTATGCCTCGTATCTTAAAATAATAATTTAGAACAATGAGAGATCATGCCTTAAGTCTTGCACAAAAGTGGGAAGGACTCTATCGCCGATTGACACCTTGCACTTTGCATTAGCCATGCCTCGCACAAGAGTGGGAAGGATAACTTTCCCATAACTATACAATAGTATTCCTTAGAAAAGACTTAAGGTATGTTACACCATAAATCGTCTCGCTTGGGAAGAGCAGAACATCTACCTGAAACCTAACGGCGACTAAGTCTTAGTAGGAATTAAGCACAATTCACCCCAATAAGTCTCATCGAGAAGTGTAGGTCAACATACATAGAACCCAATGATGACTACGGTCTCACCCAAGAAGTGTACAACAACCTACAATAAAGACAAAAATATTGCTCCATAAAAGCTATGCTAGCATACCTAGAAACTAGGGATGACTATGGTCTCGCAGCAAAAGTGTACAATAACCTACTTAGAACCCAACAATAATAGTGTCTCAATCAAGGAGAAAATGTTAATGATATCATCGATATAATCACGTCAATGTTTGTTTTTTACACATCTCAACATTAAAAATATCCATATCTTTTGGCCAAGTTTGTTGCGAAATGATTAAAAATGTCGTTAAAATGTCGCTTAAATATCATTTAAATGTCTTTATTTTTTTGCTAAAATATCTTTGATATTGTGGATATTGTCACTAAATTATAACTAACATATCGAAAATATCAATTCTCGATTTATTTTTCTCTTTTTTCTTCTTCTTTTTAAGTAATCATTTCAATTTAATTTTTTCTTACTTTTGTAGAAGAGAATATATTCTCTTTTTTCTTATTTGTAGCATATTTACTATACATATTAAATGAATATATAAACAAATAAAGAAAAAATTATATCATATATTACTCTATTTAACGAGTAGCTGAGTGAAACAATAACATCCAATTTAAATCTCAAGTACAAAGTCAGCATGCATGTTTTATTTTCTACTATTTTATATTAACGTTATAACATGTAGATTGCATTAAAGAAAAATGATCATTATGTTCCCCATATATATGAGTACTTTTAAAATAAAAAATCAATAAAATTTATTTTCATACTATCAAAATTAATCTATCTATAATAGGTAGTACAATTAGATATTTTACTTAATTATTTCAAATATTTTACTACTTATTATAAAATATTTAACAAAAAATAATATATATTAATATTTTAATTAATTGATCATTTTATTCATTAATATAAGTATTTAAAATACATATATTAAATAAAAAATAATTTAAAATATAAGTAATTGATTGTTTTGATATTTTATATATTTTAATAAAGTTTTCATAGTTTTTGCGATTTGTTTTCCAAAGTTTCCATTGACAATAACAATATCTTCGATGTTTTCGTAAAAATTATTTTTGACATTTCATCAAAATTTGACATTTCAAACCTTGGTCTCAATGGACTAAGGCACTTGTGTGGAAAGTTTGTGTGGAAAGTAAAAACTAGGAACAACCTACTTTAAATACCCATAATAATATCAATACAAGATCAAGGCATTAGGATATTTTGGGAAGTCAATTGTTGAGAGAAGCAAGATACTGCCTCTTTCATACCCAAAAACTTAATCAGTGCAAAATTGTAAGTGCACAATATCATAATTTTATAGTAAAGTGATAAGAATAGTATCATCATCCAGGATTGGTAACTTTTGACAAATACTAAAATTATATTAATCTCAATTTTATCTAGAAAAGTCACTAAGATCAAATTCAAATTAAAAAAAAATTAATTTAAAAAAAATAAAGATGTTGTTCAAATATCAAATTAATGGGAAGAAAATTTTTAGGATATCAATTTCACCTAATCCCTCACTATGGATTACTCATCTAGCTAATTGAATTTAATTCTCTCTGTTTGTTAGCAATCTTCAAAAAACATCCAAAAGCCTCTTTCGACGGTCAATTTGAAATACTCTTATTCATTAATTTACACAAAAGTATGCAATTTAATAAAGCAAGAAAACATTAAGACCAATGATTTTAATACTACACAAGTTCATACAAGTCATTTAATCTCTATAATTAACTATGTGGAAATATTTCAGATCTATCCTATAATCCCTCTTTCGATAGTAAATCATAAGATCAAAATCAGAAGAATTCTCTCAAAACTTAACTCCATAAACCCAATTTTTGGAAATCCTTTCCACCGATGTAATCAAACACAAAAATTAGAGATCAAAAGGTCTTTAATCAAGGTTGTAATATCATGTCATAGGGTGAAGGCTAAGAAAGAAATGGATATGGAAAATCAAAGGAAACTAGGAAAATACTTGTTAGAAAAAAAAACAATAAAAAGAATATCCATAGGAATCACACCTAACTCTTTCTAGATAATATGCTCATATTGATGGCAATATTGTTGTCATACTCAATAGGTGGAGTTCATTTTTTTTTACTTTCTTTCTTTGTTTTTAAAAACCACCTTGATATTCACAATGTTTTCTAATTTTCAACAACTTTAACGATTTTTTGATTCCTGGCTTTCACATTTTTTTCACTTTGTTCAAATAGAACAAACATAATGTAGATTATTTAATTTTAACTAACTTTTTTTTTAAATTCAAATTTCAACTAAATTATTTTCTCAAAATTTAAGGTAAATTCATGGTTTTTCAGGCTTATAATGAGAATGGTTTATGTAGTTAAAAGAACAAATAAAGGCTTATGTAAAATAAGGCTCAAGGTGATTGACTATGGGAATACACCATGCGATGATGGCGTGATAATTAGGACAGTTGGGAAAGTTTTTTGGTTGTGACAAAAAAATACCTAGATCATTTCTCTAATTTTGGTATTAACTAGTATTTCACCTCAAGGATCCATCGACCGATTTTAGAGTAAAGCAAGATTGAACTTTTCTAACCCAGTTAATTCAACCCTTTCTCTTTATAGGAAAAATAGAACAAAGAAAAATTGACTATGTGCTCAATTATTTTCAAGGACAAATATTTAAATCAAAGTACCTACAAAACTCTAACTAACATATTATTATATTTTGATTTTTTTTCTCAAAACCACCGTCAATCACAAATTTCAAAGTTATAACGAATTCAATCATACACAAATACATGCTTGATAAGATACTCAAACAACTCAAGACTATAGGAGTTGACACCCCTAAACTTAAACTAAACAATGTCCTTATTGTAATTCAAAAGTGAGACAGATAGAAGAAATGAAAGGAACTTCCCTAGTTTTATGGTGCATCCGTATTATTTGTAATTTTCAACTTTTCTTGCATAATAAACTAGCATCAAAAGCCAAATTATTCAAATAGTAATAAAAAATAAAATAAAAGAACAAAAAAGGTTTTATGGACTGCCTCTCATAAGCACTTGTTTTATAGTCTACAGTCAGACGTTTCAATCTTTATTAATTAGGATTTCGAAGAGGAATAAATGCATAATTCCTCTCAACTTATTCTCCATAATAGTGTTTCAATCTCTGACCGTTAATTCTGAATATATGCCATGCCTTATCCTTTAATTCTATTGCTCCAAAAGGGAAAACTTTTTCAATTCTATAAGGACTTGTTTGTTTTACAGAACATAAAAACGTGCAAATATACACGGTCACAAGTGATAAGATTTGTAAGTAAAGATCGTTCCCACGGAGATTTGTTACTACAGTTTGTTAAGTACTAAAATTATTTCTCTCTAATTTTATCCAAAACAATCGTTGATTTATAAAAAATTCAAGAAAAGAGTTTAATAACAAAATAAAAGAAATCTAGGATTGCAAATTTTCACCAAATTAATCCACTCTAATCATATTATTTTCTCTTGATTTAGATTTTTTAGTACATTTAATTTGTCAACCGAAAACTTCTAATTTTATTCATACATCTCTTCCGAGCTCCGTATAAAGACACCTCGTTAAACTAATTCACTATATCTCTATGAGAATTAAATTCACCAAGATTCATTACGTTCTAAGTTTTCAAATGGCCACACATACAATTAGGGTATATTCCTATCCTTCATCATACATGTCATTCTATCTACGAGGAATATACACAAAAATGCCTCTATCAAGTTTATTAATGTGCCACAAATCGTTTTGATAAAATTCGTAAATAATCAAAAAGCATTAAGCATAAGATAGAGTGAACAAATCGAACGTCTTATAAATCTATCAAAAAAATAATTAAAATCAAAGCTTCATAAATTCAGATCAAATGCAACCCTAGAAAAATTAAATTACTTCATTAATTTAAAATAAAAATTACAACAAGGAAATTAAGATGAAGAACACAAAAAATTAAAACATGACTTAAAACAAATATTTGGCACACATGGAACACAACAGAAGCCAAAAATGGCTTCTACGTGTTCCACCGTCCAACCCCTAATACCACAAAAAATCTAAACTGCAAAAAAAATAAACTCTCTCATCTTATCACCTATTTATATCTACAAAAATATATAAAAAATAATAAAATTTAATACATGCGGGGGACAGACAAGTGCGGGACCAATAATAAATTAAACCGCGTGGGGGACAAAATGTATCGAAAAAAATGTGAGTGGAGACGCTGCGCGTTTCTGTTTTTATCTTCCTTACACGTTGCCACATGTCGCTATCTGATTCGTTCAAATAAATAGTGGGACACGTGGTAGCATTTCATTCGTTGAAGGGAATGGGCGCACGCAGAACTTGTCGCACGGGAGCCAACGGCTACAAACGGGCGTGATCCAGTGCGGTCGTACGCATTGTAAAATGCCACGTGTCATAATATTGTTGGCTTAAAAATAAAGTACACGCGTGGCTACTTCTTATTCAGGAGACCTTGATAGTGCATGCCGCTTGGATGAACCGCGTCGCACACGATTTTTAGGCAAACAGTTCGGTGCGCGATAGCTTGGTTCCACGCGCTTCAATCTGGAAAGTTCATCTGATCCAACGATCAGCGATGCGCCTCGGGGGATTTTCTGCGCAACCGACATGTGGGTCCCACTCTGCACGCCGGCCTACGTGGCAGTTAGGCCCCACGGGCACGCCGAGCCGTGCGAGAAATATACCGTGCACGCGATTTTGTCTCGTCTGGAATGCATACACCAAATCTGGACCATTGATTTGATGATCGAACGGTGGGTGATGGGCGCGTTAAGTGATGCGAGTGACATTCTTCTCCTGCGCAGAAAATTCAATATTTATTAATTTCATTTTCACCCACAAATATATTTCAAATTAGATTTTAATCTTTCTTTAATTACAATCAAGCCCAATTTTTAATTGAAATTGTATTTTTGACTTTTAAAAATTGCAATTAAGCACTCATTTATTTGAAATTATATTTTTGGACAAAAACTTACAATAAAGTACATTTTCGATACAAATTATTTAATTTTCTTAAAAATGTATTTCATAACATATAAAAGGTGAATATTAATTTATTTAACTAAAATTAACCAAAAATGTAAAGAACATAGCAATTATCATTAATAAAATCGATGAAAATAACTGTATAAAATACAGTTATCACTTGTCCATCTTGATCTTAACTTACCTAGGAAGAGTTTTATTCATGAATGGAAGAGCAAAACCTGATGTCCTGGAGAAAACTCACACCTAAGAATCTATTTGTCATGCTACTTCTTTGTCCGTTCTTTGTAGATCCTTGCATTTTCATAAACATCATTACAAAACTTATCCATTTCATTCAATCGAAGAAGTCATTTTCCCCTGCTGCCTTCAAATCAAAATTAAACTTCTTTACAGCCCAATAAGCTTTATGCTCTAACTCAACACAGAAATGACATGCTTTTCTAAACACTAAACGATAAGGAGACATCCCTATAAGTGTTTTAAAAGTTGTACGGTATGCCTACAAAGCATTATCAAACTTCTTTGCCCAATCCTTTCTATTGGTGTTTACCATCTTCTCAAGGATATTCTTGATTTCTTGATTTCTTGATTTGAAATTTCAACTTGGCCATTAGTTTGAGGATGGTAGGCAAGTGCTATCTTATGCTTTACATAATATTTAAAGAGTAGGTTGTCGAACAAATTGTTACAAAAGTGGGTCCTTTCATCACTAATAATAGCTCGTGGAGTGCCAAATCTTATGAATATGTTCTTATGCAAAAGTTTAAGCACTACCTTTGCATCAGTTGTTGTTGCGACAATTTCCTCCACCCACTTTGACACATAATCAACTACTAATAAGATATGAACAAGCCAAAAAATGGAGAAAAAGGACCCATAAAATCAATTCCCCAAACATTAAATAACTCAATCTCTAAGATATTTTTTTATGGTAGCTCTTGAGGCCTTGAAATATTTCCTATACATTGGCACCAATCACAAGTCTTCACAAAAGTATAACTATCACCAAAAATAGAGGGCCAGAATAAACCACTTTGAAGTATCTTAACTGTTGTTTGTGTTACTCCAAAATATCCTCCATATGATGAAGAATGGCAATGAAGGATAATGGCTTGCATCTCCTCTTCAGGCACACATCTTCAGATGATTTGATTTGGGCATCTTTTGAAAAGCAAAGGCTCATCCCAAAAATAATATTTCACATCATGCAAAAACTTCTTATGTTGATGGTAAGTAATATCTGGTGGCAATACCCTACAACCTAGATAGTTTACAATATCCATATACTAAGGAAGTTTGATCTCACATGTAAACAACTGCTCATCAGGGAATGCTTTTTGGATCACTAAATCTGGTTTTATTTCCTCTTGCTCCAACCAAGAGAGATTGTCAACAATCAAATTTTCACTTCCTTTCTTATCTCAAACTTCCAAATCAAATTATAAAAGAAAAAGAATAAGAATCCAACCAATTAGTCTAGGCTTAGCATCTTTTTTACTAAACAAATAACAAAATGTTGCATGATCAATGAACACCATCACCTTTGAACCAATGAGGTAAGACCAAAATTTGTAACAAGCAAACACCAGAACAAGCATTTCCATCTTAGTTGTTGTATAATTCAATTGAGCTTCATTCAATGTCCAACTTGCATAGTATATCACCCTAAATAGTTTATCTCACTTTTGTCCCAACACTACCCTAATTGCAATGTCACTTGCATCACATATGACTTCAAAAAGTTGATTCTAATCAATTGATGGTTTGTAAAGCTCCTCCATTAGAATCTTGTGCATGCAAATGGAAGTAATTATACCTTTTATGTCAAAGATAGTCCATCCTAAGGCTATTATATGCTCTCTTAACACACACAACAAATGTTCCTCTTCTTCGGGTGTAAGTGATGCCGCAACAATCACTAGAAAGGTGTAACTATATCCCAAGAACGCATAGCAACGATGCTCAGGTAATTGTTTCAACTCTAAAGTTGTAGTTTGTTGCACTTTTTCTGTAAAGATTACATAATCTGTCTTTGCTACCATTGGCTCTAACCTTTCCACTTCTTTGCTAAATGATGTAACATGTTGCAATGCTTCCAAAGAAAATACATAGTGGAGAAATTCTTCACTAATAAAAGGTAAATCAGATTCACAAATAGTAGAGTTATTAAAATCATAAGCATGAGATGAAGTGGTGATACATCATTCTAGGTGATCGGTAAGAAAATCTTCTTGAAAGGCGTTTCCTTTACATTATTCAATGATATATACCTGAAAGTAAGTGCTTGGATATTCTAGTCTTCATCCATATCTAACACCGCAAAATCTAGGAAAAATGATTTTGAGATACTCTATGAAGTATGAGAAAGATATAAAGATATGATTCGGTATTGCCCTCAGCATGGATTGTGGGATTGGTTGCAAGTTCAAATGTTCTATAATGGGTTAAATGCGCAAACTAGAATTATAGTTGATGTTGCTTATGGTGGAACTTTGATGTCCAAGACAATTGAAGGTGCTACTTCTCTTTTGGAAGAATTGGCCTCAAACAACTATCAATGGCCAACTGAAAGATCTATGGGTATGAAAGTTGTCAGGATTCATGATTTGAAGCCATTTGCTACTCTTTCAACTCAATTTTCTTCTTTATCTTATCAGTTTTAGCCTTGACAACCCAAATAATAACACAAAGTAGAGAATATGTTATAGATTCAAGTATGGTAGTTTCGATGAATGAAGCAAGTCCAAAATATGTTCAATACATCAACAATTGAAACTACAACTATCATGGAAATCCTATTCCAAATTACTACTATCTAGGGTTTGAAATCATGAGAATTTTTCTTATGGAAACAAAAAAAATGTGCTACAACATCCTTCAGAGTTTGATAATCTACCAAGTGAGAAAAAGATGTCACTTGAGATTACCATGGTTTCCTTTGTAGAGGAGACCAAAGCAAGGTTTATAAAGTGTGATTCATGGATGGATAACATTGAGACTCATTTTAACAATATGGGAGCCACAATGAAAAATCTTGAAGTGAAAATTAGGAATCTAGCCACGACCATCAATGCTCAACAAAGAGGAACTTTTCCTTGCAATACAAAAGTGAATCCAAAGGAACAATGCATGGCCATTAAACTTAGGAGTGGAAAATAAATTAAGAGGTTGCCATCAATGGAAACCGAGTCCACCCCTATAGCTCCAAACAATGGTCAAAGCTATAATAAAGTAGAAGAATATGAGATTGTTGATGATACACTAAGAGAGATTGATATGCCTCCATCAATTTCATTTCCTGATAATCCTCATATTCTCTCTACTCCACTTCCTTATTTTCAACGCTTTCAAAAACAAAAATTAGATAAGCAATTTTTTGAGTTTTTGGATATCTTTAAGAAAATTCACAAAAATATTCCTTTTGTAGATGCCTTGGAAAAAATGCCCAATTATGCCAAATTTCTATAGTACATCATGTCAAAGAAGAAAAGGTTAAAAGAATTCAAAACTGTGAAGCTTTTTGAAGAATGTAATTCCATTCTTTAAAAGAAATTACCCCAAAAATTAAAAGATCCAAGGAGTTTCACTTTACCTTGCACTATTGAAAATTCATTTTTTGATAAAGTTTTATGTGATCTTTGTACGAGCATTAATCTTTTGCCACATTTTGTTTATAGCAATTGGGACATGGAAAGATGAAACAAATAACCATTTCTTTGGAACTAGTAGACCAATCCATTAAGTATCCACTTGGAATCATAGAAGATGTATTGGTAAAGGTGGATAAATTTATTTTTCCTACTGATTTTATGGTGTTAGATATGGATGAAGACCAAGATGTCCCACTAATTCTTGGCCGACCATTCTTGGCTAACGGAAGGGCTTTAATGGATGTTCAAAAGGATGAGTTAACAATAAGAGTGAACAAGGAAGAAGTTATGTTCAACATCTACAAAGCCATGAGATTTCCATAATATCCAAGCACTTACTTTCAGGTATATATCATTGAACAATGTGAAGGAGAAGCCTTTCAAGAAGATTTTCTTGTTGATCACCTAGAACGATGTATCACCACCTCATCTCATGCTTATGATTTTAATAACTCTGCTATTTGTGAATCTGATTTACCTTTTGTTAATGAAGAATTTATCCATTATGTATTTTCCTTGGAAGCATTGCAACAGGTTACATCATTTAGCAAAGAAGTGGAAAGGTTAGAGCCAATGGTAGCAAAGACAGATTATGTAATCTCTACAAAAAAAGTGCAGCAAACTACAACTCTAGAGTTGAAGCAATCACCTGAGCACCTTTGCTATGCGTTCTTGGGTGATAGTTACACCTTTCTAGTGATTGTTATGGCATCACTTATGATGAGTGCTCAAAAAGCACTAAAATAACCATGATTTTATGCACTTTAATTGATTAAAAATATATATATTTATATGTTTTATCATATATTTATATAAATTTGTCTTTTTCGGAATCACGGATATTTTTATTGTTTTTCAGGAATTTTGGCCTAAAAACGCAATGTAAAGACTCAAAGAAGAATACTTGAAGCAATACATCACAAATAAATTGATAAATAAGTGGAAAAAGGTCAACAAACATGGAAAAATTGGACAAAATGGGTCGAAAAGGTCAAAAATGTCAAAAGACGGAAAAACGCGCGCCGCGGCCCGGCCCAGCGCCCGGCGCGCCTGGCGCCCGGGCCGCCAGAGCTGCGGCGCGGGCGGCACTGTTTCACGCTGGCTACGACAAGCGCGTTGCGCTCAAGAGCGGCCCGCGCGCCAATGCGTTTTGACCCATTTTCACGTGCAGCCGCCGCCCACGTGACGCTACGCTGGCGTCATTGATGACTGACAGGGTCCAAAACACGCTTTTTATTTTTTTAATATTTTTTTTAACATTTTTTTACTCATTCTTTCTCTCCATCCTCACCCACAAATTCCCCCCTTCCACACACCTTCAAACACCTCAAAACCACACCTCCCTCTTCTTTCTTTCTCTCCATTTCTTAGTTTTTAGTTTTTTTTTTTAGTTTTTCTTATGTTTTAGCTAGTTTTTCTTATGTTTTAGCTAGTTTCTCTTAGATTTAGAGTTCTTCCTTTTTGGGAAGAACTAGTTATGTTTTTGTAATATTTTAGATTTTGATTCAATAAATGGAAGTGCAAATTCCGCTTGGAGGTTTTCTAGCAACTGGGAATAGCGTCGAAGTTCAGAAGGATTTTATTTTCTTTACGCTTATTTTTATGCTTTATTCTTACATGTTATATTTAATTTGTATGTGATTAAATTTAAGCGTGCTACGTTTATAATCATGATATAATAATAACGTTGTTATGCTTATAGAAATATTAAATAGGTGAAAATCTCTAAAAATGAATTGATTTTATTTTTTTCAAGATTTTATATTAAGGATGTTAGAGAAAATATATTATTTTTCATTACAAACTTAAATCACGAAAATTAGATTTTAAGGTTTAGTTATCGGTCTCGATTTAGAGTAGTGCTCTTTTATTTGTTGGTACAATCGCCGGTAGTTAGAGTGAAGCTTCTTATTTCAAAAGTTTTTATAAGAATTATTATCTGAAAATGTATTGACAACATGTTTTTGATAGTGGTTTTAAAACTTGAAAGTTAGTACTAGGATAACTAAATTCTTAGGTTTAATTTGGACACCTTGAATAAAGTTTAAAAGTTTCAATCCCACCAAAGGTGGCATTTAAATGGTTCATTTTCAATCTCTTAGAAAAAGGAATTAATTTAATTAACCAAATTAGTTATCAACCCCACCCATAGGTGTTAATTGATTTGTTTAGTTAACAAAGAATATCTAACCCCACCAAAGGTGGTATTCATACAAAAAAGGGAGAATCAATAAATATCAATTCATATCTTTAATAACCTAGATAATACGAGCAAGCATAATTAACTTAGTTATTATATCCATAAATACTCCACTATTTATAAAAGATAAAATTTGCATGAAGGTTTATTGAATCTATGTTTAATTTTCTCTTATAAGATTAAAAAGACAAAACCCCAAAAAATCGTGACAGGATGGTTAGCACTTAATTTCGTTTTTAAAAGTTTGAATAATAAATTAAAACCACATACATTCCTTCCTTAGATCGACCTTGGGAGTATACTTATCATTTTCTACGAAATGATTCGTGCACTTGCGAGAGTTTTATAAGTATAAAACCAAAGTATTTGCGAGAATCGGCGATGCCGGTTTTCGTTCATCAAGTTTTTGAATCTATGTTTAATTTTCTGTTATTAGATTAAAAACACAAAACCCCAAAATATCGTGATAGGATGTTTAGGATTTAATTTCGTTTTTAAAAGTTTGAATAATAAATTAAAAACCACATACATTCCTTCCTTAGATCGACCTTGGGAGTATACTTATCATTTTCTACGAAATGATTCGTGCACTTGCGAGAGTTTTATAAGTATAAAACCAAAGTATTTGCGAGAATCGGCGATGCCGGTTTTCGTTCATCAACTTACACCCGAAAAAAAGGAAACTTTGCTACGTGTGTTAAGTGAACATATAATAGCCTTAGGATGGACTATCTCTAACATAAAAGGTATAAGTCCTTCCATTTGCATGCACAAGATTCTAATGGATGAGCTTTACAAACATCAATTGAGCCCCAAATACGATTAAATCCAGTAATGAAGGAAGTTGTGAGATATGAAATTTTGAAGTTCTTAAATGCTGGAATTACTTATGCTATTCTAGACAGCTCATGGGTAAGTGTAGTGTAGGTTTTACCAAAAAGGGTGGAATAATAGTGGTGAAAAATTACAACAATGAGCTTATTCTACAAGAACAATAATGGGTTGGCGTGTATGTATGGATTATCGCAAGTCGAACAAAGTAACAAGGATCATTTTCCACTTCCATTCATTGATCAAATGTTAGATTGATTGGCCAGATATCCCTATTATGGCTTCTTAGATGGTTATTTGGGGTATAACTAGATTTCTATAGCCCCTAAAGATTAGGAGAAAACTACATTCACATACCTCTACGAAATATTTGGTTTTAGAAGGATGCCATTTGGATTGTGTAATGCCCCAGCAACATTTCAACGTTGCATGATGGCTATCTTTTCTAATATGGTGGAAGATATAATGAAAATTTTTGTGGATGACTATTCAATTTTTGGTACATCTTATGATCATTGTTTGCATAATTTAGCTCTTGTTTTGCATAGATGTGAAGATAAAAATCTTGCTAAACTGGGGGAAGTGTAATTTCATGGTTCAAGAAGAGATTGTGCTTGGCCATACGGCGTCATCTAAAGGAATTGAGGTTGATATAGCTAAAATTGCAACCATAGAAAAAATATTACCTCCAAAGAATGTGAAGGGAATCAAAAGCTTTTTAGGACATGCAGGATTTTGTAGAAGATTTATGAAGGATTTTTCTAAACTTTATAAACCTTTATGTAATCTTGTTGAAAAATATTTTGCATTTGACTTTGATGATGTTTGTTTATAGGCCTCTAATATAATCAAAGAGAAACTAATTTCAGAACTAGTAATGACTATACCTTATTGTAGTCAACCTTTTGAAGTAATGTGTGATGCAAGTGACTATGCAATTAGAGTAGTGTTAGGAAAAAAATGAGACAAACTATTTAGGGCCATTTACTATGCAAACCGGACATTAAATGAAGCCCAATTGAATTATATAACAATTGAGAAAAAGATGCTTTCTATGGTGTTTGCTTGTAAAAAATTTTGGTTTTACCTCATTGGTACAAAGGTGATCGTGTTCATTGATCATGCAACACTTTTGTTTTGTTTGGCAAGAAGGATGCTAAGCCTAAGTTGATTTGTTGGTTCCTTCTTCTTCAAGAATTTGATTTGGAAGTTCGAGATAAGAAAGGAAGTGAAAATTTCGTTACTAACCATCTCTCTCGGTTAGAGCAAGAGGAAGTAAAACTAGATTTAGTGATTTAAGAAGCCTTCTCTAATGAGCAGTTATTTGCATGTGAGATCAAGCTTCCTTGGTATGCTGATATTGTAAACTACCTAGCTGGTAAGGTAATTCCACCAAATCTTACTTACTACCAACGTAAGAAGTTTTTGCATGATTTGAAATATTATCTTTGGGTTGAACCTTTCCTTTTCAAAAGATACCCTGATCAAATCATCTGAAGATGTGTGCCTGAAGAGGAGATGCAAGCCATTCTCCATAATTTCCATTCCTCATCATATGGAGGACATTTTGGAGTAACATGAATAGAAGCTAAGGTACTTCAAAGTGGTTTCTTTTGGCCCTCTATTTTTCCCAATAGTTATACTTTAGTGAAAACTTGTGATTAGTGCCAACGTATGGGAAATATTTCAACTTGTTAGGAGCTACCATTGAAAAATATCTTAGAGGTTGAGTTATTTGATGTTTGGGGAATTGATTTTATGGGTCATTTTCCTTCCTCTTTTGGCTTTGTTTATATCTTGTTAGTCATTGATTATGTGTCAAACTGAGTAGATGCAATTACTACAACAAAATATTATACAAAGGTAGTCCTTAAATTTCAACATAAGAACATATTCACAAGATTTGACACTCCACGGGCTATTATTAGTGATTAAGAGACCACTTTTGCAACAAGTTTTTCGACAACCTTCTCTCTAAATATGGTTTGAAGCACTAGATAGCACTTGCCTACCATCCTCAAGCTAATGGCCAAACTGAAATTTCAAATTGAAAAATAAAGAATATACTTGAGAAGATGGTCAACACCAATAGAAAGGATTGGGAAAAGAAGCTTGATGATGATTTATGGGCATACCGTACATCTTTTAAAACACCTATCGAGATGTCTCCTAATCCTTTAGTATTTAGAAAAGCATGTCATCTCTCTGTTGAGTTAGAGCATAAAGCATATTGGACTATAAAGACATTTAATTTTGATTTGAAGGTAGTAGGGTAAAAGTGGTTTCTTCAATTGAATGAGATGGATGACTTCCAAAATGATGCTTATAAAAATGCAAAGATCTACAAATAATGGACAAAGAAGTGGCATGACAAATAGATTCTTAGGCATGATTTTTCTCCAAGCCAACAGGTTTTCTCTTTAATTCGAGATGGACAAGTCCTTATACAATTGACAAAGTTTCCACTTTTGGAGAAATAAACTTGAAGGATAAGACAGGGCATATATTCAAAGTTAACGGTTAGAGATTAAAGCATTATTATGGAAAACAAGTGGAGAGGAATTATGCATTTATTCCTCTTAGAAATCCTAATTGATGAAGATTGAAAAGTCTAGCTATAGACTATAAAACAAACGCTTATGGGAGGAAACCCATAAAACTTTATTTTATTTTATTATTTATTTGAATAATTTTGGTTTTGATGTTGGTTTATTTTTTGGGAATAAAGAGCTAAAAATTACAAACTAATACGGATCAACCATAAAACCAAGGAAGTTACTTTCATTTCTTCAATTTGTCTCACTTTTGAATTACAATAAGGACATTGTTTGGTTTAAGTTTGGGGGTGTAGACTCCTATTGTCTTGAGTTGTTGGAATCTCCTATCAAGCATGTATTTGAGTATGATTGAATTCACTATGAATTTGAAATTTGTGATTAATGATGGTTTTGAAAAAAAAATCAAAATCTAGTATTATGTTAGTGAGAGTTTTGTGGGTACTTTGATTTAAATCTTTGTCCTTGAAAATAATTGAGCACATAGTTAATTTTTCTTTAGTTTATTTTGTCTATAAAGAGAAGGAGTTGAATTAACTGGGTCAAGAAAATTTCAATCTTGCTTTACTCTAGAATATGTTGATGGATTCTTGAGGCAAAATCCTAGTTGATACCAAACATTAGAGAAAGGATCTATGCAATTTTTTTGGTCACACTCAAAAATATTTCCCATCTGTCTTAATTATCACGCCATCACTACATTGTGTATTCATATAGTCAACCCCTTTGAGCCTTATTTTTACATAAACATTTTATTTGTTCTTTTAACTACATAAACCATTCTCATACTAAGCCTGAAAAACCATAAATTTACCTTAAATTTTGAGAAAATACTTTGGTAAAAATTTTCATTTAAAAAGAAAGTTAATTCAAATTAAATAATCCATATTATGTTTGCTTTATTTGATCAATGTGTGGAAAAAATAGAAGTGAAAGGCAAGAATCAAAAAAGGGTTAAAGTGGTTGAAATTAGTAAATACTATGAGTATATAGGAAACCACACCAAAAAGAAAAAAAGGAAAAAAACACTCCACTTATTGAGTATGAAAAATATATTTATCATCAATATGAGCATATTGTCGAGAAAAAGCTATGGTGTGAATCTTGTGGATATTTTTTTAATTTTTTTTCTACCAAGTATTTTTCAAGTTTGCTTTGATTTTTCATATCCATTTCTTTCTTAGCCCTCACCGTGTGGCTTGTCATTACAACCCTAATTAAAGACCTTTTGATATCTGATTTTGGTATTTGATTACATTAGTGGAGAGGATTTTTGAAAATTGGACGTATAGAGATAAGTTTTGAGAGAATTCTTTTGATTTCAGTTGTTCTACTTTGATCTAAATTTGTTGGTGGTTTGGAGTTAAATTAACTATTTCACACGCACACTTAAGGACTTAGCTTTAGTTTGAAGTAAATGCTTAACTGTTGCTTGACAAATTGCTGAATTTTTGATTGATTTTTCTGCTATCTTTGATGTAAAAAGAGTAAGTTATTAATGATGAAATCTAAATTTAGATCATGGATTGATGAGTGATGGTAATTCTCTATGAGTCTATTTGATATTGTTAATAGGTGTTTTTATTTTATTTTCTTTTTGTTTGAGGACAAACAAAGTTCCATGTTGTGAGGGTTTGATGACTTATATAATTTGGACTAATTTATCGCTTCTCAACTTTAAAATTTAGTCTAATTTTATTTATTTTTTATTAATTTTATACTTCATTATTATTATTTAAATTTTATTGTAGATTTGAAGAAAATAAAGATCCAAAATTTTAGAAATATATTGCCTAAAGGCTTTCAAATTTAAATGAAGATTTATCTATATCAAATTTAAATTAAGATTTATCAAAAAACAAAAATTGAACACGGCTTAATATATATAAGACCGACGTAGGAAGTAAAGGGTTAATATATATAAACCAAAAACAAAGGGGAGGAAAGAAACAAAAAGGGAGAACAATACTGCCAATGCAGAAGATGTAATTTAATTTCATACTATGCTTGATTTTCTATGTTAATTTAAATTATTTTTCTTCATGTTTGTTTGATTTATTCTGAGTTTATTGCTTCTAATTAACTAGTCATTAATTAGATGATTTTAGTCTTATGATTTACTATCAAAAGAGGGAATTGTAGGATATATCTGGAATATTTTGGCATATGTAAATATAGAGATTGAAAGACTTGTATGAACCTTTGTAGTATTAAGATCATTGGTCTTAATGCTTTCTTGCTTTATTAAAATGCATACTCTTGTGTAAATTAATGAACAAAAATATTTCCAATTGACTATCGAAAAAGGCTTTGAATGTTTTTTGGAGATTTCTAACAAACAAAAAAAATTCAATTCAATTAGCTAGATGAGTAAAGCATAGTAAGAGATTAGGTGAAATCAATTTCTTAGAAGTTTTCTTCCAATTGATTTAATTTTCAAACAATATCTTTCTTTTCTTTTGCGTGATTTCTTTAAATTGATTTTTATTTTAAATAATTTTGGTATTTGTCAAAAGTAAGTTACCAATCCCTGAAGACGATACTTTTCTTATCACTTTACTATAAAACTATAGTACTATGCAGTTACAGTTTTGCACCGATCAGAAAGTATGATTGAGACATGAAAATAGTCATTGGAAAGTTCAGAACCTCAAGATTATTATTGTGCAAAGAAATTTTGGATACCAAATGCACTTTTCCGTTGTGATATCCCTAACCTAGATGCAATTGTGCCAACGTGCCCAGGTGAAGTAGCTAGACTTCCTCGCCCTCCAGAGACAGCCCAAGAGGCCCAAGGGGTTGATGTTTGAGGGAAATTTTGCCTAATATGCATGGAACCTTTTAATTGGTCCATGTCACCTTTGAATAGTAAAATGAGTATAGTTAGTGTACGCTCAATACACATTTAGTAGATGTTTGAATACAAATGGAAATCATTTATGGTAATTATCCTTTTTGTTTAAATACAAAAAAATATTTATGATTTGATATCTATAGATATGAAATATCATAAATATATGGATTAATATCAAAATAATATCTTATATTGATATTATTTAAATATTATAAATCAAAGTGATATTATGATATTACCCTTGATTCAAGCCTATAAATAAGTCCCTTCATTCATATTTTAAGGTACATAATGTTTTATACTCAAAAGACTTGTATCCTCTCTAACTTTTTTCAGTTACATCTTTAAAGAACTGGTTTAAGAATCAGAATAAATACGAAATCTCCAAAAGTGGTTCCTCTTGATCGTTTACTCATATCTATAATGATCTAGATAAGAAAGTTTAGTGATAAACAAAGTGAGTATAAAAATCAAATTAAACATAATTTTTATATTATGTAACAAAAGTGGTTTATCTTTGTCATTGGTACCATTACACTATTGTTCATCGATGAGAAAACCGGTATCGTCGATCCTGCCAATACTTTGGTTTTATATTTATAAAACTCTTGCAAATGCACAAATCATTTCATAGAAAATGATAAGTATACTCCCAAGGTCGATCCAAGGAAGAAATATATGTGGTTTCTAATTTATTATTCAAAATTTTAAAAATTAAATTAAATCATAAACATCTTGTTTTGGTATGGCTAGATAGTTTAAACTTTATTCATGCTTTCTAAATTAAACCTAAGAATTTAATTATCTTAATACTAACTTTCAAGTTTTACAATCATTACTGAAAATATGTTGTCAATACATTTTCAAATATTAGTTCTAATAAAAACTTTTGAAATAGAGTTTCATTCTAACTACCGGACGATTGTAACAACAAATAAAAGAGCACTACTCTAAATGAGACCGGATAATTAAATCTTAAAATCTAATTTTCAGATATAAGTTTGTAATGAAAAATAATATATTTCTCTCTAACATCCTTAATATAAAATCTTAAATAAAAACAAAATCAATTTATTTTATTAAGATTTTTACCTATTTAATATTTTGCAAGCATAAAAACATTATAATTATATCATATTTACAAACAGCCAACAATGTTAAATTTAATCACAAACAAATTACATATAACATATAACAATAAAATATAAAAAGATAACTATAAAAAATTCGTTAAAATAATACCTTAAAAGAATCCTTATAACAGTTTAATGTTAATTCTGTTGCTGGAAAACCTCGAAACAGATTTGTATCTCTGCTTATTGAATCAAAAATTAAAAATTTATAAAAACATACTAGTTCTTCCCAAAAATAGAACTTAAAAACTAAAAACTATAAAAATGAAAACTTTTTAGAGAACGAAAACTAATAGATAAAGTGTTCAGAAAATTGTGTTTTATAATAGGGAAAAATGGTCCTTTTATAGGTGAATAATAGGCAAAAGGGGGGGGGGAATATTTCAAAATTTGAATTTGGATGCGTTTGGACAGGTTGGCATGCTTATGGGGCGCTTAAATCTCGGTAGACCTGCGGTTGATATGGCAAACTGTGGTTGGTGCATGTGGGGGTGCATGGGATATGGCAAGGAGTGTGCTGGTATGATGTTGCATGTAGGTGATGACTCTATTAAAGTAGAGTTATTAACGCACTTTTTTACTTAATATTTACTTATTTTATTCAATAAATAGTATTTTTATGGCCAAAATATTAAGATATAAACTTTTTAGTGGAAACGGGTGAAAATATAATTTTTGGGCAAGCCACGCAAGCAGAGGAGATGATTGGGCAAGCCACGCGGATGCCACGCAAGTAGGGACAACAAATCATATTATGCTGCTTGTGAGGAGGACGAAACATGTATCACGTGTCAACACGACGTTCAATCTGAGTTCAAAAATTGGTCAACCCTCCTTACCACATCTCACCACGCCATTACTCCGAGCGTTCCACCCATATGCCACGCCATCCATTTCTATGAATCACGTCGCACCGTGTGTCACTGACTAAGCAAGCATTGACTGAAACCGGTCTCCCTTGCCATGCATCGCTCCTTGATTTTCCCAATGAATTTCTGACGCCATGTGTCATGCTTTGATTGACTAGAGTTGTCACTTTTTCTTGTTTTAATCATATCCCTTGATCTGAAGTTGATTTGATGGTCCAAATCATACCTGAGCAATATTTAACCCCCAAATACTCCACAAACCCTAAGTGGCCTCCATTAGCATAATTTTGGTCAATTTTTGGAGCTAAAAAGAGAGAAAAATATAGAAAAATTTAAGAGAGAACACAATTTTGGTGGAAATTCAAGAGGAGATTAATTCTACAATTCAAGACATTGATTTTATTTCTTTTTCTACTCTTTTCTTTATCAATTTTTATGTCTTTTGTTTTTAAAATATGAGCTTTATGAACATAATTATGTGAAATTAATTTATTAATCTAGGGATCTTATGAACCCAATTTTCATCATGTGATGATTTAATATTTTACCCCAATTATAATTTTAATTTAATTATATTATTTAATCTGATTTGTATGCTATTAATTATTTGGCCAATAATTTATCTATAGAGGCAATTAAATAGATTTGAGAGAATTATTTAATTGTTTGTCTTGATTAAATAACATGCATAGTTTCTAGGCGGAGATTTACGATTCTTATGTATGTGATCCATAATTGATGAACTTAATGAGTAGTATGCAATTTAATTGGCATGAGAGTCTGATTAAATTAATTACTATATTGTGGGTAGTTTACTTGAGAGGGGAATACATGTTAGGGTAGATTCAATTAATCATGTAATTAAGTGATAATTATATTGGAGGGATTTTAGCCATTCACATGTTTCGAAAATTGGCAATTAGTGGGACTCGACACGGATGGACTGGTGCGTGCGAGACTCGGCACGATGGGCGGCTGTGCGGGCTAGTGCACGCAAGATTTCAACCAATTTGATTTTTTACCGTTTTGACACATTTTGTCCAAATTTTTTGACTTTTCCTTATTTATTTTCCTAATATATTTGTAATATATTGCCTCCAGTATTTTTTATTCGTGTTTTTAAGTTATTTTTGAACAAAAATACCTGAAAAATAATAAAAATACCCATGATTCAAAAAAGATAAATTTATATAAAAATATGATAAAATCAATAAAATATAAATCTATTTAATCAAATAAAGTATATTAAATTATGGTAATTTTAGTGCTTTTTAAGCATTCATCACAACTCTCAACTAGCCTCTTGCTAGTCCCTTAGCATGAGAAGCGATAAAAACTAAAAATTAAACTATCCTAAATCACTTCCGTGGATTGACACAGTTGTATTTAGCGTATGTAACAAACCTTTAAACCTCTAGGTTGCCATAGTGGACGAGTTTAAGTCTGGTGAGGGTTTTCAATAATAATACCCACAAACATTAACAAAAAATGAAAACAAAATGAAACAAATAAAATAAAAAGTTAACTAAAATTTAAAATAATGTAAAAAGACTAAAATAAAATAAAGAAATGAAATACAAAAATATAGCATGCTTATGATCTCTTCTAAATTTCATAATTAAAATCTTAAGCATAGATTATTTCAACTTTCTAAACATTCTTGATTTATTATAATAATTAGTTGAAAATCATTTTCATATTTCATATAAAAAATGTATCAATTTAATTTCACCTAAACTTAGTGTTAGGAATCCAAATTCGCTTTGACTCTATTCTTCACAAGTCAATACTCTCAAAAAACACTAAATCATATGGGTTCAAACACTCATACTAATTTATATGCGAAAGAGTTGATGTATAGAAATGAACGAATATGTTCGCATATGTATAAAGAAGAAAGGCTCAAAGTGTCATTTTAACGTTGATCTCATGAAAGGAATCAATTGTAAGGGTTTATCAAATATTATATATTACTTTCATGCATCAATCAAATTCATCAAATAAAAAATCAAGTAATATGCTTTTTAGAAAATGAAATGACTTCTTAGGAAATTACTTCTTATATTTTTCTTTTGTATTAAACCATTTCTCACAACTGTTTAGGCTTTTTAGGTCATAGTATATAGATTATACTATTCATTTTTCTTTTCTTTCTTTCTTTCTATTTTCTTCTTCTTCTTTTATAAGAGAATACTTTTTTTTAGAGAGTGGACCCATGTACATATTGTACATTTTTTAATATGGTAAGGTCAGTGGTTAATATTTGACTTTTTTTTTGTATTTGTATAGGTAACCCTAGATATATATATTTTTTAATAGAAGTCATGCATGAATTAAGAAATGCACATACTATGAATTTCTACTTAAATCATTTAATCTAAGCAAATGAAAAATAAATATATAACACTTTATTAAGATGTAAAACATTCAGACATTCAATATTAAATCCTATAGATATCATCTAATAATGTTGAAAAAAATAAGAAAAGTGTTTAGAGTAGAAAAAAATAATATTTATCACTTAGAATAAAAGATAATGGGCTCAAATTATATCTCACAATGGTAGTCTCCACTATTTGATTCCTAAGCACCAATTTTGGGTTTAATATAATTTCCACACCTTATCAAGATATACTAGTCATGACAAAAACTAACTAATTACCATATACTCCATGATATATTTTCAAAAATTAATCTAAAAATGCAAAAGATTTAACTATTTACTTAAATTTGATTTAAAGAAATGATAAATTTTTGTAAGAAATTTTTTAAAACTAATCCTAAAATTCTAAAAATTACTATATCACCTAAAGAAAAGTTACTTATTTCTTGAGAATGTGCAAATAGTGATGGAAAATTGCAAGTGCATCCATCATATTCATCATTAAAGTTCACATAGATAGATCGTTGTGAACTTCTAATATCTCAATAAATATTTTCATTTTTAACAATTCTAAAATTATTCACCTATAATTAAACTAAAATAAGCAAAACAAATTAAATAAACAAAACAAATAAAAGAAAGTTGCTTAAAATAATGGGTTGCCTCCCATCCAATGCTTAGTTTAACATCTTAGTAAGACACATCATTATGGTACTAAGGATCACCCAGCCACATGCAATCAATTTTGGTAGTGTTTTGTGGTCCTTCTAAATAAGGTTTCACACAATGCCCATTGACTTTGAATGTTACTTGTGTCTTAAAATCCAATAATTCTACTACTTAATGAGTAAATACTTGGGATATTTTGAATGGTCCATCCCATCTTGATCTCAATTTTCTTGAAAACAATCTCAGACGAGAGTTAAATAAAAGAACCTTCATTCCAGGGTGAAGAGTCTTAGGAATTAGCCTATTGTCATGATAGCGCATAAGGCGCTCTTTGTATAATTTGACATTCTCATAGGCTTCATTCCTAATTTCTTCCAACTTATTAAGATGGAGTAACCATTTTTCTCCTGCTATATCTAAGTCCATCTTTAACTTTTTAATTACCCAATAAGCCTTATGTTCGAGTTCAACGGGAAGGTGGCACTCTTTTCCAAATATTAACTAGTAAGGGCTCATCCCAATGGGTGTTTTGTAAGCTATGTGGTATGCCCATAAGACATCATTCAACTTGATTGCCCAGTCCTTTCTTGAAGGACGCACAATGCATTCCTAAATTGCCTAGTCCTTTCTTGAAGGACGCATGGTGCATTCCAAAATTCTCTTGATTTTCCTATTACTTACTTCTACTAAGTCGAAAGTTTGAGGATGATATAAAGTAGTTACTCTATGTGTGATGTTGTACTTTTTTAGTACTCCATCAAAGATTTTGTTACAAAAATGGCTACCTCTATCACATATTATAGCTCTAGGCATTCTAAACCTGCTAAATATTGAATCCTTCAAGAATTTTACAACAACATTAGCCTCATTGGTTTTAGTGGGGATAGCTTCTACCCACTTGAATACATAATCCATAACAACCAAAATATATTGAAAACCATTGGATGGGGAAAAAGACCCATAAAGTCAATCCCCTACATATCAAAGAGTTCAACAACTAAATTAGATGTCAAAGGCATTTCCCTTCTTTTGCTTATGTTGCATGTTCTTTGACATCTATCACATTGTGCACAAAACATATGAGCATCTTTAAAAAGAGTGGGCCAAAAGAATCCAAACTGTAATATCTTACGGGTTATCTTTTTTCCACCAAAATGACCCCCACAAAGAAGTTCATGACAAAAAGTTAGAATGCTCTTATGTTCTTCTTCAGGTACACATCCCTAGATGACTTGATCTTGACCAATCTTGTATAAATAAGGGTCATCCCAGAAATAATCCTTGATAGTTTTAAAGAACCTTTTCTTGTCCTGATATGAAGTGTTAGGTTTTAAAATACCAATGGCAAGATAGTTTATAATATCACCATACCATGGGTTGGATCTATTGAAAATAAATTTTCATTAGGAAATGTTTCAACTATATCTTCATTACTCTTACCCTTAAGAGAATTGAAGTTAGAAATCAACCTAGACAAGTGGTTAACTACTAAGTTTTTGCTGCCTTTCTTACCCTTGATTTCTGGGTTAAATTCTTGTAAGAGTAAGACCAACCTGATTAATCTTAGCTTGGAATTCTGTTTACTTAATAGTTATCTTAAAGAAGCATTATTAGAATGCACAATCACTTTAGATCCTACTAACTAAGACCTAAATTTGTCTAAAGAAAACACTATAGCCAAGAAATCCTTTTCAGTAGTGGTATAATTCATCTGGGTGTCATTGATTATTTTGCTAGCATAGTAGATGACATGCAAACGCTTATCCACCCTCTATCCCAAGACTGTTCCAATAGCTTAATCAGACGAGTCACACATTATTTCAAAGGGTAAAGACTAATTTAGTGCCATAATAATATGGGCAGATATTAGTTTCTCTTTCAAGGTATTAAAGGCAATAAGGTAGTCATCTTTGAAATTAAGTAAACATATTTTGATAACAAGTTACATAAGGGATGACTTATTTTAGAGAAATCTTTAATAAATCATCTATAAAATCCTGCATGTCCTAAGAAGCTTCTTATCCCTTTAACAAATGTAGGGGAGGTAATTTGGAAATCAGTTCAACTTTTGCCTAATAAACTTCAATACCTTTGTTTGAACCATAAAATGAATTTTCTCCTAACTAAGGGTTAGATTACATTCAATACATCTTTCTAAAACCAAAGTCAATTTATGTAAGCAATCCTTAAATGAGTTTCCAAAGATAGAGAAATCATCCATGAAAACCTCAATAAATTTTTCCACCATGTTCGAGAAGATAACCAGCATACATCTTTGAAATGTAGTAGAGACATTGCATAACCCAAATGGAATTCTTCGAAAAGCAAATGTCCCAAAAGGTCATGTAAATGTGGTCTCTTCTGATCTTCTAGGGCTATGGGTACTTGATAATATCTAGACAATCCATCTAGAAAATAGTAAAATTTGTACCTAGCTAATCTTTCCAACATTTGATCAATGAATGGAAGAGGAAACTGATCCTTTTTAGTATATACATTTAGTTTCCTAAAATCTATACACATCCTCCATCCAATGATTATTCTAGTGGGCACTAATTCACTTTTGTCATTTTTAACAATTGTTAATCCCAGATTTCTTAGGTACCACATGCACTGGACTAACCCACTTACTATCGGTAATAGGGTAGACAATTCCTTCTTCTAACAATTTAAGAATTTCTTTCATAACTACCTCTTGCATATTTGGGTTTAATCTTCTTTGGGCCGTTCCTACGATTTTAGCACCATCCTCTAAGTTGATCTTATGGATACACATGGTAGGACTAATGAAGGATGTGTGTTTTAAAAGTTATTAATTTTTATAAAGATTTGTGTATTATTCATGATTTTGAATATTATGTATTCTTGTTCCTTGAGATTAACATGTTATATTTTGGAAGTGTTCAAGAAGATGCACTTGGTCTTGAATCATAGAACTCTTAAAATGAGAAACATGTAATCCAAAATATGTTCATAATTGTGGTAATTAAGTAGGAACATTAATTACCGTGAAATATTGTCATGTCGATTAAAAGTACATTGTATTTCTATAAATGTTGATGAGGGATTATCATTTAATGACATGAGTATATAAAATGTGTATTTTATATATTGAACATGACCTAACTAGATGGAACATTATATGGATTGTATTTTGTGTCATTAATGTTTCCATTGTGTTTTTCGAATCTTAGATATGAAATGT